>JAPQRQ010000016.1:13378424-13398464 GCA_037367365.1 Apogon talboti | reverse complement strand
GGGGGTATATCCCATACCTGCCTGTCTTTCCTGATACATTTCATGTTTTGAAATTCCCCCGTTTCCACGCACAATGTGCTGCGCTGTCAAACACTCTCCCGCTTGCTCAGCATCTCAGCGCAATTCCCTCCCTGCATATCTCTCCTCTTACCTCCCCTTCCTCAAAAACACACACACACACACACACACATTCCTCATTTGTGTTGGCACATTTAATAAACTCCCCTGTCACAGAGATAACACACAAAAGCACAGCGCTCTATCTAAATCAACTCAAAAAGAAAAAAAAAACCTTTGATGCTCTGTCTTCTTGACTGCAGCTCCATATTCCCTAACAGTGGTGACCTTTGACCTCCTGTGGGCCTGTGCTGCCCCTTCACTCACAATACAGCAAGAAGTGACAGTTTGAGACAAGAAGCAGAGGCACAAACACAGCTCGTGTAATGACCATGAGACTTCCACCTCAAGAAAGCAGACATTTTTGGATAGATAACCCTATGTAAACAGATGCTGCGTGTTTACTGACGTTTGTGTGTTGAAGGGAAGATTAGGCACTAACAATGTTAACAGAGACAACAGTTGTACACGTCAGTCCTACAATGTGAATCCGCCTCTGTCAACTGCTGCTAGCGCTAATGTGTTTAATTTTTGCTGCATTGTAACACCGCTGACACAATGCCAGTCCGCAAACACACAGCTATAGCTCCGCGCGTACAACACCACATTCAGTGACAGGCATGTATACGGCCGATAACACACACCTCATCAGTATGCAAACACAAGGTGACTTGGCAAACACACACCATCCCTCCGTCTGCTCCTGGCATGGCCAAAAAAAAAAAAAAAAAAAGATAAACACTTGCCACTAAATATGGATTTGCTCAAACAGAGGATGAAATGACGTAGGGTGAATAACGGAGACAATGTCAGAATAAAAGTGGAATTATTCCACAAAAACTGTTTGAAACCAAAACACCTGGATTCTCAGATCTACTGCCTCAACTGTGGTGTTACTTTGGCAGGAAACATCAACAAACGGAGAAAATCACAGATCTGGAATTTTCTTTTGGTGTTTAGAATAAAGGCTGAATGAAACGCTCACTTGCCAGAGGGTCAGATCATATCAAAAGGCCTTTTTACTCTTAATATGAAAGTGTTATGAGATGTGATGAAAGGAGAAACGGCAGGGTGAGATTTTATGGTATCACATGGACCGGTCGAGAAAAAAAATGTGAAAAAGAAGCTTGAAATAGAGTCTTTATTTTATCTGAAATGATAAGTACGAAGTGTTCTCACTTGCTGGATAAAAGGTCAAATACTATAGTTACAAGACACTATTGCACTACCACTGCCATTGTAAATAGATTTGATTTATACACTTTATTATATATTCTATCTATAACCCTTTTATTTTAATATATAATTATTAAATAATATACTATTATTTTAATATTTTAATAACAAGGTGAGAGAGAAACTGCATCTGAATTCTTTATACGTCCTGTGAATTGACAATAAAACATCTTGAATCTTTGAATAAATGTAAATGTAAATGTGCACATCAGAGTAAAACTACAGCTACTGAAAAAAATGAATGAAATGTTACTGATCAAAATGTTGATTACATTTCTTTTTGATTATAATGACTATTCATCCAAAACTGGACACTAGGTGGTTTAAATGTATGTTTTTAGGACTTTCCATCTTAAAACATTTGTCAGAAAGGTAAACAAATGTAATAAAGTTCAATCGTTTCGTGAAATAATTAAAAGGGCTACATTACTTCTTGTATTTTTAACAGGAGTACTAGTAATCTGTGATCTAACCTTCATAAGACTGGTTGATGTTTGGCCCAAACCAAAATTTAGATGCTCGTTTTAATTTCGTTCTGTACTTCAGAGACTCATATTGTACTTTTTACTCCAGTATGTCACTTATTTACAATAAAATGGAGGATTTAATGTTTCTTTTGGGGTTGAGAAAATTCTCCACTTGAAGCTAAACACTATGAAAACCTTCTTTAATTAGTTGGAAATTACACTGTCATTGCAACTGAGTTCAAATAAAGTTAAATATGATGATCATGTAAAACAGTATGTAAGTATTTAAAATTATTAAAAACCCTGAACATACACATGAATGCATCACTAATATTAGTCCGAAAAATCATAACGTTTTATTGTACGTCTACTTTTCTTTTCATACCATTCAGTACGTTTTACTATTAATAATACTTCCTTAGTTTTGGTTGAGTAAAGTTTTGAAAAGTAATTATACACGAAGTAGATTCAATTCAATTCAAGTTTATTTATATAGCACATTTTAAAACAACTTCTGTCCAAAGTGCTTTCCAGAAATGTATCAGTGAAAATCAGGATATACAGCAGCAGTATGTCCACAGTGCACGGTCCAACAGTGGACCATAGATGATAAGTGGTTGAAGCTTTCATCCCTAAAAACCGTCACTAAAAAGACCAAATAACAATGAGCTTTTCCAGTAAACATGGTAGAAGTCAGATGGATAAGGCCACGTTCTATTGAACAGGAGTTAAGTGGAAAACTGTAAAGGGAAAGCTGTTTTTTTGTGTCAACAAAACAAAAAGAACACAGACTAATTTTTCGATGCATCTCCAAACGGCTGCATCCTAAATGAGGCTGTGCTTTGTGGCTCTTTTATGTGAAATGAAGGCCGTCACAGACACCAGCCTCTGGAATTAAAGAGGCCGTGTTTTCCTGTTGTGTCGTCTAAGAACTTTAAAACAGTCACGTAAAAACCTTGTGCCTGTAAGAATTCATCTTCATACTAAGGCTTCGGTCAGAACCTTAAGACCCGGTTCAGTGTTGGCACTGCTGAAGCGCCCTTGAGCACACCACTGGATACCTCCACCCTCCAGCTTCAACGCTGCTGCTGCTGCTCCAGGCCCTCACACCTCCCGTTGATGCAAAGGGACAACATCGTGACCTTGCTTCTTTTTTCAGCCAATCAGCAGCAGGGAAGCTGACACCCACGACTAGGATCAGTTTGTGGGTGAGGGGGAACTTTGGACACCCCTACCCGGGCTATGAAGTCTGCTGGCCCTGATAAGGGGGGTACCAGGCAGCCACAGAGGACAAGATGCACACACTCCCACAGTGGTGAGTAATTACTGTGGCTGCTCAGTGTCAGATAGGGGATTCCTCTCCCGCATAACTAGGTGGACGGACGACAGATGACTGTGTTTTTTCCCAAACTCCATCTCTCAGATTCAAGCATGTGCAGCCACACTGTCACGACGCTCTACCTTCTCCCTCCACTTGGCTCAAACTGCATGGTGCGTGAATGTGATACCTGGGTATCTGGCTGTAGAGGCTGATTTTAGTCTGGAGGCTTCGGGACGACTAATCAATAGCTTTAATCAATTAAGAATGCAGCAACTGAGAAGCTGCAGAACCCGGCCAACTCTCACACTAAATGGACCTCATTCCATTTATCACACCACCCCTCTATCGATCTAAAAAAAAACACAGGTACGGAGAGAGGTATCTGACGAATTCATTTAAGGTGGTGCTGTGAAAACTCTGCATGGAAGCTATTTTGCTGTGCTCTGGGTCTGTTGCTGGGAGCTTCACGTACAGATGTACTTTGCTATGGAGCAGCAGAGTGGTGAAGGTGGGCGGGGGGGTCTTTTATTTGTGTCAGTGAGAGCGTAGCACGTAAGGTAAGAGAGGTGAGCACTGCAGATTTTGTCGCACTCCAAGAGCCCAGTGTGTGTGTGTGCAGTGCTGCTGCAGTACCACACTGACCTCCAATGGGCAGATGTGGAACAGACACCAGTCATACACTGATGATGATGTGAACTGGGTTTTGTGTAAATGCATTTCAGTATAATAAGACAGATCAGGAAGGCTCTGCTTGTATTTACCATGCCTTGAATGAACACATCTCCAGTCTAACTCCAGGGGATTTTTTTTTTTTTTTTTATGATTCTCCTGCATATCCTATTAAATCCTATTTACGGGCTAGTTCTTAACTATTATCACTAATTGACTTCCTCACAGTGGGAAACCTCTCTGCCTCGGACCAGCAGCCTTAAACCACACTATTAGCACGACTACCACCTGCCCATGAGTATTTGGAGAATTACCATTCCATACCATTTGGGTTTGGCGGTCTTATTAGATGCACATGCTGGGGTAATCCTCAGCTAAAGGTCAGACCTGATTGATTTAGTTCTTATGAGCCAGAATAGAGTTTGTATGGGAAATAGCACATGGTGTAAGATTACCACTATACAGTTAGGCCTGTGGATGCTGGTTCCAAACAAAAAAGGAACAAAGAAACGTATCTAAATAAACCGAGCTGTTTTAACTTAAAACATATTTAACTAGATGTCAATACAGATTGCTAATTTGATCTGATTATGATTCTTTATTAGAAAACACTTAAATAAACTGATTAATCGCTTCATTGCAAACGGATCAATTTTACAAACGATGGGTTTCTGGCAGAACTTTGCTTCAATATGAGCTGATGGCTATTAGGCCTCTCAAATGGAATTACTTATAATAGCAAAAAAGTGCTTTATCTTTTTAGGGTCCATTTGAGCTTGACTTACCGATTCATCACTGAGATTAAAGCTTAGCAACACATTTATTTATTTTTGAGTCAAAGGGTCATTCTGCATTGTTGCGTTTTTTCCCTATGGGGGGTATCTACTTTTTGTCTTTATCTTTAGCCTTTAGAAATCCACTGTGACTCCACGTCTAGCAGACACGCCCTTTGCTTTGCCACAGATAAACAACTGAAAGGCTAGACCTCCTTGGAGAGAGGATTTATTTTTATAGCTGTGTACATGTGTCCGTTCTAGGGCTGAGAGCAGTTGATTCAAAGTTTCAGTTTCTGTCAAATATTTTTATGTGGAGGTCAGAAAGAGGCTACATTTTGGCCGACTGCCCAGACCTTTGGGAGACAGGTTGGGGGAAATTTACTCTAGACACCTGACGATATATTTTCAGCTTAGTTTCATCTCTGTGAAAGACCTTAGATGCAAACTACTGAAAATGCAAAGTAAATACCGTCTGTGCATCGATGCTTGGATGACAGGCTAAGGTCAGACATAATTAGAGGTAGAGGTATTATGCTGCACACTGCAACGCTCCTCCGCCTGTGTTGTTTGTCTATAAAAATAGAAATCGCTGAAGTGGCATCAGTAGACACCACACTGTAGGCCATTGTTTAAATAAATCCTCATGCTTGTGTTTCCTGACATTAGCCTTAGCATAAAAGCATGTGAGTACAGAGTGCAGCTCGGTTCGAGTATGCTGAGTAAGCTCTTCCTCCAGCTGTACCAGCTGGGACTCGGATGGCAGAGGGTGTAGGGAGGTAAAGGTACTCCACCTCTCACACTACCTCTTCCATATTCTCATTTAGATTTTTCTCTGCTCCTTTTGTTTTGTTGAGGTAAGCACCAGATGGCGTATTAATGAGCCATGTAAAGCTACAGTAAGGTAAGCTACACCTTTATTGCTGGATGTAGTTGTATATTACAGTGATCTGATTGTGTATTCCTCCATATTTTGATGTCACAAGCCTACATTAGTATCTTAAATGTCACAGGTAACAGATTCTTATGTCAGAACCCAAAAAAATACAGATGTGCACTCAAATTAATCTTTAACATTAGATGTCACATTAATTGTTTATTAGTATGGTACTAGGTACAGTATATAAGCTGCAATGTTGATGTGTGTGCTGCAATTAGTCTAAATAACCTAAATTAGGATTCATGACAATAAAAGGGGAAAAATATCTGATGCACCTTCAACTTTTATTCAACATCACAACTCCTGTAGAAGACATTTGGTCTGAAAGAACAGCAGACTATGGTTTCCTAATATGTCTCAACATAAAAAGCACTACAAGTATGAAATGAACAAGAGACAACAAGGTTAAAACATGGCTACAGGCCTGCATGCACAGAACGATGGAGTATATATAGATAGACTTGTTCTCCTCTAGGTGAGTGCTGTACAAACCGCCCAGCTACCATTCAAACGGTAGGCCCAGTCAATTCTGTGCAGGTAGCGATCGGTTTACTCTGTCTGAATTGCACGCACAGTCTGATGTAAATCACACAGTAGTGTTGGGTAGCGTCATGAAAGTCAAATCCAAAAAGGCACAATCCCATCCTCAACAGCCACCCAGCAAAAAGCTTAGGGAATCATACAGGCTGAAGTCATCAGAAACTAAAAACTACAAGTCCCACGGTTGCATCCAACAAAGTGCTCTGTGGATGGATGGTATAGCAGCAACTTGTGTTACGAGAACATCAAATCGACTGAAGTGACAGCACACAATGTGTACGAGTCTGTAAAGCAGTCTTAGTTTCCACTGGTCCTGGGTCAGAAAACAGTCCTAAAAGCATGTGTTTACACAGACAAAGCATGTTTATTTCAAACTAAAACAATATGCACCCGACATCCAAAACATCCCGCTGGTCATTTTCTTTTTCTTCCCCCTGGCATGTGATTTTCTGTTTGTTTTCATTGTATAATTAGAAACAAATTACAGACATTTATTTTGGGGATACAACATTTTATACTTTTCATTTTTCGCAGCTGTACTGGTCTTACTGTATGCAGGCTATTCATTCGGCTTGAAAACAAAGCATTGGACACCACAAGCGCATTCATTTAAAAACTTTGCAGCAGCATTTTAAAAGAAGAAGAGACAGAAATGGGCTAAAAACGGCTGTTTTCAAGTATGGTGTAGAACTGTATTCACACCATTGTTGAACAGCCAGGATTTCTTAATCTCTTCCATAGGAAGGTAAAAGCTTAATTCCCCCATATACAATTAAAACATTTTGGCAGGCAATTCAATAAAATTCACCAAGCTTAAATTACTTAAAATGGATGGGGTGGCATTACAACTTAAAAAAGGAAAAAAGAAATAAAATACAAACAAATTTTCTATGAATAATTCAGCTAAGGAGCCTTCTATTTAAGTACACTGGTATTTGTGAGATAAAATCATTTGTTATTGGTTATCAGACAACAACTGATGTGAGTCAGTATTTGCCGTGTCCCGTGTGGTGGAGGTGGTGGTAGTTTGCCGACATGAGTACAGAGAAGAAGAGAACAACTATACAAAATGATCTTTTACCTACTGAGTGATGATTATGTCCCCTCAGTGTCTGTGACAGTGTCTACCACTGGCTGACTCGCAGCTTCCTCCACGGGCTCACTCTGTGCACTGTTTACGTCCTTAGGAGAGGCAAGCCGCTCCTGCTGTTGCTCAGGTTCACTTTCGGGGAGCACAGAATCAGAAGAAGGGTCTGAACTGGGCTCAGGAGATGCCTTGGGTGTGGGTTCAGCCACACTGCTACTGTCCATCCCAGGTCCATTTACCCACTGGGGTTGGGGTGAGTAGACTCTCTCTTGTGACGACTCATCATCCTTCTGTGGTACTTGCTGCTCCTCCATTGACTCGCTGGTCTCTTCAGGGGAAATGGCAGGTGGTGCAAAGGCCACAGGTGAGTCCTGGGGTGAGGCTGTAACCAGCGGTGAGGCTTGACTTGTGGTCTCGGGTTCTGGAGAAGCAACGCTTTTGGGAGACTCTGCTGCAGGTTGGGATGGTGATTCAGTTTGTGTTGGGGTCTCAGATTCCAAGGGTGACTGGGTGTGGGTGGGAGCCTCAGTCAGAGGACCTGTGTCCTTGTTTTCAGACGGTGACTGAGCTGAGGATGGGGACTGTGTCTGAGGCGTCTCAGATGGAGCTAGGGTTTCTGACTGGGGCTCAGGTGTGGCTTCCTGGCTCTGTGACGTGGGTGGAGACTTAATTTGAACCTGAGGAAGCAGCTGACCGAGGCCGAAGATAGAGGGTTTGGCCTGAGCTTGAGGCAGGATTGGGGACTGGAAACGTGACTGCATCTGTGGGTTCAGTTTGAGCGGGGTAAGCATTTTGCCTTGGTTAAGGGTCAGGTTTGGATTAAGGGGTGGAGTTGGAAGCAGTGGTGTTGGCAGAGGGAGAAGGGGTGTCCAGCCCCCACGCTCACGCTCCCTGTCACGCTCTTTATCACGATCTCGCTCTCGTTCTTGCTCCCTGTTGCGATCTCGGCCACGGTCCCGGTCTCTCTCCCGCTCACGCTCTCTTTCACGGCTGTGGCGGCTACCATTCATCTCTCTCCTGAAGTCAAATTCTCGCTCATCCCTGTCTCGCTGCCTGTCCCAAGGGCGTCTTCGTTCATCAAGGTCTTGATGTAGTTCACTGTCAAAGGGTGCTGTGGGACCACCACCACGGTTCCAGGCCTGTGGTCCCCCTCCAGCATTACCAGAAGCCCCTGCTGATCCTCCTGCTGTCCCAGACCGATTATCAAAGCGGTTGGGAAAGTTCTGTCCGGTTGTAGGGCGCTCATCCTGGAAGCCTTTAGGAACCACAGGAGCCTGTGGACCTCCTCTCATGCTATCTCGTTCATCAAAGTCCCCTCTGGTCTGGCTCCAGCGGTTATCAGGGGTGAAACCTGCAAGAGCCTGCAGACGCCCCACTAGGCTGGTTCTAGCTGGCTGAGTTCCTGGGGTCTGGAGCAAGGGAGGCCTGCCGCCTCCACCACCTCCGAGGGACTCTCTGTGTTCTGGGGGAGGAGTCCTCAGCAAGCCCGTGCTCTGCTTTTCCATTGGAGGAAAGCGGTAGTCCTGGTCTTTCCCCTCATCAGCTCCTGAGGAAGACCCATCTTCCGTCTTGGATACATTTTCATTGGGAAGGTTGGGGGCCCTGTTGAAAGGGTCCAACTGGGAGAAGGGGGCCCTAGCACGGGCTTGAGCCTGGAGTGAACCATCAAGGAGGCCAGCTGCCTGCTGGGCAGGCCCCTGCTGCATGAGGAGGGGAAATCTGGCGGCAGCTCCAGGTTGGAGAAGGTTAGGACGCACATCCAGAGGCAGCAGGCCAGGCATCCGCTGCCCCGCCAGACCAGGGTGAGTGAGGGAGGCTGTCGGGTGCATCCCAAGGAGACCCATTCCACTTCGGACTGCATTTTGCATGCCTGGAGATGAAACAATATGTATTAAAATCCTACTGAGTCAAAAAGAAACATACTTATCACCTCTAAAACACTAAAAGTATAAATTATGGTCCAGAACATTTGACAATCTACTCTACCCCATTTAAAACACTTGGGTTTTGCCTCACCTTGTAGTGTGAGCTCTGCAGCTGCATCCATCCCATCAGCGGAATGTGGCGTTTTATCACTGGCAGTTTGCTGAGTTTGGACTCCTACTGGGTTGAACACACCAGCTCCAGGGATGGCCGAGGGCATAAAGCTGCCGGGAATAGTGCTGGTCGGAGGGATCATAGCGCCAAACGGTGAATCCTTCACAGCTTCTTGGCCCGAGGCCACTGAAGGCTGAACTAGAGCTGTATATGGGAGCAGAAGAAAGACAAACTGAATCCAAACTAATAAAAGTCCATTTAATTTAAGGGACCTAATTATATGAATCAGTTAGTAAAATGGGTGGCCTGACAGAAATACTTACAAGTAGGTCCTGTGGCCATGCCTGCTGTCTGTGCTGCCTGCAAAAACCCTGCACAAAAGGAAATAATTTTGTATAAGCCTGTGACTTTCCGTAGTGGTGGTCTACACATGCGTGAGTCTGACGAATGTACCTGGTGGAGGCTGTGAAGCATTAAAGCCAGCTCGAATGAAGGGTGGTGGTGGCCCAAAGCCTGGTGGGGGTATGCCCATGGAGACAGGGAACGTAGGAGGCACCAAACCTACTGCACCAGGAACAGCCTGAGCCACTGGGAGCTGGGTGAGAGAGGAAAGACAAAGTGGAGATCACAGAAACTTTACTCACAGCAGTTCTTGGGATATTTATTTCTGAACACCAAATGTCCAATGTAATCAGTTAATCATAGAGGGAAATCAGTTATAACAAATCTGCTCTTTAAACAGTCATTTTTAATTAAAATAACAAAAAAACAAGCAGTACACACTACACTGAGTATTTGTCCTCAGAGTGAGCCAGATCCTCTAAGTACCTGTACAGGCATCATTGTAACTTGCTGGCTGTAGGTCTCAGTCTGGGTGTTGGATGCTGCTGTCGTCTCTGTGCTTACTGGCTGGCTTGCAACTTCCTTGGCTGATTCCGCGTTCTTGGCGGCCTCCCACTCTGCAGACGAAGAGATGAAAACTTAGAAAGTGTCATTTACTTCTTTGTTTGGATTGTGAAGTTTAAGCAGTGTTTTTCTAACATAATCTTTGTCTTTCTTTCAGGGTGAACAATTGTTTTTGGGATTTGTGAGAGAATGTTGGCCATCACCCTACCAACACAAACAAATGAAGGACATGGGTCGGAAACAAATCCAATAAGAAAATCATGTGCAGAGTCTGTGGTTGGATATCTGTATTTTGCCTCCACTGTGAGTATACAACAAACATGTTATGTCCTGCTTGTACATAAACAAGTACTGAATGAAAGAAATCTAGTGTTTATGCCAAAGTTAGTAAGCAACTCTTTCTCTTCACCATCGTTGACAGTCTCCTGATCAATGATTCCTCCTTCTGCAAAGCCATCCAGGTCATCCAGCTTCACTTTCTCCCAGGGTATGTAAGTGACACCCAAGTCCACATCCCAGAACTGCTTGTACTCCTGCTTTACTCCCTTGTTAAGGGCCCAGGCAATCTGGATAAGATACACAGAGACAGATGTCGGGATAAAATGTATTTTTAAAAACATTTCTGTGGGTGTACAATGATCCATGTGCCTGGAAAGCAGAAGTGTCTCTGAGGTTTCACCATTGAAGGTCAAAGGACAATTAAATTAGAAGAATCCGCCGGGAGAATGAGAGTGCTATCGATCAAATTACAGCAAAAGGCAGCGTGTACCTTGATGATCTTAGAGCCGATCTTAAAGGAGCCGGTGCTGAGCTTTTGACGGGCACGGTAGGCATCCTGTCTGTGGACCATACAGATGTAGGCACAGCCCCTGGGAGGGATCATCTACACACAAACGCAGATTATATTAGATTGGACATGGCAAGGTTAACCATAACATATAACCATGTAAAACAGTATTTGATGAAAAACTGGTGAGACACAGTGACGTTAGATATTGAATTAATGAAAAAGCTAAGGGGTATTAGCAGACAGTTGGCAGACAGTAAAGAAAAAAGCTTGTGATCGCAACGTGAATGACAAACATGGGGAATTTAAGGTGACAGAGATTATTTAAAAAAAAAAAAAAGCAATCTCTATTTACATCCATAACATAATTAATGATGGGAACAATCAAACACTGAATGTGTGTCCACATCATCAATGTCAGAGTTCATCCGTTCACACTCCAACGCAGCCCAAGAGGTTCTACACTCACTGTTTTTGGACACAAAAATAGTGAGGACGCCAGGTATAAACAGAAAAACTTGTAGCATTCTAAGATGGAGTGGACTGGACTTAGAGTTATCAGGTTTAAAAGTTTACTTACATTGATGGACTCAATCTGGCCAAACTCTTCAAACAGGTTGGTAAGGTCTTGCTGGGTGGCCTTTTTATCTACCTGGCCCACCCACAGAGTCGTGCTGCACACTGAGAATAGGCGTATGGAAAAATAATACTAGTCATAAAAGCAGTTGAAGGGAATAAAAATATGCAAGACTGACAAAAAAACATCAGTAAATCCAATTACCACTTAGAGTCTTCGATCGTATGGGGGGCAGTCCTTTCTTCTGCCGCTCCTTCTCTCGCTCTCTGGCTCTCCTTTCGCTTGAATAAGACCGAGAGGATTTCCGTTTGCGGTCTCGTGAGCGTGAACGGGAGCGCTTACGGTGTTTACGTTTCCGAGAGCCTGAGCGTGACCTGGACCTTCTCCTCTTGGGAGATCTATGGGAAGTGAAAACCAAGACAGAAATTTACACAGTATTTTAATATACTTCCCACATCAACACTTTCTTGTCATATCCTGTGACCTTCAGATGAAAAGAGTCAGCATTTTTAAGAAAAGGTTAAAGGATCGCAGCTGCTTCGTCTGAGACAATTTAGAAATATTCCATCCATATGCATTTATTCAGCAAAATGAGATTACCTAGAGCGTGACCTAGACCTTGTTCTTGAACGTGTGCTAACATTTTTCTTCTCGTCTGCCTCAAAGATCTCCTCCTCCATACCATCTGGGCCCTCATCAAGATCCATGTCCTAAAAGAAACAGGAGTTTTACAACGTTTATGTAACACAACAAATAACACACTGTAATAAACTCATGAAGTAGCATTCACATCTACGCTGCATGTAACGAGTAACATACCTGCTGCTGGTTATCTATAGAGTCGTCCATCTTGTTCTCAGTCTCAGGAAGCTGTGGCTGGTTACTGCTCTGTGCAGATGCAACTGAGTTCTCTTGCCCAAAGATTGAGTCCTTTCCTTCTATGCCCATAGCCTGAGAAACAAACAAGTGCCATGTATCCAATATATCTTTCTCTAAGAGACATTTCATTAAAACCATTGTATTTCCTTACGACATTTTTGCGTAAAGTGGTGGGAATGAGGAGCTACTAGTCTCCAGCTGCTGTAGAAAGTGTCTAAACAAAGTTTTATTCATTTTAAATGGCATAGCCTTATATTCCAGCCTTTAATATGAGCATTGATATTTGAGGTGTATTCACAAACATCCAGAGAACCTTTTCAGAGAGCATATGATATAAGCTGAACCTCTGGCAAGAAGGCACAGTTTATAGTCAATAGTCTATATATTGTAAACCCATTTTATTTAGTTTTTTACATTGAACTCTTAATACTAGGGAAAACTGAAAGAAAGTTCAGTTTACCTGTTATTCTATGATATCTTACCTCATCTTGCACTGTTAATTGTAGGCCACTTGTGAGTGTGAACACTGGCTTTTTTAGTTAATAAAATGTTGTGGGGGCTTTTATTGCTAGGTTTAGGATAGGTTTTATTAGCTACAATAACTCGACCTCTGCCTCTTTCTCATCTGCTTTAATAACTCTTACACCTCTTATCTAGTCCTAAAAGTTGTTTTTTTTGCCAGGGAGCTCTTTTATGGGTTGAGAAGCTTTGTGAAAAACAATTATATGATCTACTCTTAAATCTAAGGTGAAGGAAGAGCAACTCTTTGTACTGGGAAACTTTATGAACATTGATCCCCATTTATTAATTATACTACAATCATTAGCACATCAGGGTTAAAGTATAACTCTGTTCTTAGACATAAATGTCCAGAGCATTTGAATGTTTATGCCAGTAATGTGACATAAATTGGACTTTTGAAGTCACATCTGAACATTGTCTCTATATTTGTATGTGTGTACCTTCTGTTGGTGCTGCTGATGCTCCAGAAGCTGCTTTTGAAACTGTTCCAGGTTCTGCTGCTGCAGCTGCTCAGCCAACTGATGAAAGAGGGAGCTGTTGATGGGCTCAGACACCATCGGGCTGGAAGGTCAGCAGTTCGATTAGATACAGGCACTCACAGCAGAACAGTGACACAGTAATGGCATTTTATAGAACCATTAAAAGGTTAGTTTTGGTGTAGAATAAAATATTGAACTCACAGTTGAGATGATGATGTGTCTTTTTTAGATTCTTCCCCACGCTCAGAATCATTACCAAAATCAAAGGGGCCCAAAAGTTTCTGCCGCAGTAAACAAAAATCATATCAATAAAAGACACCAGCTGATGTACGGAATAAGAAACCAGAGTCTGCTGATTCCAACCGTTACCTTATTGAAAGAGGAGACCCTCTGTTCCAGGGGGTTCAGACTGTTGGCGGTGGCAGCTGCAGTGAGCTGAGCTGTTAGAGCTTGCAACTGCACTACTAGGCCGGCATCCAAGGCCTGCAGCAGAGAAGGCTGGGGCTTCTGCTGATGCATCTGCAGACTCTGTACCAGCTGCTGTAGCTGCAACAGGTGATGAGAGAGTTATTTGACGCATCTTGGCAGCAACACCAATAGTAATTAATGATTTTTTTTCTGCAAAACAAACTCATCCAATATGACTGTATGACTGTTTAAACATCATTATTAATTAATATGAGTATCTTCCACTTGACAGACATTGTGTGGACAGTTTGCTGACCTGTTGTCCTTGAGGACTTTGCAGGATCTGGGCCACAGCAGCTACAGTATCCGTGTTGGTAATCTGAGAGGCCCAGTCAGGTAGACTCTGGACTATGTTGGCTGGGGTGGCTGGAGTGGCTGGGGTACCTGAATACAGAGATGTTGTGATGTAAACAATGAGGCCATAGTGTCAAACAAACAGTCAGAGCACAGTGACACGCTGTATGGACATGTGCAGTTGCTCTACTTGTGTGCGTTCTGACTGACCTGGTGTAGTGTTGTTGACTGGAGCAGCATTGCTGGGCATGACAGGTGTAACACTGGGAGGAGGGATCCCTGCTGCCATGTCCAACAGAGGCTGGATGATGTCACTCTTGAAAACTGCATTCTTTTGCCACAGGTTGAGGACTCGCACTATCTTGCTCTACAACCAACAATAGGTATAACAAAAAGAAATATGAGGTAGGGTAAGACCAAGGAATCGGATATCAACTCTAACGACAAGCAACAGAATAGGAAGGAAAAAGAGACACAGAAAACCTATTAAAAACTCTGACCTTATCATCTGAAGGGCAGCGATAGAGGTGCTGAAATGTTGCAATGATATTCTTGCTGAAACGTGGGGCAAACACATCCTTCTCTGTGCCAAACTGATGTCTCGACTGTCTGACGATTGAATCGATTACATACAGCCCTGGCACTTTGTATTCTGGTTTGCACTGTTGACACAGGAAATACACACTTTAAATACGTACAGTTTTTAGATAGCTGTTTAGACAATATTTCAAGTTTTTGGCAGTGATGGACAGTTATTTAAAATATACCAACGTACCTTTTGTATGAACTTCTCCACACTCTGCACAACATGCTTGTAAAACTGAAAGGAAAGCAAGGGAAGAAAAAATTTTACAATGAATGACTCTAAAAGCAACATCAGGGTGAGAGATACAGCAATGACTCTGGTAAAATTATATCCACAGCAGCAACTGTATTTGATACAAATGTAAAGAAAAACACCAGAAAACAAACAGCAGGGAGGTGTAGTAAATGTCACTTCTTTTATATTCTATTACTCAGAATCAGTTTTTGTTTTATTGAAACAGTTTGCAAGTTGTCAGACCTTTGTACTTTACAAAATACCTGTATAAACCATTACCAAAGTTAAGTGACAGATACAGTACATTTCATGTGAATGACATCATCCAAGTTTTCTGTCCACTCAAGAGAATTAGCCAAACATTACACATGCAGTATCCAATATAATCAAACAAGGCTACAGCTAATAAATATTTTCCTTGGTTCATATGGCAGATACTTTCCTCGATTAAATAATTACTCTGTTATAAAAGCCGGATATAAACCCAAGGGCTATCTTGTGGAAGGTTTATTCATCAGTTTAATTTTAATGCTCTTGTGAGAAAAAAATTATATAAAAATCAGTCAAATCATACAAACAATACTGCCATTTTTTGTGGGGGGGGGGTTTATCTAAGGGGGAAAAATCTGTGCTATTATAGTTAAACTGTTAAAGTTTCACTTGTAAAATGAAATCATCTCTTGCAGGTTGGGATCATTTTTGTCCATGCTGTACTGTGCTCTAATAGTGTAGTTGTTTAATATATATTCAAAAGAATTTACGAGTCAAGCAAAGATACAATTTATTTAGTAGCTCATGTTATTTTGAGCAAGTTCAATGAGGCATAACAATTGTAATGAAACTGTTTCATTCTATTTCAGCTCAAACCGCAAAATTAAGCAAAACAAAACACAGAAGTGATGAGCACAAATAACCTGAGAGGAAACAAATGTCAACAATTATCTAAATTCTTCTATGTAGATAAGTTGAATATCTCCACGGCCAAAAAAAATTTCTGTTAAGAGTTTATGTTTAGAAAGACACAATGATGCACCCTTGTTGGTCCCTGTGCACTGGTAGAACTGTCTGCATCACTCTTTTGCTAGTGGCCAAGTATATAAAATGCACCTGGACAGAGAAAATGTCTAAAACGGCATCTTTACTGATGGACAGGCCAACATTTTCTAATTCAGCCACTAGATGGAACCACAGTTCAAAACAGTGGCTCACATACAGACCCAGTGGTCTGTTGTGAACTGTGTGCTCACAATGTACTGCATTATTTAATCCTGGAATAGCGAAGCCAGGGAGGATGTTTAATTTCACCTGCTTAAGTCTCAAACTGTGTTAACACATGACAAAACAACCTGCACAAAACACTGTTGTCGCATCATTTTAAACCTGCATATCTCAAGGAAACGGTTTAATGGGTGTAAGAAGTGTTGGAAAGACACTAAGACCAGAATACAATGGCAAACAGAAACTTATAAACTGCACTAGATCAGACTGCCAATACAGTCAACATCAGAATGTTCTGGATTATTATATTGTCTTAACTTTTAATATACTATAAAGTATCAGAAGCAAAAGCATTTCACTTGTTATACCATGTCACTAAGTCTAGTGTGTATCAAACAGTTCTTAAATGCAGGCTTTTAATTGTTCTTAGTATTTGATCATGTGAAATGTAGAACTACACAATTCAGACTTTATGGCCAGGTTTTTTTTGGGGGAAAGGGAATGGGATTTCATGAACACAGTCTTCAATCGCTAAAAGGAAAATGTGTATTTTTAAATTACTGTACCCGATGTGTTCCGTTTATAAAGTTTTGGAGGAATTGCAAAGACCTCAATGATACAAATACCTTTAAATTATGTGAATAAGTACATTGATTGGATCCTAGTGTTTCATTTGTATGTTAAGGGACAGCATAAACTCTAGTTTAAGGTTTGCAGTACATGAAATGTCAAATTAAGGATAACACCTCCAATGCAATGCCAACATAATCTTATATAAACTTGAATGAAAGATAAGGAAAAAAATCTCAGCACAAACTGAATAAATGAAAGTTGCAGTATTGGTTATTGTAGAAAGCCAATTACAAAGCCTAGCCAAAGTGTCCACCTACATTTAACAATTTTAATAAGAAAATATGCAAGATCCATACATTCAATAATTACTGACAGAATTAATATGTTTCAGCTGCAACAAGTTATTTAACCACAACTGATGCAACGAATAGCTACTCATTTCTAAAACAACCATCAATTTGCTGTGGAGCATAAAGATTGGACAATGTCATAGTTCATCAGGCTTATAAGGCTTGGGAAAGAGCGGTTCAGGGAGAATGACACATTTTCACACATGAATTGGCCACCAGAGTCCAAGCTCCATCCCCACTGAGAACACTTGGGATGTGCTGGAGAAGAGTTTATGTAGCCATCTAGCCAATTAGTCTAGATGGAAACCATCATAAGGTAACATGGTGCTGCAGTGGTTTGCACTGTGGCCTCACAGCAAGAAAGCCCTGGGTTCGATTCCCCGAGGGGACCTTTCTGTGTGGAGTTTGAAAGTTTTCCCTGTGATTACATGGGTTCTATCTGGGTATTCTGGCTTCCTCCCATGGACATGCGTTAATTGGTTAATCTAAATTTTCCATAGGTGTGAGCGTGATTGGTTGTTCATCTTTGTGTCAGCCCTGCAATGAACTGGGGACACATCCAAGCCTTCATCCATTGGCAGCTGGCATAAGCTCCAGCACCCTCTCAAGGACAAAGCAATTCGGAAGATGGATGGAAATAAACACTTAACACTGCACAAAGAAAGACACAATGTGCCTGAGACTTTTCTTTGGTCAGGTTTGGGGTAATAGGATGAGTTGATTTTTGTAAAGATTACCTATCATCTACACTACCAGTCAAACATTTGGACACACCTGGTTTTTCTTTATTTTCATGACTATTTACATTGTAGATTCTCACTGAAGGCATCAAAACTATGAATGAACACATAGGGAATTATGTAGTTAAAAAAAGTGACATAACTCAAATCTGTTTTATATTTTAGATTCTTCAAAATAGCCACCCTTTGCTTTGATTACTGCTTTGCACATTCTTGCCATTCTCTCAATGAGCTTCATGAGGTAGTCACCTGAAATGGTTTCCAACAGTCTTGAAGGAGTTCCCAGTGATGCTGAGCACTTGTTGGCCATCTGCGGTCCATCTCAGCTCATTTAAATGAGGTGTGTGCCAACGTTTGACTGGTAGTATATCTCTGACATGATAGCAGCATGTACTTTTCAGGTGACACAAAAGTGTCATTGGAAAGGTGCAATTAAAGGGGCACTTTAAAATAAAAAAGTAAGACATATTCAAAGGTGCATGTGCAGTGCTAGGGGTTGCATGCTGCATCTGAATATACACATGTAGCATACACCTACACTTTGCTAACATACAAATCTCTGAATAATCAAGTTCTATAATCAATGAATTGTACCATCTTCCCTCTTAACTCATGACATCATACCAGTGTGACGACAACATATGCAACACAACTAACAACAGAGGACATCCAGTATTAAAAGTGACATCTTCCTGTCACCCAATCAACAGATTGCATTGGGTTATGCCAGTCTAGCTCCACCCTATCTGCACTGTACCATTTTCCTATGGACCTCCAACAGGGCACCAAGATATGGTATGGTACAGTTCAGTTGTTTGAGACCGTTTAACACTCAAAACAGCGTACCATACCGACCCAAGCCACTCAGTGGAAACGTAACACTAGATTGTCCTTTTTACTCTGTCCTCTCTCCAGGTATCTCCGACTCTATAGCTTTATGTTCATGATGTACAGTTACTAGACTCCAACCTGCCCACTGTTTGAAAAGTCTAGTCCAATGAGTGTCATTTGTCACCATCGCCTTTCTACTCAGAGCAATCTCTCAAGGCAGATGGTCACCCACTCAAGCCCCGGATCTGAGTGAGACTGTAAAGGAAGTTTTTCCATGCGCCAGCACCGTTGGCTAGGTGGATGGGCTTTAAGTGGGTCCCTTCTTAAGGTAATCATTTATTATGATTGGAACTGTAAAAATCAAACACTGAATTAACATTTCAACACGGCAAATATGCAAAGCCCATTACTGAAATATTGGACTAAGCTACAAAATCTAAATAAATCATGTTCTACAGCCAAAAAAGGTCATACTCAAAAAAAGGGAAAGTATACTATTACTTCCTTCTCATTACTGAAATAATGGTCCATGGGTCAAGATAAAAATCAAAATAAACCACAATGACACTGGTTTTCTGTTGATCTTACAGCAGAAGAAGAACGGAAACAATGAAATTATGTTATTAAAGGACGCAGGTCAAAACAGTGGTGAACAATCTGAAAATAATGATGAAATATGATTTGTTAGTTTCACCAAAATGGAGATGATTATCAGGCTGATGAAAAACAATCAGGATTGTTTCAAATAACTGCAATATGCCAGTTGTGTAATAACTGTGACAGGCCAAGCTGACAAATGACAATGATTCCCCAAGTTCAGTGACAGGAAAACTAAAATATAGTATGAATACAATTTGGATGTTTCGATTTTGGTATTTTGTAAATCCATGTTCTGTACTCGATGCGTTTTAACCTGCTTAACAGAATAAACTACATCAAAATGGAATGAAAGGTTCAGAACCTCCCCCCAAACACCTTTCTGATGTCAGCTACTGGGCTCAGTCCAACACTTTGTTTCTTTTCCTTCCTGACAGACATTCCACGCCCACACCATTCACACTCATTTTTTCTAGCTGTCCAGCGAAAAGAAACAAGCCTGGTAAGTCCGAGTCTCTCTCTCCAGTGCGCACTAATTAGAGGGTTTTAAGAAAGGGTCTAAATCCTGTATTCCAATATTTAAACAAATCATGTCCTCTTTATCACCCTGAGGTGTTTTTCATGATCCATTCACAAATTAACATCTCTAACAGAGGGTGGGAACACAATGGAAATGGTTTGAGATCCAATTACCTAGACCAGGGGTAGGCAATTCCGGTCCTCGAGGGCCAGTGTCCTGCATGTTTTAGATATTTCCCTCTTCCAGCACACCTGGATGCCATTACATCGTTATCAGGCTTCTGCAGAGCTTG
>JAPQRQ010000016.1:13340228-13353712 GCA_037367365.1 Apogon talboti | reverse complement strand
CTCACACTGTGTAAAAGGGGGTGGTGGGGGGGGGGGCAGGGCTGGAAATGATATCAGATTCACGCCTGCTCAGTTCAGTGGCACCCGACGCCCTCGGGCCTGTTGTTGGTGCTAACTGCCCAGTTGACCTGGCACCGGTCACCACCCATGATCTTACTGCATGTACAGGCTGAATAATTTTAGCTCCTAAACCCTTTTTGTTTGTTGTTGTTGCAGCAGATTTGTATTCCCTGTCATAGCAAGGTCAAGGCTCTCTTGTTTGTTTCAACAACAAACCGCCCTTGGATCATAAATCTGGACGAATGTGATTTGTTCACTTGCTCTGCGCTTAATCCATCTGACCCCTGTGGAGGTATGGAAGAGCTACATGTCGCTGTAGGACTGACAGTAGCTCTTGGTGCTGTGAAATATGGCTCGATGTTCGCTCCGCACGGCCAGGCCATTTCCACACGTGCCACCGCCAATAGACACTGAATCAATGGAACTTTTACAGGGTTCGTACACATTTTTCAAGGTCAAATTCAAGCACTTTTCAAGCATTTTTAAGGATCATTTTCAAATTTTTCCAGCACAGCACCTTATCGCTTTGATAAAATACATATTTACAGGAATACATATACTCATGATTATTTTTTGTTACTTTTTATCACAATGATGTACATTGTATTATGCTATAAACATCTAAAATGATGTTTCATAATGGCAAAAACTTTAGAAATTAAAGAACACAAAGTTTTATCCAAAAAAATGGGAAGCCACTTCAGACGCACAAAACCAAAGATTATGATAAAAATGTACCGGCTAATGTTCTTTTTTGACATAAATTAGTTTTTTCAAAGTGTATCACCTCTCTGTACGTAGCTTTGGCTTGACATCTAACCTGGTAGAGTTAATATTAAAAATAAATGCATGAATAAATCACATCACAGAGTTAGAACTGCAAACACTTTCACTAAAATTCAACATTGAACTTGAAGCATTTTCAAGGATTTCAAGCACCCGTACGAACCCTGCTTTTAATAATGTTTTCAAAAAAAAAAAAAAGGAAACATTTTAGACTAACGAGATCATTTTCATCTAATTGACAAGATCTCCATGTTACGTTTTTTTTTTTTGCATATTGACCTGACAGTAGAGAGTGAGAGAAACAGAACGTGTTTATGTTGTCTTATCTGTGTGTGAAATGTAATGGGGCTATAATTGAGGTGCTGGGTTTCTCCTCCTCCTGCCAACACAGAGGCCAGAGGCATTCCTCACATTGCACAGCGGACGCACAAGTCCCTCACACATGAATGCAGATGCACACACATACGATTATATGACCACATATATGCATTTTTCCAGTTGGTTTCAGTTTAGTGTGTCTGTGAGATTGATTGTGTTAATCTTTAGACAGTCTTACCGCTTGAGAGAAAGACCAGGAGCGTATATGTGGCTGGTTATACCTGTAAGAACAAAAAAGAATATTAAAAACAACAACCTAATGCTCTGAAACAGCACTAACGCTGATGCCAGGCTGTTCCTCCCACTATCATTTTATAGAGAGTTGTCTTGTAGCTAACTGTAATAGTTCACATCAGAATAAAGTGTCTTGTTAAAATTTCCAACACTCATACTTAAGTCTTTCCCGGCCTATGCGCACCCACTCATTATCTGGTTCCATCTATGATCCAGTCCAGCTCACTTTGATATGGCCTGAGCTACGCAGATCCCATGGAGGGTGTTTGAGAAGTCGGTATTTGACTGATGTGTCAGTGGTTCTGATAATACACTTGGAAATAAGCCACAGCAGCATGGGTAGACACGTTTTTTTTTTTTTTTCTTTTTCCCTCCCGATGCTCAAAATATAGGATTTCCCTCAGCTGGGCCTCACCCTGCAATTTCAGGGTATGAAATTGTCTCTGGCTGGTTTTTTCCTGCCATTCCTGCAAATATTTTTACACTCTCATCTCCTCATTTTGTCCGTAAGTTTTTCTTTGTCTCCTTCAATTACTAGTTTGCTGAAGAGATACTGATACCTTTGAAGCATCCTGTTATAAGCTGTTTTTACAGATTATGCCAAAATCAATATGGCACTTAACCCATTAAGACCCAGTGTGACATTTTCTCTTTATTTAACCTTTCTTAAGTGATTTATGTCCATTTATTGTAATATTATCTTCTTTATTTTGCATTTTTTCCCACATTTCCCACATTTAATTCGCTGATCATGTAGATGTTCATTAATACTCAGAGTAAAGTTGAGGGTTATTATATCAGAAACAGGGAAAACGGAAGAAAAAGTGGCTTTTTCAGCAAAGATATCAGTAACTGAACATACAAACAAGTGTCTCCATGCCTTGTAACTTCACAGTACTTCCAGTTTAAGGAGATAGTCAGGCATATGTGATAATAAAATGAGTGTTAAATGTTGCTGTGTTCAACCCTTAGAGGCCCAGAGGTGTTTTTATGTTGACTTCCAAATGAATTTTTCTCTACATTAAACCTTTACAAGTGATATATCACCATTTACTACAATATATTCCTCTGCATTTTGAATTTTTCGGTCAAAATCAGGCATTTTCCTATATTTAATTCACTGACCATGTAGATGTTCAAAAAAGTTCAGAGTAAATTTAAAGGTTATTATATCAACACAGGAAAAAAGTGAAGAAAAAGTGACTTTCAGCAAAATATATCATTAACTGAACAAAAAAAAAAAACAAGCATCTGCGACCACTGTCATTTGTAAAACTCCATGGGTTTTACCGATGAATCAATGTTGTAGAAGATGACGGTGTTTCCACGGTAACTACGGAGCCTCTGAACGTCCAAATGGGTCATATCTGATGACCATGAAAACTACCTGCATTTTACAAAAATTATTTACACCTTCTGATAGGATTAGTGGATCAACAGGTATTAAACATTGTAGATCAGGAGATGCTTTTGGTCACTGGTTGCTTTATGGATGAATTAAATCCTGTGTCAGTCAAATTCCATCAAATGTCACATATTCATAAACCCCACCAACAGTATGAGTCACCCACTTATCTGCTAGATTTACTACACCATCTATATACAGTATATTCTAAATGTGAGTAATGCGCTTTGATTGAGCGTGGAACAAACCGGATGTGCTATGTTTGCGTGTGCTTCTTAGAATAGAACAACAAGGAAGGGCGCGGGCACCGTGCGAGGCCTTTAGTCATCGATCACTGTGGTTAATACGGGGAGTCACGCCTCCTCGGGCCCTGCATCCACCACCAGAGGGGCCACCAGGGCATCTGCTGATGTCATCATATCTCACAGTGGGGTGCCGCTATTTTTGGTTCATAGATTTGTACATAGATTTGTCATAACAGTGACATTTGTAAAGATATTGTGAAGGTGTCTTGGGGGTGGATGGTGGAACGGTGAACATGTTGGAACGTCTTGCATGGCTGTAGGCCCCGAGACACGACAAAAATGAATCACTTTATAATAAGTATTTAAGGCTTTTCAGTCTATGTTTCGAGCCAAAACAGTAAAGTTAGAATTAAGTGTTATTTTACCTCCATATCACACATAACTGAGGATTGTTTGCTATAACTGGCTGAAATAATTACACATTTATTGCGTCTATATTCTTAACTCAGGCTCAAGGAGAGAGTTTTTAGCAAATGTGTAGGAGGAGATATTTTCTAATAGCATTGTTTGTGTTCTTTGTTATCATTGGCACAACTCTGTAAAGTTCAAGGAGTTCTGAACAACAGTGTGGTTCAAAGATTCTCACACATAGATGGGAATTTAGCCGTTTTTCCTCTCAGCTGTCATCATTAGTTTTTCTTCCTGTCTATGCTTTAATTAATCTGAGCCTGCCTGTCTATGGCATACTTTCCCAGATCATAAAAACAGCCCACCCACTGACCCCGCACCCCGTGGCTAGTTTTAAACAGATTCCACGGTGGGTTGACTGTCACTCCCAGTAGGAAAACTGGACCCGCCCTGCTCTAATGTTTCTACTCTGACCTATGAACTACATCACTCTATGTGTGTGTTTGTGTGTGAATGAGGCAGATGCACTCACCGGTTGAGGAAGTCACTGCTAGAGTGCCAGTCGAGTCCCTGTGATACATAAAGATTTGTGCGTTATCACATGTTGGAGATGGAGCTAACTACTTAGAACAGATACTCTCGCAGATCTTTTAAGTTTACTAATGATCAGTTTAGATTTAATCGCTTTTATTTTTTCCTTATTGCAACTTACATTTTTAGTATTCGTGTTAAACTAAATTCCTCTCCAGCAGCACATAAACCTTGCATATTAATCACACCTATGTCTACATAAGTGTCTTTATTCGGCTTGATTTGTGATAAAAACATGATTATTGAACAAAGACAGTACGTTATTTCACATGCATATACTACCAATAATTCATTATATCATTCGCTTGTAACCATTTGTGATGTGCAGGCATAACATGTTAGTGGTTAGCAGACTTAGCAGTGGGTTAAACAGAGTGCAGGTAGTGTTTAGGCAGACCACAGGTTTTCAGAAAGTGCAAATTAGTGAGGACCGCAGGCGACTATAGCTTGGCAGGCTTTTGCAGAGCAATAGGGAAGAACTAGTGGATGAAAGATACAAAAAGAGGCTCCTCTCAAATCAATAAAATCATGCAAAGAGAAACATAGGTGGAGGAAAAGAAGCAAAAGAGTAGAGACATGCGTTCAGATCTTCAGTTCCATGATGAAAGGTGCTTTCAGGCGATTCCTTCCAGGCAAACACTTCTTCAAATCAGTGACAAAGGTGAAAGCTGTCAGACAGAGTAACCCTAACCTCACATTTAAGGTTTAAAAGCTGACATATGTGCAGGGATAAGATCCCCTGATGGAGCAACCTATTTTGACCATATGGTCCACCAGATGGAATCTAAAGTTCATCAAACAGGGAAGCAGTTGCATAATCATCACCATTTGAGACGCAGAAAAGGTAACATGACATGAGCTATCCCTTTTCATTATAGGCTTTAAAAACCGAAGTAGGGTTCACCTTAAATGTCAAAGCAGGTTAGAAAGCCAGGTGGCTTGACATTTTGTTTTTGTATTCACCTCTTAGGGACATTAACAGTGAAAACTACCTTTTAGTCACTTACTCTTATGATGAAATATGCCACTTTGAGTGTAAAACCGGTAATAAAACAGCACTTATATTTACGTTGTCCTTACAAGAATAAGTAAGATGTAGTTTTAGAAAACAATCACACACTACATTTGTTCAACATCAAGAGGTAAAATAAAGACAATACAAAAGATCGCTGAAATAAACTGTGACTTTTAATAAAATGCTATGCAAATCTTACAAAAGGCAGGTAAAGCAACAACAGACACTTTTTTCCTGTATTTTTAAATAATACTGTCATTCTGTCTTTCCATTGCATGAGCTAATAGTAGGCCATTTGACCTAAAAGATTGGATCAAAACACTGGTTTCCAAAAACCAGTTATTACTGTCAACCAGCTGTATGTATAGGCCCTTTAGGTGGGTAATTGTAGAGTAAACTCAAACACCAGATATAAAAGTTTAGACTGCACTGAATGGAGTGCATAGCTTAAAACCTGCACAAATATTTGCCGGTGACAAGATAAAAAATATCCTTACACCAACCAATGCAGCATTGTCAAATGAAGTGACTATAAAATCTTTCTGAAGAATATGCATAGCTTTAAAGAGGCAACCATTGGCAGATGGTAGTGAAGTTAACTGATCACGAAAAAAGAAAACAAGTTACATGTATAGTATAAGCACAGTACTTCACCAACACAATATGCTCTAACTTATTTATGCAAATAAAACCAATATCTGAAGAAATATCAGGCAAGTTTTTTGAGTAACTTCACATACTGAAGTATTAAATAATGGTACCAGAGTCTGAAATAACTGAAACGTGACATAAATTAATATGTACAGAAGAGTCCATGAACAGCATGCAAGGCCAAAGTGTCCTAAACCTGAACAAACTGTATCCTCTTGAGGCTGAGATGGGGCTTGTAGTCAGAGACAGGGAGGGTTGTGGGCAGTGTTAAAGGGGTGGCGACGAATGTAGTGAGTACTACAAAAGCTTGGTTGAGGGAGTAGTAGTTGGTAGTACTAGTAACACCAAGTAAATATGGGAGGTTTGGGAGAGAGGAGTGTGAGAAAGCCCAAAGCTGCTAAAATACAGCTTAACATTACAAAAAAAAAAAGGCACTGAGGAAGGACACAAGACAGGAACAGGAAGCCCCGAACAGGAAGCGCATCATCAGTGAGTCAATAGCTTAAGTCGCGTGATCCAACTGACCAGTAGTGAGCGTTCTGCCGTTTTACGCTTGGAGACAGGGGCAACAGGTGCCTTTTTCATGTCCTCCTGGTAGGGGATGGTGGCACTGTTGTGAAGCTCTGAGTTGGAGTAGTAGCGACTGCCGCGGATGTGGTCCACTCTGACCAGCTGTTGTTCTCCTGCAGGCCTGTAGGGCGGCGACACCGAGGGCACCTCCTCTGCGATGGTGGGGATCCTCTCGTTGCTCAGGTATCTGTACAGGAGATCTTCACCTGGAGCAGAGAGGAAGTGAGAAGTCGTTTTATCAGCAGGGTTAACGCAGCAATACCGTAACACTGGTGGCTCATAAAATCACATGCGGCCATATGTGTAAAATTACAATCAAGATGTAAATATGGGTGACATGTCATGATTTTTTTAAAATCATGTCACTGTATATATCATGATGCAGTAATTATTCTGAAATGGTTTAAAATACCACATTTCGTCTTATTTTCGTCACATATTTAGATCGTTACTAAAAAAAAAAACTACCTGACACAAGACAACAATTTAATATGAATGGTGACAAAAATTTCAAAATTCAAAGAAATAAATAATAATAAAATAATAATAATAATAATAATAATAATATCACCTTATCTTCCACAAATTTTAGCATGAGACAAAAAAAGCCTAGACATTCGCTCATCCTTCATTTCTAAACACTGTCAAAATGAACTACAGTGAGCAAATGTCTGCTAATCATGGTAATCAGAAGTCCTCAGAGGCGCATTATTGTGACTTAACATTATGAGGCAGCTGGGTTTACATGATCCTGAGTAAGCATGTGAAGGTCGCAAGCTGATTGTACATCATATTGCCGACCCTTTTTGCATACATACCTTTTCTGCCTTGTGTCCAAGGTTTAGCGTAGGGGTCATACAAGCCAACGCATGTATCCACTGGCATAGACAGAGGGCGGGGCTTGCCTAAAACAAAACACAATTTTAATATTCATGAATTTTAACAACATTAACCCTGTACATTTTTGTGAAACGTTTAAGAAAATGTCTTACTGACCACGTGAGGGTTTGGGCTCTCTCATCCTAGACTGAATCACATTAGCTTCGATAGGGCAGCCGACGCTTAGTTTGTCATAATCTGCGATGGTGCAGCGCCTTCTGCTCTCGTGGTCCAGATAGGAGTTGGGTGACTCAGAGCCCTTTGGTCTTTTGCTAATGCTGGAGAAGGAGTCTGTTCTCACCTCTCTGTGTGGAAAAACAATCATTGCATAAGGAGTGTGTGCTGGGACTGGTGGCGTAAAGACAAGAACAAAGTGTGCTGTGGGAGTGGAAGGAGGTAAGTGATCAGGGGTCCACACTCATTACCCATGGCCTTAAAGGTCTGGGTGAGGAAATGTGGCAAAGGTTAACTGGTAGGCTCACTGCAGGGTGGCGGATCACCTTTACCCTTTCTGTAAGTTGTGCCTTGAGTTGTTCCACAGCTTGGGTCGTTTTATGTCCTGACTAGAACGACCACGACTGCATGAAACTAGACTTAATAAAATACAATATGAAATGGGACAGCTTACCGTGGGGTGTATGGCACTTGAGGCGGAGGCGGGATGTATAAGTCCAAAATTGCAGGCTTCTCCTTTTTGGCTGATCCGTTAGCTGAGCCGCATGGAGACTGGGCTCTGATCAAGGAGGTATTGTTCTGGAAAATACCAACACAAATATCCAATCAATACTTTTAACATCGCACGCAAAAATCAAACAGAGCCAGTGTTTGCGGTTCATGTTCAAAGTTCCTTTTAAAATCCAAATTAAGACTAAATACTACTGGCTGATGGCTGGGAGGAGCTCACCAGATGTGGTGAGACGTTTAAGTGCTTGTGTGTGTCTGCTTGAGTATGAACCTTCTTGTTTGAGGTATGGAAAGATTGTAAGTGAAGCCCGAAATAGTTGTGAGACATGTACTTAAAACTGTACTCATTTACCACAGTTATGTTTCCCAACACTCGACAACATTGTGCCCTTGACTAAATGTATGGCTCTCACTCTCTGCTATTCTAATTAGACCTAACTGATATGTCTGATGATACAGTGGAGTAGATGTGATATATTAATAACAAACTCAACATCAGACTTGAGATCTGAGCTCTCCGTCACCAAATGACTCCCATGTGTACAAAATACAGAGAAATACAAGCCACTTACTCATTCCTGAATACAAGTGAGTGATTTGTGGCTTTCCTTTTGGAGCTTTTTATCACAGATAAACTAAGATGTCTAACTCTGATATCTCTGAATGCTTGTTAAGACAAGACGCTGGTGGACATGTTGATGTTGGCCACCTCTGTGTTGAGAGCCTCTTTGCTGTTTTGAGAAGGCCATTCTTATCTGATATCAGGTCATCTTGCCTTCTCAGGCTTCGCAGGATAAGACAATGCCAGAGCCTGAATTTTGGTATTCTAGGTTTACAACGGGCTTATTGTCTTCCTCTCTGCCTGTTAACGGAGACTCAGGTGGAAGAGATGTGGTTAAGAGCCACACCAAGCCTAATGTGGTCATATGAAGGAGAATAGCAAATTGGATTACAGTCATGTAACCTTATTAGGACAATATTTAGCAGCTGCCCCTCCCAGAACTGACTTTTCTTTGAACAATAAACATTTAGGGTGTTTTCTTCTGGAGAATAATGAGCTTTATTTTCAGTCTTGCGCTTTCCTTTCAATTGACCAATTTACAATGCCACCAACACTACCGATTACAACATCAGACTCTGTTTTTTGATGAACCAGGTAGTATCTGAGCAGACTACTGAGACTGCCTGCTTTATCTCAGATCCTGAATGACATCATGAGACTCATGCTTATTTTCCTCTGGTGTTATGCATGAAAAAACATCAATGCTCTATTCAATTCAGCCAGCAGCACTTTCAGGGTGGCTCTGTGACACTTGTCTGAGCTTGCCACTTTGGAACCACCTCCCTAAAACCCTGATAATTGGTTCACAATGAATAGACACACAGGCTTTTGCTGATCTCCGGGATTGAAAGGAAGCCCAGTTTGTATGTACATGTATATTAGTGTATGGGTAAGTACCTGTGGTACTGGAGGCTTCCAGCGCATGTTCTTGAGTGGGGCTGGGGTGAAACCGGTTGTGCCTGTAGGCCTTTTCTTCAGAAGCAGAACCACTCCTTTAGGGTCCTCCCTCAGTTTGGTAACCAGGTTTTTCAGCTGCCAGCCCACCTGGTATACAGGATGTGACACATGTGAAAATATACACTCACAGAATTGACAAAATATAATGAGTGTCCCCACTAGACGCAGCCAAACATGTATATATTTAAAAGAAATCGAATAAACTACTGTTCTCACCACAGTCTGCTGGTTAACTTGTATCACCTCATCACCTGCGTGGATCTTCCTGGTCAAGTCTGCAGGCGACTAAAGAACAGACATACAAAGAAAGGGTCAAACGCTCAAATTCATTGATAACACATGATATATTAAAGCTATGACCAAAGTTTTTTAGAGGTGGAGGTCATCTGAGAGTCATTCATTCCCCATTTTCCAGTTAGGGTGAAAGCATGTAATTAAATACATAAAAAAAAAACATACCGAGCAAAAATCATGAGAAAATACCATCCCTCTTTGTGCGTATGAATATCAGTTCAATTGTATTTCATTTCACACAGATGTCAGGTGGTATTAACTAGTCATTATGAGCGATGATTCAGGTCCTGATTCACAATTAAAGACCGGAGGCATGAGGATCCAACCGTGGCATTGATACTGGCGCGTTAGTCACTGACTGGTTGTGTCAGTGTGGGGAAAGGTAGGACTTTTTGTGGAGGCTGTTGACTTTCATGCCAACAATCTCTGACTATCAAAAACAATTCCCTTAACAGAAGAGCAGTTGTTAACTCCTTCAGATAACTCAGTTTGAGCACCAGAGGAGGGAAGTGAGGAGGAAGATGAGGAGTAGGATAAGAGCTGGGTGTTGTCAGGAACATGTTCTTGTGATGGTGCAAAATCAGGAAATTCCACAAGTGGTGAAGGAATAAGAATGAGTTGACCACATTAAACACAACCCAGGGGTTTCCCTACCATTTCGACTCTTAAAACGTACTTTTTTTTTTTTTTGGATGTAAGCTTTCGCAAAGTTAATATTGTATAATTCATGAAACTGTTACGGTTGACTTCTTTCATTGTTTTTTTTTTTTTTTAATATTGTAAGACTTGAATGTCGAAAATTACACAAAAACACACAACTTTTAGTTAAAAAATAGCAGTAACAACACCTAAAACCTGGGGAAAACCCTGGCAACCCCTCAGACGCTGTCACTATGTAGTCAGCATAATGTCATACTCACATGTTCTGTGGTTCCAGTGATGACATGTAATCCATCGTAGGTAGATTTGATGTACATACCCTGGAGGAAAAAAAAAAAAAAAAGACTTGAGTAAACATTTCTTGCGGTTCTGGTTGAATACAATACCCCAGAGGCAGGGATATGTATGACAGGGACTTGATGGTCACAATTTCACACACATCGCTTGCATTCCTGGTGTACCATTCCATAAGAAAGACAAGGGCTTTCGAGTGAAAAATGTGCAAGATGAAAAAAAAAAAGATCTCCCAGCATTCCTTACCAGACCCTCGCCTGGTTTGATGTTGGTCAGCTGGACTTCCTCCAAGCAGGCTGACTGGCTCATCAGGGGGTCAGAGGTGGTTCTCACGGTTTGATCACAGATGTTGTTCAGAATCTTAGACTGTGAAGGCAAACACAAAAGGAAATGAACCAATGAAAGAGTACTCTATTATACTTAATGCTGTAATGCAGGTATTATGTTTTACAGGTTAGAACACGACAGGTTGCACTGCTGCTCGTGACATATTAGCTGCTCGGGCCTAATTGTTTTACTCCTTATGTACATGTGTGTGTTTATGTGAGGGGTTTAATAGGTTAAAGGGGACCATTAGTGTACCATTAACTGGATGTACGTGTACACAAAACACTGAAATCAGTCTTCTGTACACACTGCTGCTTTCTGCTTGTTTGGGGCTAAAAACTTCAATTTGTCTTAATTAGAGGAGCCTTTTCTGTGACGTCTCTTCTTAGACATGTGCACTTTGTTTTAAAACACACGCTCTTCACTTTGCGTAGAGTCTATGACAGCGCTCAGAAGAAAAGTATAGGGAACGGAGGAAAGCAGAAGTAAAGCAAAATGCAAAAGGAGGACAGAAAAAGTCAAAAACAACACAGACATGGACATAAGGAAGCATGAGAAAAAGAGCAGGACAATGCAAATCCTATGACGCAAAGAAATGGACGGAGAGACTTAGATCTGAGGATGACTTGTCTGAAAGAGAGACAGGGTCATAGGAGAAGTTTGAGAAGCTCAGTGTAAGCCCAAGAAGTCTGGAGAGTGTCAGCAACAGGAAACAGTGATTGATGGCGAGGGCGTGTTAGAGTCGCCCCCTCCGCTGGCTATCCTATAGCCCCGTCTCCGCTATTCACTCAAAACTGACCTTGGTGCTCGCAATGTGTCACACAAATTCTACGTTAAAAGACCTTTACCCAAACAGTCAAACAAGGCTCTTCCCCATTCTACGGGAACCTCTGAGTCTCATTTAGTTTACATCATGGGAAACAGGGAGAAGAGATATGGTATACTTACAACTTCCAGGATCTTTTCTTCCATCTCGTAAACACTGCAGTCCTGTTACCAAAAAAAAAAAAAAAAAAAAGTGATGACAGATTAGGGTTGAGAGCAGTAAACAACGGGGAAGAGGAAGAGGTTATTCAATGGCTAGAGAGGGAAAAAGTATAGGGGTTGGGTAAATACGATATAATCAACATTCCAGATATAGAACTGAAAAAAAAATGAAGAACAGCCACAAAAAAAAAACAGCTTTTACATTCAAATTACGTCTCTGCCCAAATTTTGGCATTGCTATAATTGCATAATGTCCTGTGTGGTGTAGTTAACTATATTGGAACGTAAATACCATACTAACACTCATATAGTAACAACGTGCAGATGACACAGTGGGAAACAGTCTGTGCAAAACATGTAATGATTTTCAGAAAAACCTGATCCAAGTTCTGACTTCATCTTTCTTGAAACATGTGAATGCATTGCTGCTTTCCATAGTGATACTATGCAGTGAGTGGGTGGGCTAGGGGAGGCAGGGGTCTTGAAGTCAAGCAGTAGCCGTGATCGTGGCTGTTTTGGGAAAAAACCATTGATAAAATCTGCAAACTCAGCTGGCAGACTGACCACCAAGTGGTCCAAGTGGCCAAGCACTGCTCTCCGACTGCAGCTGGACTGGACACAGCTGAGGAAACAGCCTCCACTGACAACTGTGTTGTTAGTGGTGAAAGGGCCCCCACTTAGAGCAGGGACGAGGGAAGTTCACTGTGCATGCGGGGGGCCTCTTCATGTTTATGGATTTGGCTTGATGATGGCAGGCCCCAGGGAAAGCCATCCATCAAAACACAGGTGAACAGGAATAGTACATGTATTTCACAAGCCACTTTGTTGACGCATAATGACGGGAAACCAGTGTTGTGATCCCTTGCAGTATTGGTGACATGCATAGGCATGTGCCATGTACAAAGCCACCTCTGTTGTTCTTTCAAAATCCATTGTGCAGACAGCGAATGGGGGTCGTGCAAGTTTTTCCATACTTCCATAGCTTGCACATTCCACTGGGCTAAAGGGGAACGTCTGTTGTCAAATACACTTGGCTTGTCATACTATTGGTTTGTTTGCACTGCATTGAAATTTGCCCGACTGTCTGTGGCCTGAAGGGATGACTTCACATAAAAGCCGAGTACAATACACACAATGTTCACTAACTATGTCTGAGAGAACTACACATTTCTAAAAATGATCTGTGTTTGAGAACCTGCTGAAAGCACATTTTTGTAAAGTAATATACATATTCCACATTTCCCTTACTTGAGGGAAAAAGAGAACCTATGTAAACACAAACTGGGAAAACATGCAATCATGAGGGTCAATCTGACATACGTTGGTCCCACAGTCATGTTTCCATACAATATGTGTTCTAAAGTCAGCCAAGAATATATGGTGGTTTCAGCAAGAATGTAGCTTCGCTTGCACAAAACATCATGCTTGGGAGACGACATTGTTGACTGAGCCAAAAAGGATGAGCTAATAATACATATGTCAATGTTTAGAGTTTGC
>JAPQRQ010000016.1:13325692-13340128 GCA_037367365.1 Apogon talboti | reverse complement strand
CATGCTTGGGAGACGACATTGTTGACTGAGCCAAAAAGGATGAGCTAATAATACATATGTCAATGTTTAGAGTTTGCAAAAACAAAACAGTGTTGTATTATTATGTGCTTCAGACATTGCTTGGCAGGGCTCCGATCAACATTTCTCTTGTTTCACTGTACTATCCATTCTTATGAACACAATATCACAGATAATCCTTTAAGATTTGTTTATGAGAACCAAATTAATCCAGTATCTTTGTCAAAACCCAAGAGTTTCAAGTCTTTGTAGTAGACAGAAGCCAGAACACAACTGAGTGTAGAGAGAAGCTGAGGGACAGTTCCTTATGTGTACTGATCCCTCATGTTATGGACTTGATCCTGCAGCCGGTGTGGATCAGATGACTCTGTATGTGCGGCTCTCCGGGTCTTTGATCTGCCACCAGAGTGGATTTGCATGGTCGAGCAATGAAGTGGCCGAGAGAGAGTAGTGCTGGCACAGTGCAGGAACCCGCTCAAAAAAAATAAAAGGCATGGACTGCAGTACTTTAAGCCCAGCCTCCTGACATACTGTTATTCATGTGGAATTAACATATGATGGATGCATTTGTTACATTTGAGTCTTCGGTCTACATCGTGGGATAAATTGTTCTATTTTTACTCTACTAAAAATAGAGGGGTAAATTTGATATGTGGTTACACTTCAGGAGTGAAAAGCTCAGACAAAAGAGACAGGGATCGATGAAAAATGAGTCTTTGAAAGCGAATGACCTCTTCGTCACCAGGTCAGCCAAGAGGGGTGATGCGCTCACAGTTTTATGGCTATGTCCCATTGTGTGTATACACAGGCCTCATTCAGGCAGAACACATAAATTGTGTGATCTGAAAAGCTCTAATTCTTGGCTGAAGTTCATGAACAAGCAGGGCAAACCTCACGCCGTCCTCCCCCATCATAAAACTGATCACTATGGCTGTCTCTCGTGCAACCAATTTTATTCAGCAGTGTGGTTCATACTCTGACCTGCCTCTAATGAAAAAACAAAGGGATTCCAAATGGTTTGCATAATAGAAAGTTTGTATTTAAACCGAGAGCCACATTCTCAAGTGATGTGGGAATGAATCTCCCTTATTAGTTTTCATGCATTGCTGTGGCAGATTTAAAACAAAAATAATTGTGAAATGCATCTCTAGCCCACCTGTTAGAGGAAACTATCACTCAAATCTTACAAGGCTTTTTCAACACCTATCAGGAGTTTATTCTACACCATAACCTCTGTGCTTCAGATGGCAGTGTGGGAAATGTATACCCCCACTTTCTCTGGAGAACCATGACCAAGCCACCCATGGTAAATCACCAGAGCAGCTGAAATCCCAGACGCTGGCGAGGAAATAGGCACTCTGGGAAAGGAATTTATTTTGATGCAATACCCCTCTAAAAATGACACCTGCAGTCCCGGCAGCCACTTTCACTGGCAGTTTAAAATGCACTGCTTATTAAGCTATGACTGAGAAAAACTTTTGGGGAGAAAATAATAGCTTTGATTAAGAAGAAAAAGCCACTAAGCAGCTTCTTTTGTTTGAGACTTACGCATGAGGCCCCACTAATGGTTTTATAAACTGACAGACTGAGGCCGTATTATGATGCAATGGTAGAGCAATTCTCCCCGCAAACTTGTGAAATATGACGGATGTGGATGTATGCCGATGCTCTGCTTTCACAGTTAGCCATGTATCTGGCAGGACCACAAGGTCGCCCCTGCATTAGACCTACACACAGGAAGAGCTTTCAGACAGTACAGTCCCCCCTGCGAGCATCTTGGAGAGGCAAAACAGGAACCACATGGCTGAGGGAGTAGGCGGCCTGGGGAAGGTTGGCAGGCCCCTTTAAAAGAGCGCCACTGGGTTTTATGAAACTGGAAACACAAAAGCGGCATTTACCATTAAACGTCCCCACACTAAGGGGGTCTCTCATTAGCCAGCAAGAGGAGAAAACAGCCCAAGAAAAACATAAGCATTTGCAATAATGTACTAAGACTGCTGGCTTCAGGCTCATGTCATGGCTGCCAGACCACATTTCCCATAACTCTTTTCTACTTTACTTTATCCTTTATGTCTGTGCCCCACAGCTGGTTTGTGCTGAGTGGAAAAACAATTGCGAGGATGTTTGTGTATGTATGTTTCCCCAGGGCTAGCAACACGTGTGCTGTTTGCTCCGTAGTGTGCAGACCTGTTGAACGGTGGTGGTGAGCTCCAGACACAGCTGAATGATCTTGTTCTTGGTGGTTGTGAAGTCACTGATCCCTGTGAGAGGCGTCCTACAAGCAGATCAAGAAATGGACATTAGACTAAATATCAAGTACTACTGCAATTTGCTACTCTCACTCACTAGAATCACAGTTTTATACTAAAAACAGAAATCCTGGACTAACGATTAGCCTGATTTACTGACATAGCATTGGTTATTACACTGAGCCTCATAATAGGCCCAATGAACTTGCAGTAATTGCTGCGTGTTTGGGTGACTGGCCACTCGTGACTTGGTTGTAACTCAAGAATGTCACTCTGGTGCCATTATATCTCTCCTTTTTCCTCTGCCTTCCATTACTCCATCTAAAACATGCATTTACAAAGTTTATAAATATAGCCCCAAACATGCACCCGAAAACCACAATGAAGTTTTTAACATTTTTTGGTGCGTGGCTCATCATATTAGATTAAATCTGATGACAGACTCTTAGAAACGCATAATAAAGAGGCACATGGTGTCATTTGTTGCAAACTTTCCTCTGTTGCCTTATTTGCATCTAGAAAACACATTATGTCTTAACTAAACTTATTTTACATTGTTGCAATAGACTGACAACCTCAGCTGTTCATTAACATGTCCAGACCTATTTAAATGGTTATACAAGTTTAGGACAAACTATCAACTTAAAAACTGAGCACAGCTCTACTAAACCAGTTACACTTGTCTCATACTAGCGTCATATCTGCTATATAAATCAAATTACGTCAACGTGCCCACATTGGCCACACAGACAAAAATAGAGCAGCTTAATCCCAACCATCTAACAGTCAATTCTGGCAACATGCTCAATATTCTCTGTGTTTTAGAACAAGTCCAGAAAGTACATAGGACACTGCCAACATCTAAGGTGTTGAGTAGCAGTACTTCGAATACCATGAAGTTCTCTTTTCATAGGAGAATATTAGTTGGCACCAAAGGGTTAGTACCTGTCGAGCCAAGCCAGAAGACTCTTTGCAGCACCAATCAACTCAACCACAGACGTTAGGAAGTCATTGGGTGGCTTGCGTGACATGCTGCCGTCATAGGCGGGGCTTTTCCTGCGATCAGACGTGGCCATGTGTAAACTGTTGGTGGCAGCTCGCATCCTCACCACCAAATTCTTCAGGTTGTCCGTCTCCACACCATAGTTCTGAAGAAGAAAAAAGAAATGAATCAATAACAAACTATGCATGTACTTTTTTCATAGGTTTTTTTTTCCAGTCACGTGTTGCTATAATCAAAGCAACAACTTAACAACACAACCTATATAGAAAAGGTCTTCTTCATAGCAGTGACATGTCCCCCAGAAACATGTTGTCTCCTGTAAAGTGAATGGCTATAATCATTTTTTGACAGACAATGATTTAAATGTGAAGCTCTAGCATAAAATTTCCCTTCCTGTCTCCTGGTTGTTTGAAGGGTGAGCCGCAAGATTGTGCATGTGCCATCACCTGATTTTTATCAAGCTGAGCAAAGTTTGCATTCTTGAGCCTGGATTAGTTCCTGCTTTTTGCATTCCTCAGATTTATGGGTTATTCACATGTGTAAAACTGTATATCTTTGCTTGTCACAAGACGAGTGCAGGCCAAGGTGCTACTGGGGACTTCACCAGTCTGACTGAGATCGTACTTGCTCTTTTTTTATTTTTGACGAAAAAAATATGAGTGAGATTGAGTATGATTTGTCAAAGAGCTTGTTTTTAAGCGCAACGATTGAAGTGTTTTGATTGAATAATTAGCTTTGCAGTAATGTGATGGTTTAAGGTAAGCAGAACAAAGGTAGTCTGGCTTCTGTTCTGGTAAATATCTTTCATGACGGTGCATTGCTGCCAGAAACTCTGCTGAATGTGTGATATGCCAGCAGCTAAGTGAAAAGGCACGTGTTTGGCAAACAGCAGAGCAGATCTGCAAATGGTTAATGTCAAGTATAATTTTATTCCAGTGCATTTCTCCAATAAAAACATATAAAACGTTCCACTAAGGAATCAGGGAAGTAATTGTACTGGCTGAACAGTAGCTGGAGGGAGCCTTACTTGGGGTACATTTGACATTAAATGAACACAGTAGCTTAAATTATATAGAACAGGTAAATATTTTTAAGGAATAGATGGGATAAAATACAGTTCATACAGCCCTGTCCAGTCTGAAATGGAGCTTGAGCACAAAAGGAGTGTGTGGGCATTTCAGAACAAGCCTGCATTTTCATTAGCAGGCTAATCACACACTCACAGGAGCTCTGACTGGGCCACAGATGTCCAGTGAGACTCTGTCCCCCACTGCCAGCTAAGCTTAAAACCACGTCTGAGTAAAACCTGTGTTTCCAATCTTTTTTTTTTTTTTTTTAAATCTTACAACATTTCAGCCAAACGCACATGCTTTAGCTTGCTTTTTATAGTGATTCAGTTAATCTACATTCAAGATGGTGGAAGGATTTTGTGTAGGCTCTAGTTGGGGCTCTATGAAGGAAATCAACTCTAATGTAAGTGCACTTTGGGGAAATAGAGAATGGCTATCACAACACAGGAGTTTCTGCTCTCCTCATGAGCTTTACATACTGTATATGTAGCTAAAAGGCTCGAGCATGTAGCCTTGACTCAGAATGTATGCATGTAAAATTTAATTCTATACCTCAGGATATGTTTACATTCCTTAAAACAGAAACAACTCCTTGTAATAGTTAAATACATTTACAGCAGCTCATGAAAACTTCAGATCATCTTTCATATACTTTATGCTCATTGACAATTAGACACTGCTGTAAAATGTGTGTGAGTATCACAGGGTCTTTGAGTGGGTTACTGGGGTCTAATAACAAATAAAAAAAGAGTTGAGTTTCCATCTGGACTCTGCAGAAGACATTACGGCTCAGAGAAGTCTAGTAAAATTAATTGAAGTGTTCCTTTTCTGTCCCCAGACACCAACTTGCCCCCGAAAGCCTATGGGTGGAAGACAAGCATGAGTATGAATGTTTCCTAAAGGGTTGTGAAGTGGAATGTTAGACTATCAGTCACCATGATTTAGACTTTAGTGTGCTAAGAGGACAGTGGAGGTTCCTGGTATTAAATGAACTTTAATAAGGTGAAATCTATCGTGTATTCATGTATAAACATCTAAAAGTCAAGAGCAGGGCCTGCAGTAATGTCTCATTTAGATGAATGTGACCGCAGTGGCAGGAAGTTCATGATCTTACAGTAAACAAAAAAAAGAGAGAAAAGCGGGGGCGGCGAACTGTATGTGAAAGTGTAGGGGTTTGGGGTGGTGGTGGGTCTTGTTCCTGTCAGTAGCAGTGACCTTGCCTCAGTTAAAGCTAATTGAATCGGGGGCCTCACATCCTCCCATGGGGCCTGTGGAAAGCAGAGACCTCGTTCTTAATAAGGAAACCCCTAACGGACAAAAAAAATTTAGTTAGCGCTGCTTCAATCAGAAGTGAAAGGTTACTGAGAGTCCAGCATTCCTGGCTGGATATTATGAGGAACATAAAGAAAAGACAATGTGCTTAATCGCATTCCGGCATAGAATGCAAACAAATATGGCGTCAAGGGACTTTTTCATCTAAGTTACATGCAAGGGCAAGGGTTTACTTTAAATAACAAAAGCATGCTGATTAAGTACTTTGGAGGCCAAATATTTGAAGCAACTTGTGATCAAAATTGCGTGAGATTTCACTGTCTCGATGTCAAGGTCTTAAGGGTGAGCAAAAGTCTGGTGCTGATTATTGGTATGATAAAAGAGGTTATGGACCACAGAAAGCTCCATATGGTATATATTCTGTAATATGTACAGTATATCTATCAAAACAAAAAAGACAACCTTTTGTGTGTCAAATACTTCCACGCACCTATATTTTACATCCTAAAATCCCTTTCCGTAAAGCTGCATTTTCTGCGCTAATATACTTGTTGATTCGAACTCATGTGACAGCTTTAACACCGACATCGACGCAAGCTACAGTTTCAAGTAGAAGAGAACAGACTGAGCTTTTATGTTTCTTAAGGGTAAAAATAAGCAAGCCCCACATGATTAATGTAAAGCATTTTAAGAGAGCATAAAGAGAGAAATGCTGACACAGATCAAAAAAAGGGGGGGACCACAATCTGGGACTTTTATGGTGCAGGAAGTGATAAAACTCCAAATCGATCCCATCTGCTGGAAAACCTGGGTCTTTTTCAGTTGGAGCGTGGACAGATTTCATCGTGGCTTATTTTTTCATGCTCGCTAGTTCAAGGCCAAGATGTTCTTGGCAGTTCTTCACGGAGATGTCTTGATGGACAGCGGGTGAGATGATTTGCTCCCTGAGTGACTATTAACAGCCAAACAGGAGCCAAGAGAGAAAACTCAGGTAAGCAGAAGGCTGCAGTAGTTGAAAACACCTAGCTTGTCTGTTTTTTTTCTGCAGAGGATAGAGAGTATGGGTGAGTATTATGGCCTGGTCTCCTATCATGGTTGGCTGCCTTACAGTATGTAACTCTGTACTGGAATAAACCTTCCATTGGATGACCGTTTCAGTCTGTTCTGCTACCTGCATGCCCCCCTTGATATATGAAAGCACAGCAACCATCAAGGTAAGAAACTACATGCCAAAAATGGCCTGTTGTAACACAGATACATGTTGTTTTGTGTGGAATTTTCTTTTGTAAGTATTCAGCCATTTATGCTTTGCCACACGCAAATGTTTCACCAGAACATCCCCTCTTTTGGAAGTCATTTACAAAGGCACTGTTGCTACAGCCTGCACTTTTTTTTCTCTACCCCAGAATGATAGTTGATGGACATGGAACAAAGTGTGGTCTAGTTATGTGAGACTACTATCAACAATAAGCTATTCTATATCATGGCAATGGCACATAGCATGATACAGCTACTGCTCTGAAAATGTAATCAAGAACTGATTCAGATAACCATAACTGTGCTGTTCTAGGTCTAACAAACAAAACAATTCCTGCTGTGCATTAACCCATTCCTCCATGTTTTTGTCAGTTGCTTTTATGCAGTTTTCCTCCATGCGTCGGTGCCGTGTGGAATAAGTACCTAAATGACACATATATTGCTGTAAAGATTATTTGTAACACAATATAAGTGACAAAGCATAATATTAAGCCATATAAATTTTTCCTCAGTCACATATTATGTTGTCATACACAGTCCTAATAGACAGGAAAACACTTTTTTTTTTTAAATTTTAAATAATAGCATACTTTTAGGGTATTAAGGAACCTTTACTTGGAGGGGACACTACATAGTGCCTCTAACAATGTCCCATAGCGAGCTGCTAAACCAGTCCCAGGACCCCCTCTGACCCAATGTCTTCTCTTCCCTGAGTGACACCACTGTTCCCCTGTGTCCTCTCTTTGCTTTATGTGTTTGGTGCCTCCACACCCGCTGAGCTCTTTGGGGTACAATGAGCCTTTCTGCATCGCTGGGTCCTTCAGCTACTGAGCCACACACTACAAGTCTGCAGTGAAGGCAGTCACTGATGGCAAGGGTGGGGGGGTGGGGTGTGTGTGTGTGTGGGGTGGGGGTCAATGACCAAAAGAAAGCTCTAAACAATAGAGATCTACTGACCAGAGCGCAGAGCAGATCCACAGCCTCCAGCACCAGCTCCTGGTGTCCGATCCGGGCCACGCCGAGTTCCTCCAGGTCTTGATGCGTTATCTTCAGCAGCTGCTCTCCACTGATTTTTTCCCGCTCAAAGTTGCTAATGTACTGCTGTAGGCTGTCATCCAAACCTGAATGCACATAAAAGAAAGAAGAAATAGAGGGATTCATTAGTCAAACAATACAGTTAAACAATACTATTACAAACCATTGTCAAATTACTGCATTGGTTCTGTTAGCATTTCTCAGTATACTGTATATGTAACTGTGTGTGTATTGCAGATAAGGAACAGGTGGGACAGCTATCTTTGCTAAATAAACACACTATTAACGGTTGAGACCTATAAGTCTGTTAGGCTGGTTAAACAATGGCTATATTTGCCTGTGGTGTTTGTGTATGTGCTTCATGTGGGTGTGTTTGGAATAAATGTACTCCTATTTGGAGCTTCAAAAACAAATCAGTTGCGCCGTTACAACACCAACTGCTCCGGTCATTGGACACACAAGGATGTAGCTCATGACAACATACCATGTATTGAAGTGCACTGCAACGGCCACCTCTATGTGCTTCCTCTTGGCTCGGTGCACCAGTAAATTAAACTGAGCTGTACACAGTGCATTTCCTTATGCATGTAACGTGTTTCTCGGTGGATCTTTACATACTTTTGAGACAACAAAACATGAAGAAGGAGCTTCTGTGCAGGAGTGTGTGTGTCTGGCTGTGGGTGCAGAAGTAAACACCATCTCTCTCCCCATCAAAGAAGGCACAGAGAGGGGGCAGCTGCACATGAATGGCCCTGTGCCCTGTTTTTTTTTTTTTTTTCTGAAAGACCTGTCAGCTGCAAGACACTTAATCCAACCGTACCACACACACAAATAATACTCAACAGTATGAGACAGGATAGGGAGATCCATTTTAAGTGTGACATTTAAGTTGCAAAAAGCTTTACTCGTCCTGGTCAGCAGATAACTGCAGGCATATTAAATGTAGAGCATGTAGTTTGGACCGGAGGCCCGCTGGGTGTGTTCTGTAGTAACCCAGATTTTTTTGTGAATGAGACCTCATGTCTTCCTGCCTCTGACACTCAGCCTGAGCATGTGCTGCAAAGATTCTGCATATGGAAGATCATTTCTTTATTTAACTTGCAGTAACATTAAGCATTATAATGCATCGCCCATTTGATGTCCTTTTTGACCTACCAACAAAAACGCCCGATATTCTGATGAAGTTGTTTGCAATGGTTAATAACTGACTTAATAGCACATTTAATAATGTACAATAGAACTAGCACACCATTATGCACCTAGGACTTCCTTTAAGGCCATTAAAATTCCATTACAAAATCAAAGTTCACTTATGACACTTTTTAATCCTTCAGTAAAATGTCTCAACTCATCTCTGCAGAATCAAAGGGAAAATCCATCAAGTCACGTTAACCATTAGCCTCCACAAGTTCAGTCCAGTTAGGCTGATTAGATTTTTCTCATTCCTTGGCATGCTAATTCCAAGGCAAGACTTCAGAGAATTTTAAGCTTAACCCCTGACTGGCCGCTACTTCACAAGAGAGTCCACTCCACATTACAAGTCTGTGAGGGACTGAGGGCGCTGGCCTCAGTCCACCATGACACACAAAAGTTAAACACAAACACCGGGCCAGTAATGCGATTAGATGAAACAAAGACTGGGATCCAAAATGGGGGTAAACTTTCTCCTTCCTGCTGTGTTAAAAAGGCATTTCCTGTGGACCGGTGCCATGCTCAGTACAGACTCTCCTCAAAAACTAGAAGAAGAAAGGGTACCGGGGAACTTGTGGTCCAGGCTACAATGAGACTTTTGGGAGTTTACAATGTGTGTATTTTCAGCTTTGGTATTCCAAAATCACCAGACTAACTTAATATGGGAAAACAGTCTGGAAAGACAAAATCGAGAAACAAATCTGCAGCCACAGATATTGATTTATCTTCTGTTCCAAGTTGTTTTCTCTTGAATGCATTTACCACATATTCTACCTCTAATTCTAAAAGTTTGGCTTTGCAAAATCCCAGGTCATTCTGGGGTCCGATCTACATAAGAGATAAATGTGGACAATTATTTATGTGTATAAAAGAAAGAAAGAAACCACTTTGATGGTGCTAGTGCTGGAGACCAGAGGGAGAATGTGTAACTAGAGTGAAAATACATTAAATTCAGAGGGTTGAAGAAAGGCATATCACAGCAAACTCTCCCTCTGGACTCAACCATTGACACCTTCAGAATAAAAGAGGGGTGTCCTTACAGTGGGGCTTATAAAACATTTATTGGGCCTAGATCAATGGCTGCTGTGGGTGTGTGTATGTGTGTGATGCTATCAATTTTCATTAAGGGCAGAGAAACTAATAAAGGAGATAGAGTGTCACGTTATTGTGAATTGAGTAAAGGGGGAAGCAGCAGGGAGGGCTGTGTGAATGATTTCAAAAGCCTGCGCTGGATGAAACGTTTGGAGGAGTTTTATGGCCTCTGTGAACTACTTGGCAAATGTCTTCAAACCACAGCAAGCGGGTGTAGCTGCGCAACAGAGACCAACATGGCACCAATGTCAAATGCAATCCTACTGCCACTTAGCTTGGAAATCATTAATTGGCCCCTAAATTTAATTTTGATTACAAACTTAACCTGAAACATTAGGCTTGTTACAAAAATTAAGCAAATCAGAGCTAGGCACAGCATATCAATGAATGAAATTAGCTAATACGCTGAAAAATAAATTGAATGAATTTGGTTATTTTGGTAGATGCAAAAAATAAAAGGAAAATATACATTTCCCTGGCTTATACTGAATTAAACATCATTCTGAAAGCCATCAAAGGCTATTTATTCTTTTGCCATTTGTTTTTAATTTTTTTTTTAAAAACACCTAAAAAACATCACACTGTTCAAGAGGTTATGAAAAATTCTTGAGCTGCATCATCATAGTGCATGTGAAAACTTTGCAGTGGGAATGAAACATGCATTACAACTCAATACTTTGCCATTACTCATATAAAGTTAAAAAAGTCACCTACTGAGAAAGATTAGAGCATCTGAGAGGCGTCTGTCAGCGTCGGTGATGAACAAACACAGTGTAATGGTTAATGAGGGAATGTCAGTACTGCACCTGTTATTCACTGTGAGGTCTCTTTTACCACCCACCATCTTGTATTCAGTAAACAGTGATTATGTACAACAGGTTATCAACACAACAGTTTCACTGTATGTGTACACAAATGTGCATATGACACACACAGCTGGAAAAGCAAGAACCCCAAATACCCCAGTCTGGAGACTATAAGTGGAACTGGACTCTGTTGGAGTCCTCTATGTGAGTGCACATATTTGGCAAAGTAAACAAGAGAGTCGTTCTTCTTTCAACGCGCTGCGTTATTCTCGTTATAATCACATTTTCCATATAGAAGCACAAATACAGCAGATAGGGTTTTAGGTGGCCAAGTGTATAATAGCTCACCACAATTGTGTTTGAGTGCTCAAACAGGTTTGCACTTGACGTTTTAAGTTCACCGCTCTGTTTCTTTAGTCCTTATGTTGATCACTTTTCAACACTGACTTTAACCCTTTACTGGGCAAGTGACTGTTTTTGGTAATTTCTGCACACATTACAAGACAGTGACAGCAACAGTTACAGTGAGGACAGTGAGTCAACAATCTCAGGTCCAATGTGGTCTACAGGGTCTGTAAGGTCCACCTCTGTATGACCAGTGAGTGTAACTGCTTTGTTAGGTACCATGAAGTAATGGTACTAATGTAAATAATGATGTTCAAAGTGATTATGTATATGTTGACAGGTGTCTGTATCAGCACTGAAGTTGTTCTAATGTTCTAAAATACATGTTCCTGTCACCTTACATGTGTTTCTCTTGTATTTTTTAACATTTACTTCTTGGATTTTTTTTTAACCACTTACGGGTAAACATTGATTTTCTACTTGACAATAACATTATTTTTTTTCAAGTTTTCACAAAAACAATAAAGTCTTGTCAGGTCCTCCAATAACACACTAAAGTTGAAAATGTGAATTTCAGAGTATTCCTATGAGTGGCCTATAAAGGGTTAATGCAGCTTTGGGATGCCAGCGTTTCGTTCTCAGGGGCTTGATTACACATAGAAAAGAGAAAGAAGGAACCAGGCTCAATCCTCCTAACCTCCCCCATCTTTCGGCCCCTCCCTGTATTCCAACTGGGAGCTGTAGTCACCCTGCAACGCACACACACACACATAAATACGCACTAATATCCCCACTGGGTTAGCCAGTGGGAAAGCTACAGGGTGTAGAATAGCAAAGCCACTGTAACTCCGCTGTCTTTATTTGTCAGCTCGGCCTCTGAACCTGTGGGGAACGATCAGGAATTCGAGTCATTGTTCTCCACTGAGCAGGCCCATTGTGGGAATTCACAGCATTCTGGCACAATGGTCCCTGGCTGGACCAGGATGTGCTGTAATTAGATAGAAAGAAAAAAGCTCCTCTTGGTGGCTGCTAAGCTATCCTCTAATGCATGACTTCACAGGACAACAACAAAGCCTGTACACACACACTGGGCAGGCTCTTCCATTGGGAACAGCGGACAGGAGGACACAATGGTGCTCTACATCTCCTCAGCGACAACGTTGTGTCCTCATCTGTAGACAGTATAGATTGTTACAGCCTTCTTTGGCACCCTTCACACTGAAGAAGTCAACGTTCATTCAGTAGGCATTTCAGGCAGTATTCACACAGTACAAAAAACTTGCCTTACTGTATATGTGTTTTAGATACCAGCGTGAAATAGAACATTAATTGGGATATTTTAGGAAAGTCTGAATGCTGAAAATGAATACCAGATGAAGTGGTTGGTTAAAAATAGCTGTTTTCTGTGGTAATAAAGTCCTCTGCAGGCTAAAGCTGACTCAAGTATGTCTGCTGGACAGATTCTAGTAGTGTCACTCCAACTGTTTTACTGCCCATGACCCCATGTGACCCATGTTTTTAATCTTATCATGGCTTCCTCCAGTCAAACAAAGAGTGTTTCACTTCATGTACCCTAATCTTAAACACAGACAACTACAAAATGGCAGTGACACGTCCCAAGTGGGCTTCCTAAGTGAGAAAAAGCAGCTGAGGCTTCTCCCTACACAGGCAGACAAAAGCAGCTCTGTCTCTTACAGAGTGATGGACGATGACTGATGAGAGGGAGAGAAGGGGGGGTGGGAGTGTCAAAGTTCATGGGGATGTCTTGGTTGAACCACATCGGCAACTGGGCTCAGCTAAGCCTCACCTCATCCCCACTTCATGCGTTTTTCAGATTTTAAGGTTTTTGTTTTCTTTTTTTTTGGGGGGTGGGGTGTGTTTGGCAGCATGGTTGATATTGACTATTCTAGGGTGAGAGGTGAAGTCTGGAGGCGATGAAGGCCAGAGTATCCAGAGAAGAGGTTATGAGAGGTATTTTGGCTGTCACGTGACCTGATGCATGATAGCTTCTGGTCACAAGCAGATCAGAGGAAAAACAAGATGGAATGAAAGCGCCACAAACACACATACACACACACAACCACACACACATACACACAACAGGAAGAGATAAAGAAAACCGCTGCAGGCATATTAGTCAATGTCTGTAAGCCATCAACAACCAAAGAGTTGCTGCCTCAATTGAGGGTGTGGAGGGAAAAAAAAAACAGCCAAACTTGTTGTCTGGGTCAGTGAGTTTACATCTAAAACATCATTCACTTTTAATGTGCCACACTCCCTGTACGGGCAAGATGTGTTAACACTGTTGTACAACTACCGTCTACATACACACCAACATTCCCTCAATATTTGGGATTCTCAAACAATGTTGTAAATGGCAGTAATATGACAGCAACACACCTGTATAACATGCTCCAATTTTATTCAATACAGACTTTTACCATTAGCCAGTGCTCACAAGAGAATCAGTCTCTGTCTGAGTTTTTAATCTGTCAAAAGTATGGTAAATGACATTAACGTTGGCTGTGTTTCATTTAGTTGATTCTTATGGCCTGTCCACATTAATGCAGATACCTTATAAAGGTGATATTTTTCTCTCTGGGTCTCTCATCCACAGGTAAAATAGCATTTTAGGCTGCAAAAATTGAGATTTTTTAAAAACTCTGCTGAGTATATTCATATATACAGGGAAAATGGAGAGATTGGAAAACAATGGCGGCACACCCTATTTTGCACGTCTGTTACTGCTTTGTGTAATGACCCTGCGCCTGAAACATCAAATCCAAGTGAATAAATCAGTGTGTGACCTGAAGTAGATCGAGATCAGAATGGATACCTTTGGAAGACGAACTGGACCAGCAAAACATATCGTGTAAAGAATACACTATAATAACTCAAACCATCACTTATGCTAACTTAACTGTATAAATTAACTTGTTGCTGCTCTCTTCTCTTACATGACAGATTAAAGCCTCTGCATCTGCTACATCCAATAGTAATCACGGTCTCCACAGTGTGTGCAAGAGACAATGGTTTGTTGGGAGTGCTTGTACCAGTTTGTAGTTGTTTTTGCATTGTTGTGTGAAATGAAGTGAAAT
>JAPQRQ010000016.1:13278067-13325592 GCA_037367365.1 Apogon talboti | reverse complement strand
TGACATGTACAAAGTTTTAATAGCATGTTTATGGGGCAGCATGTAACCTGCCCACGTTACCCTGAGTACAGTGGGGTATGATTTAGGGTCAGTAATGGCATGTACAGGTAAGTGCAGCTACTGTTTGAGAGCTGGACAGGGACAGGAGCAATAACCTCTGAGGCCAATGTAAACACTCATCACTCTGCAGCCAGTCGGTCGCCCAGCCACGCTGCAGCTCGTTACCACTAGCATAAACACCCACTAAAGAAAGCAACAAAGACCTCAAAAATGTCTCAATCACCCCCCCCTCCTCCACCTCAGAGTCCATTCTGGCTCCTCCACCCACCGCAATTTTTCATCTTTTTCAGCCCCTCCGACATTTATATTGTTGTGGTTCCGTTTGTTTACAAGTATCCCAAGATAGTCACAGTCTTTGTCTTATGAAAGTGCACAATACAATGCAATATATCATGTTTGGTATTTGGGAGTGATCTAGTATTTTTCAGAAGAGGTGTTAAATCCCAAAGCGACACACAGTCTGTCCGTGTGGCCCGAAACGGACTACTGAAGACAAGATGTTTGTGTGCCAACAGGGCTTCTAAAACACTCACTTTGCTGTAAAACCTATACATCATTACCCAAAGACAAAACTGTAATTAAAGACTGTCATACTTGAAAGAGACAAAGATGGAGGGAAGGAGGCAAAAAGTGGGGAAACAAAAGGCAGAGACCGAAAAGGACAAGGTAGGGAAAAAGAGAGAAAATTACCACTTTTAAAGGGTGACGCCCCAATCACACCTAAACCCGGGTTCAAAGAAACTGCAGCTGCGACACAAACATGTCAGTGAAAGAAGGGACTCTTCCTATCACATGTACGGTGTGTGATCAGGGTGGCCCTGTGAACTGATTACAGACCAATTTACCCTCACCATAATAGATGCCTACAGAATCCACAATAAAGACGAACAAGGTTTGGAGGAGGAAATGTGCCCCACTCATTTAGTTTGCCATGGGAATAGTGTGGTTTTGCAGTCCTAAGTTTGTATGTGGGCACTTTTTCTAACAGAGCCCAACTTAACATTGTGTCCATTATGCTGTTATGTTCTATGAGAGGGTTTTATTGGGCTTTTTTGGAACAGACATGATAAAGAAAATAAAACAAACAGACAAAGGCAAGCCTTTAATTAAACTAAAGATAGATTCATATCGCTCCTGTTACTTGCATAGTGGAGTCTGTGCTATGTTCTTAATGTGGATTCCCATAAGCATCTTCGGATTAGAGCCTGCTAATTGCCACAAATCTCCCAGAGGATAAATACCCCCGAAAATCTTGTTAAAACGCCTGCAAGAACAATAAAAGGTTCAGCCACTGAGTCAAGCAGAGGATTTACTCAATGAAAACCGACAGCAGGGCCATCTCTGACCCTGACACAGTGGAAGTCCACATCTAAGCCTGGGAAGTCCACACGCAAATCTGGGTTTGCTGCCTGCCCTCTAGCCCTAACAGGAGGACTTTGCAGTGACAGCACTAAGTGAGAGTAGTGGTTACCCCCTCGGTCCTGATGGTTGCCAACAAAGAGCTCAAGCACTGGCTGACAGGTAACTATAGTGACATGGGAAGTGGAAAGAGGACTGTGGGGGGGAGATGGGAGGTATGTGATATGACTGAATACAATTTATGGCTGCCTTGTGTCCAGGTCAGGGGAGGGTCAAAAAGACTGAGAGCATCATTACTCTATCCATACTCTGTGTCAAACGTCAACAAAAAACATGAAAGGCCCAGACACATCGCAACAAGGCAGAAATAACTGGAACAAATGCAAGTGAACAAGAGCCTGCTTTTTCCAAAAATATACAACAACTTATCATGGCAGAGACAAGCTATTATATTAATATGAATTGTCCGATGCAAGATGTTGCTGGGCAGCCTTCAGACTGTGGGCAGCCCATCCTGTTCTCCATGCTGTGAGGGTTGCAGGTGTGGGTGGGTGAGTCATCTTCAGTGAAGGTAACAACAGTGTGTCACTCTCAGGCCACAACATGGAACGCATGACGCAGACGCTCTCCACTATAGGCCTGTGGTTACTAAGTTTTGTGCAGAACTTTCATTTCAAAGCCCTCAAGCAGCGGTAGATGCCTTTCCTTCCAACACTGGCCATAAATACATGCATGCTAATCTCCCTCACCACAAAAACACACTCCGCCCATCCAGGTGAGGTTTGTTTGTACTCCTGCCTGCACCTGTTGTGGGTCTCCCTTAGAGTCATGACAGATTAAGAAAGGGGCAGCTATGGTCCTATAAATGATAAATGTGCTGCTGAGTGGTGAAAAATAAGGCACCGCATACAAGCAGAGATGAAGGGCAGGTGGCAGGGTTTTCCCATGCGTCTGCTCAAACACAAACAAAAGGGAGAATAAACAGAATTTCCCATGATTCTTCTCTCATGCCACAGTTTCTTCAAAGAGAAGTCACCACTCCCTGCTTAAACAGACTCAAATCCCACATTTAATGTTCTTTGTATAATTACTTAGATGAGATGAACAAACATACAGTATGACACAGTTTCTGGTAAAAACATGGGCTGCAGCTTCAGTAGGTGGAGAAGTTTTTCAGCAAATGCCAATATGATAATGCACCGTAATGTTGTGCACCGTATATTACGGTGCACAACATTACTATTAATGTTTCATTATCATATTACTGTCCACTGCTGAATTCAGAAAATAATTATTATTCCTTCCTTTGTTCTTGTGTACAGTGTTATTTGTATATACCTATATAAATATTATTGTGTATCTTTCTGCATCATACTGTAACCTATATGCTTAATGCCTCAGACTGTTGGTAAACAACTCAGAAGTATTGTTTTGTATTGAAGCTGAGGGCCAGACAATGCTGTATGAATGCACATGTGGAATTTTCTGTAGACTCCCTAGGTGAATTCCAAGCATAACCAAATAAAAACAGAAGTTTGCTTCCACTGTGTCTTCTTATCAGTTAAATAACCCTTTCATAATACAGTTAAACATGCACAGAGGAAAAAAACTGTCTGGAAAACCACACATGCAAACAACCATAAAGACAATACAGAGCTTCCCTCCAATAAGCCAGGTGTTTTTCAGTTTCCTCCTAAACACAAACACTTCATCCATCCATGCTCCACAGAGCCATGCCCAGGGGCTCATCAATCCTCCATCAGTGCTGTGAAAATAAAGAGTGGGCCATTACAGCCACCGTATCAATCATCAAGCTCTAATGTGACCAGTCAACAGGAGAGTTGACACATCTGAACCAACAAACATTAACAAGAATACATTTGGAATAATATTTTGCTGTGTTTTTCAAACAATGGTGTAATTAGTTACATTTATCCCAAAGATTGTATTCTCTTAAAGGAGATAAACTGTAAAGTGTATGAATAGCTAAACAGGAATTCAGTCCATCTTGGACTGAGAAAATCTGGACTAGTCTGGACATGTTCTAAACAAGCTCTGATTTGGCACTCACCCAAATGCCTGGCTAAACCCAAATGTGGGTAACAGTTCATAAAACTGCAGATCACTTCATAATCATAATGACATTACACTCCATTACATTATAAGCTGGTGGCAGGATAAAAGAGCTTTGTGTGTATTTGGTGAGCGAGGGGGACCATCAAGACGACTGGGTTGAGCATTTTAAATCCGTTAAAAGCAACTGGTGGCCCCAAATGCAACACAGGACATGTGTGACCTGTTTTGACTGTTCATTCACAGGACTGTTGGTTTGGTTTGGTAGGAAGAATAACAGCAGTTGTCTGCATTCCTTTCATGTTCTGTGGTTATTTGAGCATAAGTGCATTAGCAAAGCTTTGATAGCACAACCAACACAGCCGTACACTTCCCTTTCTCTGCCTGAGTTTGAGTAACAATACAAGCATAGCACAGAGGCTTTAATACATTGAAAAAAAAAATCCCCTCAGTCACATGACTCTGTCGAAGAGCCTTCAGGCACAACACTGACATGCAAACATGTAAATCAGTGAATGCAAGCCGGGACACTCGCTTGACATCCGTGTGCTAGAGGTCAGTGAGCATGTGATGAGTATTTGCACTTACACCCTCTGCGCCACCTCAGGTTGCAGCGTTTAGTCTCATGGCTTAAGCAGGGTATCTCACAGGCCAATGCTCTTAGGGCAGACAGGGGCCAACAGCTTGCAGGTCATACTAAGCTATGATCATCTGGGAGATTTGCAATGCACATTTTAGATTTGAATGAAAAAGACATTGGTGTGTGTGCTGGGTTGGCAGGAATACTAGCTGCCAATGGTCCCCTTTCCTGGCTGCGCTGAGTATACATGCAAATGCAAACTGACTTCGGATTAATAGTAAAATAGAAGTGTACACAAGCTCTAAAAGTACCACCCAAACATCACACCATTACTGTAATCAATTACACACAGCACTGGAGCTCAACCATTGTGTGAAAACCCTCATGTTGATTAAAACACACAGACTCCTGTTTGGTCTTTGTTCCTTGAACATTAGATTAGAACAGTATCAATTATTGATGATTTCTCCACAAGTTCCCATATGGTTGGAGTCCTGAGGCTATGAGTCTGGGACACCAGGCCGTGTGAGAAACAGGCCGTGGAAGGGCTGACAGGGATGAAACCACAGCAATCTCTTTCAGTCACCTCTCCCCAGGGGGAATCCTCTTACAGCACTTCCCCTGAACTCTAAAGACCATTTTTGTGGAAAAGTAACATGGTTATCTGCCCATCAATGGAACACAATGGGTTGATTTTTAAAGCTGAATAGCAAGATGACTGGAAACTAGTTAATGACAAAGACAGGTTTTTTAACTTTAAGAGATGTCAGCAGAACAGTAATGTTTAGATGAATAAACTATTCCCCCTGGCTGCATCTCTTTATGACGGAGGTCACTAGAGGGACATGCACATTCCCACTCATGTTTAAGCTCATGTTTGGATGAATGGAACACCTGTCCCCCAATGCATACTCACTGCTTACAGTATAAGGGTTGCTAAAATTGATTAATGATGGCTGTGGAGGCTAAACATAGAGCTACATTTGTCTGATAGAGCAGGCACTAAAACAAAAGCAGTGGGTGCCTTAATAAGCCCGAGGTGTCTGCACAATGTCTGTTTGCACAGGAAGTCTCTGTGTTGCCCAGATAAGGATCATGGGCCACTGCCTACACCTTACTGTTACCTTATAGATAAGGCTGCTGAAGGTACCCATCAGTGAAGTCATTCAGCATGTGCAGACTCAGACACAATCATGTTGTTTTCCCCAAGAGCATTCTTGGTCAGAGATAAAAGCACACTCAGCACACATTTGCCACCAATCTGACAAGCTAATGATCTTCTTGGCACCTTGGTGCAATTTGAGCAAGACATGACCAAACACAAACATATAACTAATCCTCCGTTCCCACCGCACAAACCTCTTCTATGACATGACATGGTGTATTTCATCCACTTTTAAGCATTCATATCAGAGTTGTGGGTAAAGTATAAACAAAGTATGCAATTGTAGATGTGTGGTACAACCAAGACTGTAAGCTTTGGATGTGTTTTAGTTGTTAACTGTCAAGGAGTGTGTTGTAAAGTCAGAGTACACATACCATGATGAACATTCAAGCAGTAGAAAAATGTTTTTCTTGGGTCCTTTTGCCAGTTTTAAAGGGTTATGAGATACATTCAGGCTCCCATATCAGCCAGTCACATCCTAACTGGGACATCTGCATAAAGGAAAATGTGGAGAGACCACCACTCGGCACCAAACTAAGGAGTTCATTCCAGTTGTGACTTGTAAAAAAAAAAAAAAAAAATCTTAATAAAAAGACAACCAGTCACAGAGTAGCTATGCAGGTTTGCATGTTTAGGATGCCTTGTTAAAACTTGGCAGTCTTGCAACTATTTGTTGAGAAGTGCGTTTAGTAAATGGGAAAGTATTCCGTTAAGATCGAGCTAAACACTCCCCGAGCGGTGCCAACCCTCCAGAGCGTTGCCCTATGTGGAATCCTATATTTAGAAAATGACTTGCAGCATGTGACTTCAAGTTTTGACTATGTGGGTCATTGTATAAATGTCACTGCATTATTACTTCAGGTCATAACAAAGTAAAGATTCAGCATATCTTCTATATATACACTGTCATTTGAAGAGTGAAAAGCTCCCTCAGGCTAAGTTGTCCTACACATGACATATGACATCCCAATCACATGACTCCACATGTCCACTTCTAAGATCAGAGTTTGTGGTGGAGAAAATGCTCCTCAGGGCATCTGTAGCCCCCAAACAAAAGAGGGTTTAAAGTGAAAGAACCAAATGCCCTTTCACTGGCAATAAACATCCACCAACCACCACTTGATCTTCTCTAACAATGCAAGTGATTAACAAGTGCCTCAATACACAAAAAGAGCCCCTGTCCTGCTGGAAAACAACTTGAGGCAAATGAGAACAAAGGTCTACATTAAATGCTTTCACAGAGTTTAATTTTACTCTTCTCACACAGTCGCAACAACTCTGGAAACACCCATTTGTGTTATTGGTGTTAATAGGTCGAGACAAGTCCATGACCCTGCACCCAAATAAGACTTTGCTTTAGTTTGACACTACAGGCTTTGTAAGAAAAGAGTCACAAAAGTTGAAAGTTAATGATAAATAACTTCAGCGATTGCACGCCATGTTGCGTCTATGTAGTGAAAAGTGGTGATAACACTATGAATCTTCCGCTGACGAGTTCTGACCTTCTCGCTTTCTCTTATTTTGCCTTTGCTGAACAAACATTTATGTCAAACATGACCGCGGAGTACAAACTGACATTTTGTTGTGGTGTTTAAGCGTTTAAGAATAATAAAGAAAATACACCCAACTAGGGAGCAGTTAAGTTATGGTCAGCTGAATTCATGTACGCTATTGTCGAGCTAAATCAGCTTTCAACGGTTTTACAAACATCCACTGAGACCTGACTGAATTTGCCATCCAGATGCCAAACCAATCATCATGCACTGGAAGTGTTTTAGGTAATGATGACAGCCAACATTGCTGCAGTAGTAGAATTTCAGTTGGGTTTAGTTTGTTTTCTGTTTTATGGTCCTAACTGCTTGATGATGTATACATTTACTAGCAAAGTAATTGTAGTGCGCACCAATCAACAATGGCTGTAACACCAGCAAATGGTTGTTTCCCTTTGCTAGACCACAGTGAGGAAACCAGTGTTTTGGGTATGACTTTACAAAACTGAATGAGGATGACATGGGAAGTTCCTCACTACCTATTACTGCTGTATTAATGCTCCTATGTTGTGTTGATGCACCAGGTTTGTATGCACAAGGGATATGTAAAGTAAAGTACTTCAATGGATGCACTGCTCTCATCACACCTAGTTCACTTCTCCCGTGTTTGCAGGAGTCTGCAAATCCAGTGGTTTAAGGACAACAGAGACAACTGCTGAGTCAGATTTCCAGCAGACTGACAGCAATGGAGCCTGTGTAGACAACTAATCCTACATCCATGCGTGCTCTGGGCAGGCTCTTTTCATTGGGCAAACACAGGGACTAACCCTTACACAATCCCCTTTAGCCCCCCAACTAAGGGCTAGATGAGCACGAGCAGGCAGGCCTCCATCAGCAGTTACTCTGCCACAACACGGAGATAGTACTGAATAATGCGGAGAGGCATTTTGGATGACAAATCAAAGCCCTGTGGTACAAATTATAGGTTAAAAAGGAAGTTACAGATGTATGCCCTGCTTTAGGATGTTTTGAAATCTGCAAGAAACAGCTTTGTCCTGTTGCTGGCTACATAAACAGCCCATTACTCAATTTGCCGTATAATATACACACTTAACTGCCTCAGTGTTTGGAATGATAGCACTGGAACTATTTCCATCCATACTTCACAGAGCATTTCACTTCCTTCACTGGACATACCTATGCTGTGACTAAACTCGGGTTCAAAGAGTAATGATGTCAGTAGATTTGCATCTCCGATCGACTGAGACAAACGTTTTATGAAGTGTCAGATCCGAAACGGCACTAAAACATAAGTATGATTGGGAAATGAATAAGGGGGCTGAAGAGTGGAAGTACAAGCAGTACCAACACATTTAAAAATACAGTATACAGTATACTACCTATACAACTGATAGTACAATAGTAAAAGATAAAGAGGAATGTTTTCTTTTACTTCTGCTTTTAATTCTTCTCTTAACACCAACAACTATTTTTGAGACGACTATCAAACGAAATTTTTGCTATATTTAACAGTTCCTAAGTGATTTATCACCATTATTATAATGTTATCCTATGTGAAAATCAGGTATTTCCCCATGTTTAAGTTACTGACCACATAGATGTTCACAAAAGCACAGTGTAAACTCAAAGGCTATTGTATCAAAAAATGAAGAAAACGTGACTTTTACAGAAAAATATATCATTAACTGCTAATAAAACAAGCATGTACAACCACTGGCATTTGTCACACTACATAGGTTTTACTGGTCAGTCAATGTAGCAGTTCACTATGGAGCCCATGAACGTCTAAATGGATCATATCTGATGTCGATCTTAAAAGCTGAGAAAGTGCATTTTATTTGTATAATTCCAATGTACTGATAAGATTAGTGGCTCAGAAGTTACTAAACATTTTAGATCAGTAGATACAGAGGCTGTTTAGATGTTTGAGGGTTAATCTCATACATATATGTGTCATTTGTTTTAGATTTGACAGATTAGATTTAACACTCAAAGTCTGTCACAGAAACTCAACTGTAGTCTATCAGGGAACTGAATTAATAAACTACATACTTTATATATGATATAAGACTTAAAACTGGAACAGTATCATCTTAAATCCACACAACTGTAATATTGTATTTCGGTTACAGTTTAACCTTAGTGAAACATAATGGTATGATACTAACACTGCTCAACTTGTTATCAATTGTGAGTGAGAGTCAGAGAAATGCGGTCCTATTGTTGTTACTGCGCCTCAGTCGAGGTATGCTGTCACACAGGAGCAGTTTCTACGAAACCAACTGGAAATAACTATAGCCACCCCAAGCCGACACAGAAACACATTTATGAAGAAATAATGCGTTTATTTGGCACCTGTGTCTGTCAAAACTATGCAAATGACCGCTACATATGAAGTGTTCCAGACTTACCTTTCATCCAGTCGACAACTTGCATCGGCGTCCACTTCGTTATCGGCTCCATGTTTTGTTTCTACGGCGAAACACGGAGGCAAAAATGTGCCAAAACTTGGCGACTTTACCTCAATAAAAATGTATACTTTGCTGTCACATTCTTCAAAACAGCTCGGTGGCTCCCGTCTGTTTGTGTTCACTGACTAGTCAACTCTGTACACGCATGACTGGAGGCCGGACTAAAATCTCCCACAGCTCCTGAATGCCCGGCGTGGGATTGAGCTGCTTTCACTGACTGCGCAGAATGCTGGGATTTTTCAAACTATCAACAAATCGCTAATTGGACAAGTCTAACAACCAGCAAGATCGACAACACTGAATTTGATTTACTGTTAAAAATGTATAGTAATAGAATAACATAATAATATTCTAGACTGTGATTTACTGTATTATGTGTAGTTAATTAAAAAAATGTATATCTTCCTATTGGTTTTTGGAGGAAGAAGTATGTTTTTCCCGACTTTTCTGACAAATGTATTTCTTCCAAATGGATTAACATAAATATCAATATTTACTGCCAACCAAAAAATAAGCAGAGGAAAAGATAACTCATAAAGAGAGCTCCTGAAGCACATCACTAGAAATTTACACACAACACGTGAATGCAGCGTGTGATGTAGGTAGTTTTTGTGTGTTCACCGCTCTCGTTTAACAACGGAGGAGGCGTGCACATAGGAATGTGACACACACTCTGCACATTTATAGGCTGGAGAAAACATGTATGATTAGTCCAAAGGGTATGTCTTACTGTAATGTTTCAATAGTTGATTTTTTTTTGCAATCTGTTTTATGTGGCTAATGTGTGTTGAAAATCTAATTAATTCGCCATTCAACTCTTTGCTTTCCTGACATGGCATTAGAAACATTAGGGAGTTTTGATTATATTTAACCTCAAATATGTGTAGTCTAGGTAAAAAAAAAACGGCATTTAGCCTATTCTAACAAAACAAACAACATAATAAAAAGCAACTGAAGTGAAAACAACTCACCACTGCCCTCTGTTGGTCACTTGACTCTGTAAATTAAGTAAGAAGAGCGAGTATCCTCCATTAGGCTGTACCACAGTCCTTATATACTAAAAACGCACTTTTCAGTTAGTTACAAACCCATTATTAGGCACACTCAGGCTATAACTACAGTAATAGTTCATAACTGTCATACTCCTAAACAATTAAATAGAAAATGTCATATTGTCTTAATTTTCATCACTTATAAATTTCTACATATGTTACAGAGATGAAATAATCAAGTTTTGTTTTTTTTTTTATTCAGTGTGTAAAATTTGCCTTTATTTTTCCCGTCTTTGTCTCAGGATTTATTCCTCCTGTCTTTTTCAACATCTGAACCAGAGGAAAAGGCACTTAAATATACTCCTTCCTCTGCTTGGAATGAGTTACAAAATAAGCTGAAACTTAAGGAGCTAGTCTCACTGGACACTTTTAAGGGGATTTTGGAGGCAGAAACAACTAGGCGTAGATGTTTTGCCTGCTTTACTTCTAGATTTTATCAACTTGCTACAGGTCAAGAATTCCAGCAGCACTTGTCATATAGAAGGACTTTATTTCAGTCTAAATATGGTGGTTGGGAATTTTTGGTAAAATATATAGAAAGTTTTTCAATGGAAATTCATTAAATAAAAATATAGACTCATATTTGTTGTCTGTTTATTTGTTGTCAACTCCCTATCAACTGGTATTTAAGTAGGTGTCTCCAGACCTTACATTTGCCATTTTATTTTTGCTTTGTATCATAAGATATAATGACCTTTGGATTTACTTTAAGATTGTTTGAACATCTGGTTAGTCAGTAAAATAAATATAGGACATTTTTTTAAATAACTGAACAATTGAAAGGATGAAACTAAAAAAAAATTGATAAATGACTTAGGAAAGTTTAGATGTAGAGAAAATTAATTTTGATAAATTCATTGAGTAGTCACCAAAAAACATTCTAGGTTTTAATTGTTTTATTGTTATTTGCATCTATTATATGATTGTTTCACTGTTTTACAATGCCATAAGTAATATGCTAGGGTTCTCAAGTGGGTCGAGGCTCCAACCAGTGCAACCAGTGGGCAAATCTGTTTCATGCCAATCTTATTTATAGACACTATTATGGACGGGGAATCTTCTCCGTAAACAGACATACAAACTCCACCATCAACGTTTTTGTCTGCCCTTAAAACGTGCCTTTATCTGTTTTATGAAGCTTTGTTGGATTTTTCTCTGAAGTTCACCTCTCCTGCATAAGAGTACCTTCTTCAGGTTAATTGTTTTCTGACTTTCATGGGAGAGCCCCAGCCCTTCCCTTCACTCTGCTATTGTACATCTGGAAACTGCTGTATACTCTGCACTATAATCAGCTGCAGATTAAAGCTCTGATGTTATTAAACCTGGGCAAGCATCAATTTGCTGTCAGGCAAAAGGTGCTGGAAGCAATAGTTTACAGCTACTCAGCAATTTGTTCTGCTCCTCTCTTCCTTGTTTGATCATGCAGGATTCTCAGTTAAACCAAAACATAGCGTGAATGAGAGTTATTACTTCAGATTAAAGTATATTGTGTACACTCTCTGCTTCTCGGAGTCCCGTAATTCTGGTGATGACTGACAGGTGGAATGGCTAGGATAAGCATTTCCCTTAAATCGATTGAACCCACCCCAACACTGATCTGACAAAAACAATACTGTTTTGACGATGTATGTGATTAGTTTGCAGAAAATAAAGAAGTGAATCAAAGGTGGTTAGGCCAAGCATTTCTATTCACCTCACTTTTAATGCTTTTTTTCAGTTTGGGTGGAGACTAAGTAGTGTATCACAGTCAAGACTAATGGTCCTTGAAGGAGTTATATTTTTCACAAGATACATTTTTGTGGTGTAGATTGTTGCTAAGCAGAGCAAACATTTCTGACTATGGCGCATGGGGCTCCAGGGCTGTGTTCAACTCTCATGGGAGAGGGTTGGACTGAAGGGGATTTGGATAGTGTGGAATCCAGGGGAGGTCTTCATGATAGGATTAAATGAATCATGGGACTGTGGCTGAGGTGAGTCTGAGCCTGATGGATGGAGGAGGGTGTTTGTTTTGCTGAGGAAAAGAGAGCAGAAGCTGTGCAAGGAGCACAGACCTTAGCATCCGTTACAAAAGTATTAAAAACTAGTACTCCTTTTGCATTAAAAGGTAGGAAATAAAATGGAGAAGGACAAAAAGCTTTTTCTCCTTCCCCCAAAATGTTTAGAGTAAAACAAAGACTTGAGAAGATACATAAACTGTGAATGAAATTCTTTGTTTTGTGAATCAACATTTATTTCTAAGTCAAAATAAAGGAAGTCCAGCTTTGGTACTGTATATTATTCTGGGAGCTACATTAAGAGCAGGTTAATAATGTGATACAAACGAAGGCGGGCACGTGAAACATCAGCACAGGAAGTCATCCACTTCACTATCTACGATGGACAGGATATGAAGGGGTAAAGAATGTTGTCATAATACAAAAAAACCCACTTCCTGTACTTGACAGGTTTGCTCTATAAACACTGAACAGATTTACTCAAGGAGAGGAAATGTCAAATACCCTGTAGCTAAAACAGTTTGTGTCACCACATAATTTGCCCCATATGTTTAACAGTATCCATGCAGGTGTAAGGTATATATTTAACACATCATGTAATAGACCGTGGGCCCTGAACTTTACAACACGACCATGGATATTGTCAGACTTGTTATTTTAAGACTTAGAGTGAATTCAAGTAATTCAATGTTTACGCTCAGAAAAATAAAATCCATAAAACCCTTTTCTTCCAGGAGCAGGACCCAAAAATGAGCACTGACTCTTGTATTTCACTTCACAGTGTAAGGGAGGGCTGATAAAGAGAGCAGTGTAGTTAAGAAAAAACAAAAAAAAAATAAATAAAAAATAAAAAACAACAGAAGATATTGTGTGCTTTTGTGTTAGGGGCTGGTGGTTTGTGGACTGAAAAAGAAATTAATTGTAATTAAATGTATAATCACATCCATTACAATGTGTGAACAGAAAATTCTCAACAAAAAGTAATAATAAAAGTTATAAACAGGTTCTGTGCTAAATGAGTGAATCAACTGTTAGTTAACCCTGTGTTAAGAATTCCAGTCCAGAGCTTAAGATCTTTGCTACAGTTAAAATAACTACTAAAGCATTTTCTGGAAGTCTCAAGGGGCATTTTGTGGATTTGAAGTCTGAGGCCTGGCGTTGAGGTACTCCAGAACAAAGACCTGCAGGATCTTGTTGAGGTTCTCAATGACGGTGCGATCCAGATTCTGTTCGTTGTCATCGAACGTGTGCCACACCGACGGGAAGGGCGACGGGATAAGGTGGAGGACAGACACACCTGACAGAAGACGCACAGGATTAGGCTCTTCCAACAGAGCATCATAATACACAAGGTCATCATAAGTCTGGTAGTTGTTGGTGTGCATACCTCTGATCAGGAATGGGATGTGGTCATCTTCTATTCGACCAACTGGAACATTCGGCCAGAAATATTGCACATTATTTGGATGATCCGCAAGTGCGTTCAAGGAGTGGAGACGACGTTCTGAGAATTTAAGAAGGAAAATAAATGCAACAAAAAAGCACAAGACATAAAGGATATAGTGTAAAAAAAAAAATGAAGGAACTCATGTTTTGATTGTTTTCACAGTTGATGTTGATGTTATCTTCCATATACTAATGACTGTCTATATATTGATACTTGTAACACGCCCTCATAACAGTAACCAGCACTATGTCGTATCTATAACACTAAGACATCTGACTCTATAAACTCTGTGTGATTGTTACCAATGTTCTGCAGTCTGGAAAGCCAATGCTGTGTGCTTGCAAACTGGTTCCCAAAGCGTGGACTCGGCGCTCCGATTAAGTCCAACAACACAAACAGATCCTGGAAAAGAGGAGTCAGGGTGTCGGTAAAAATACTAATGAGCTCTCATGAGAAACTTTATCGGCACATCCTGAAGATAACATCTGGACAAGAAGTTTGCTCCCATAATAATCACACCTCAGAGGTTTTTTTTTATTTTAAATCACACTTCAGAGCTCCTTTTGTCTTGACGTGTGATAATGACATCATGTGTTCCATGGTGAAACACACTGATATCAATGCTCCCAGTCTGTCTGTTCACATGCACATTCACACATATGAATGCCCATGTAGATACACATACACACACTAGACAACTCAGCTCTGACTCCATCTGTAGAGACAAGAATGTCTGACTTTGTTCATAAACAGTAATACTATCTCTGTATAGCTAGGATACAGGGATATTTACAGAAAAAACATGACATAGTGTTATCATACTGTAAAACATATTGGTGAATGTAGCCTCCCAGATGATGAAACTGATGGCAGCATACTTGAATTTGTTCAAATATAAGGTGTCTGTGTGGTCTCTTTGTGTAAAAGAAGATTAAGACAAAGCAGATTGTCGTGAAACTGGTGTTGGCTAACAAAGGGATGATCCTGAATGTGCTTAAGCGATTATGTTTATCTAGCCAAGGATGGAAAGAAGGCTGAAAAGAACTGTGATGTACTATGCCATGCAGTTGATTGGTATCTGTGGCTTCAGCGGGATGAGGGGTGGCTTCCATCTTCTCAGCCAGGTGGCGAGAGCCGTACAGGGAGTCGGTGGCGGTCCACTGGAAGAGAGCCTCCTCCCCATCAAAGAAGAGCAACTGCAGGGTCAGGTCAGAACTGGAGGTCTGCAGAGGAATTCAAGAGATTATCATTGAGGACAAGACCAGGTTGAATTCATTGCATTCTGCTGCCCCCTAGTGGATTTAAGATTACAATGACACATGAAGAGGTTTCCAGTTTTCTTCCAATTAACTCCAAATTATGCCTCTGTAATGGCTGGTTTACAAATACCAATAATGATTATATGCCACCATAAATTTCAGCCGGTGCTATTTGTATTCACTTTGACTCTTATTCCCTCAGTGACCTCAGTGACAGATAGCTGAGTCTGATAAACATCTCCCCCGGTTGCTCTCTAGCTGTCACTGGCTCTGTCACTGTCCACTCCGTCAGACAGGGGTCTGATCTCAGCATTGAAAAAGGAAAAGGGCAGAGGAGTGAGCTACGTGAATCCTTAATGAGCTCCTTGTGCTGTTAGCATCATTTGTGTGAAAGAAATCACACATTAATGCAGTAAATTAGCACTTGACACTTTGAAATGAAAACATTTTTAGTGGAATTTGGACCTGAAGTGATGTTTTATTTACAGACACATGCAATATATGGCTTATAGTAGTGGACAGTTAACCAGCATAACGGTTTTACTTGTCCATGATGCATGTATTTTCCATTTCATGACATACGGTTGCATAGGTAAGACATCTGTAAAGCTTCAGAAAATTAAATAAGATTACTAATATACAGGTCAATGATAACACTGTATTGCTGTGCAGAGTGTATTGAGAGGAGACACCTATTAAGTGTATGTATTTTTCTTAACATAGCAATTCACTCCCCAGAATTGCAACATTAAAAATGCAGTAATAATCCACTGATGACAGGACATGTTCCCACAAGCCTTGTATAGAAATGAAGAAATGTTAAAGCTATGTATTGCATTTTTACATAATATACAACAATAGTGTCTATTCTTCTCCATTAGTCCTTTATATAATAGAGCAAATCCAAGTATTATTAAGAAAGACTGTTACTGTCTAAAAGTTTTCATTTTGCTGCATGTGAGAGAAATTACCGGTTCGACCTATTTCCTTATGATTCATGACCACAAGTAACCCATGCAAGGTGTTTATGCACACAGACTGTCAGTTACCACACCTGTAGACTAAAATATAGAAGTATATTTAAAGTGGAGGTCTTAGATCAATGTTTAATTACAGCATCAGAATATGTTCAGAGTTTGGCATTTAGGTTCTGAGCTCATTACGCTTTATAGACACAACATATTTACATATACTGTAGGTATTGGGGCTTCAGTGACTGAGTGCAGCTGTGGTATTGATGAGTAAAAGGTGAGCTGGGAAATTACTGTAGTTTAAGCAGACTGACATATCAGACCGGGCTCAAATCACCTGCCTGAACCGGTTCACTGGCACTTCTCCATGACTTTTAACTTATCATAAGCTGTAACTTGTCTGATAGGTGTTACCTTCTGGGTTTTCAGTTCTTCATCTAAGGCTCGTGCCAGCTCCAGCATCATTGCACAGGGAACAGCAGAATCTGTAGCGCCTTGAAACTCCCTCCCTGAATACTGTGGTGGGTAGTACTTGGAGTCGTAGTGACAGGCCAGGACCAGGCGACGTTTGGCTGACGGGTTGAGGGTGGCGATGATGTTGGTGAAAGGCAGGGGGCCATAGGGGGTCTGTGACACAAACCCATCCTCTGTCACATCCCATCCTGCCCCGAGGGAACTAAGGGTTGTTTTGATGTGCTGGAGGCAACGTGAAAACACAAACATTAAATGTAATCCGTAATGAACATTCAGCTTGTACCACAGCTAGAGACCGATGAGATGTGTGTTAAATTGTAAAAAGGAAAAAAGAAAAATAAATAAAATCGTGTCAAATTGTAGTTTCAATGTTGATTCATCATCTTAGGGTTAAAATGATAAACTCACCTGCTGCACAGCCTGGCTGCCTGCAGATCCTGGGTACCTGGTAACCAGCAGTGGCCTCAGGTCCCTCTGCCACATCTGATCCAGGTTAGTGTGAGACAGAGCGGTCCGGATTTCAGCTGATGTTAGTGTGACAGCTCTGTGATGGAACTGAACAACAACAAATCAGAAACTGCAGCACAGAAAGACTCACCACACAATATTAAATACACTTTAACATGTTGAGGGGAATGTCAGTTTAGAAACCTCTGACTTCTTTATTGTGTTTTGTTCAACAGACCCTGACAATGAACAGAATATTTGATGGATTATTTCAGGTACAGGATGTGATTCATTTGGATATGTTGACTTGAATGTACTGTAATGTTGAAATCTTTTAAAAGCATTTTTTGACGGTCACTGTTTCCCATAAAATATTTTTACCTCTTCTCATAAAATGATTGTGATAATGTGATTTATTATTGATAAATAAAGTACAACTGGGACTGGGTAAACAATGTAAAGTCGAGGTTTATGACTGATAATAATCAGATAGGTTGCATGTGTTGAATGAATACAATTGAACAAGAAAGTTCCATAGAACAATATCTATTTTTAGCTAGTTTCAGATCAACCACCTCTTAGTAAGAGCTGAAGACGTTATCCTATGATGCATGTTGGTTGAGTAACATGTAAGTGACGCATAAAAAACAGAACCGCTGATGTTAATGTTTCACAAAAGAGAAGTCAGCTTCTCATTGTATTGGAAAGTCCTAATCAGACCAACCAACAGTTACTGTAAATCTAAAAAGACCTACACAAAAACAGACATAAAAACAAGTCTGTGTAAAACACTGTGTTTTGGATGAGCTGTGAAGTTCAATTTAGAAGCTCTTCAGGGAGCCAAGAGCCAATTACACCAGTGTGAATAGGCATTGATTGAATGGTTACTGAGCTACTTAAGTGAAGCACAGGTCTATTGAATTTTGGAGCAGGAGTGTGAAGTGTGCATTTTTACCATACTATAATACAGACAATACAATGATCGATGAGCCAGTTTGTGTACTTCCAGACCTGAAATATGGATTTAGATTAAAAAAAATTCAAGCTCCACGTGTCTAATCAGTGGATGGGAAATCACAATCATGGATTAAAAAAAACATATTGATCCCACAATCCCAATGGGTTTCAAAGTCCACCTTCAAAGATCCGTGGTTGTCCTGGTAACAACCTGAACAGACACTGAAGGTGGAGAATAAGGGAGAACATACTGATGAGAAATACCAGACTCGTATACATCCACCATCTTCAATTACAGGCCTTCTGGGTAGAATTTAATTGGCAATATGGTGGAAATGAAAAGCATGTTGTACTGAGCCAATCAATACATCAAATGCCATTTTTCTAATGCTGAAGGTGGTGCTTTTAAGTCACTTAACGAACAATGTCAAGCATGAGAAAATAAATGATGCAATGAGTGAATTATTCAATAACTGATTGATATGTACTTTATGTCTTCTGACCAAACCTTTATAAGTCACTACAAATCTGTGTTCTTGAAATTCTAATGTAACTCATTGGTTCTGAGGTCATTAAATCCTACTGTCTGCACATTTTGCCTTATATTCTGTCCTCCATTTGCAACATGTCCAGAGCCCAAGGTTTCATAGACATATTTTGCCTCAACTATCTGTTTCTGTTCCTTTTAGGATGTGCATATAAAGTGTTTCTCAGATCAACACAAAATTCCCTATAAATTCTAAATTTAATTTCTTAAAACAACATGGAAAAGAACATTTCTTAAACCTGTTCCATGCCACTGAAACAACAAAAACACACTCAAAGCATGTTGGGAACTGACTCACTTAAACATCATTATAGTAATTACACAGTGCAAAAGGTATAATTATGTGGTCACAAACAGTCACTATGCCCTTATAGAGCTGGGGCTCACGGGGCTCAGAAAAGGGTTTAATGGGGGTCCACTTAAGGTCTATAAATACCAAGACATACAATTGGAGGATCAATGATGATGACAGTGTTGCAACCATAGCAACCAGGCAAAGAGGAAAGGGGAACATAAATGAGAAAAATGAATGGCCAGGCATACCCAGGTTCATCTCAAGAGAACCATACAGCACTGCTACCAAAGAGGCAATGCGGAGAATGGCTGGAATACAATAATGAAACCACATACATTCTAAATAATTGTAAAATTATCTTAATAACTTTGATCATGTTTTAATGATTACAATACAAATACAAATAGAATAGATATTACAAATAGAAATACAGGTACATACGTCACACAACTCTTATAATTATGTCCTGTTAAAATCTTTATCCAGTAAATCTATGCAGAACCCTAGATCCATAGGTTCACTTTACTATGCTGAAAAAGTCATTAAAATGATAATTTTTAATTACTCTAATTAAAGTGTGACAAAAGAAGGCTTCATAACAGAAATTAAATAGATGTACAAGGAATTTCAATTATCTAAAAGAGGTGTTCTGAGCTCCAAGTGTGGCAACAAAAAGCATGTATAGGTATCAAAATGTGAAATTATCCTCTTAATTTATTTACCTTTTCTTGTGTCCAGGGAATTCCATTGGTGCAGTGGATGAATATCACCCATGTAGCCACAGTTTTAAATAAACACGTTATTGAGAAACAGTGGCTTCGCTCAGCCATCGTTGTTGTCGCTCCTCTCCACATTCCTGTCTCTCCTCTCTGAAAGCTTACGGATCATGTGAAAAGCAGGAGGGAGGACCCGAGGCTCTCAAACCACAGCGCGTCACTGTGGAGCTCTGTGCGCCCTACACACTGCGTGTCCATTCACCGCAAGGGGCAATAATATGACAACAGATCATAAATATTTCCACACACATCTGGAAAGACTGACCAAGAAGAAGGAGCCATTATTACTCCAACTTAATGATTAATATTCAAAATAAACAATAATTTGAAGAAAAATACTTCTGCTCTGTTATTTATGTTGTTTTCTCTCTTTTTGTACCCATAGAACCATACTCAGTCTGCTCTCATTTTAGTCACAGTAATATAAATTCTATAAAACTACTTGAGAGCAGAATCAATGTTTTTATACAGTCATTGATTTGGGGCTCATTTATTTTTTTTTCAGTTTTATGCAACTAAAATAATACATTATCGTATACTTATTAAGGAGACTTCAATTCAGTAAAAAATAAATAAATGTTTCATGAAAACATGATGGGCGTGTCAAACGTTACGTACCACGTGGTACAACGTTCACGTGGTAAACCCGGAAGTTTGTGCAGCTCCGGTCTGCATGTCTCCGTTTTCCTGTCACAGTCTCATTGTCACTAATTGAAACTTGTGCAGTCTTTATAAATATACGTTTTGGAGCTAAATATCCTTATTTGTGCTGTGTAGCGGATATGGCTGAGGAGGAGTGCAGCTTGAAGGCGCTCCTCGAAGAGAAAGACAGAGAGATTGCAGCTCTGAAGAGTAAATTAGCTCAACTTGAAAAGGTAAGAAGACTCATTCTGATACTGCATTTCTGTGCGCATGGTGAGTTTGATTATCGCGTCGTAAGCCAACAGAAATCTCTGAGGATATAGTTATAACATTACTGACTTTGTAGCCTTCATAACTTAACCGTCTGATAGTGAATTAAACTGCACGTTTGAGAAGAAGCAGTCTTCTATGTGGAGCATCTATTATCTGTCTACGTGATTTATTTGATTTAGAGGACAGAGTATAAACCTGTGATCCCTCATCACAACACCCTTTGCTTCCAGTGTTTTCCTCTAATGTCTGTTATTTTCATTGTTGTGATTTTAGAGCCATACCCCAGCACTTGAACTGCATGTCAAAGTGACCCCCCTGACCCCCCTGAGGGCCAAACCAGCCCTCAGCAATGAGGACATCATGAGGTACAGCAGACAGCTCCTCCTGCCTGAGCTGGGCGTAAAAGGTAGGAGGTATTGTCAGTATGCATGGCACACGTTCTGCCAAATGAGATGCATGGCAGTATAATCAATTTTGAGTTATTTATTTAATTTTGTTGCAGGTCAGCTGAACCTGTCCAAGACTTCAGTTCTGATAGTGGGCTGTGGAGGACTGGGTTGTCCCCTGGCACAGTATCTTGCAGCAGCAGGCATTGGTAAGTATGCTATTTGGTTAATAATAGATGTGGAATGAAGCTACTACTTTTACTCAAGAGTAGAGATGGGTATTGTTAGTATAATTTTATCAGTACTACTATCGATACTGTTTATTAATCTGTATGCATTTTAAGACATGTATGTACTTTAACGATATTCTTATTGGTTCTTTTTGCAGGGTAGGGTCAGGGTTTGTGTTTAAATTGTAAGCATAATTATTTGCTTTCTCATTTGTAGCTTAGGCTTACATCATTAATATCCTTAATTAAAAAAGTGAAAAAGCATTGATTTGAACTAATCACTATCATAGAATCTGATTTTCCTAAGTGTGAAGCAAATGTCAGAAGAAAACATTCTTCCATTCCTTATTTGTAAATATAAAAGTGAATGCAGGACTGTAAGTATTATGACAGTACTAACTTACGTTTGTATTTGGACGCCATGCTGCCAGCATACTGGTACCTGAAACAGAGCAGACAGATGAACTATGAGCTAAACATCAAATTGTCCATTTCTCTGCCTGTACTTTATGGACTTTCACTTGGTTTTGTGACAGATTGTTCTTGTTATTGCTTGAATATGTAAAATGTGTGTTACTCTACACTTGAATGAAGTGACCATTTTCCCCATGTAGTTCAGAAAGCAGCAGTGTGTGACAGAGAGCTGACCCAGGTGTCTCATATAGACTGAAAATCACAAAGAGTTGGGCAATAAAATGATAATAACATTATGTGTGTTTGTCAGTTCTGTCTATAACATCCTTGTAATAGAGTACTTTCACAGTGTGGCAAACACATTTTTTCCTTCACAGTACAACGTCTGAATACTTATCCTACCACAGATTAATATGCAAAAGGTCCTCATGCCTGACTAAATAAAGTCATTAATAAGATAAAAACTATATCTGGCTATAATAAATATTTAAGTGAGGGGAAAGGTTGCAACCATAATTACCCAGTACATTTCCCAATACTTTGATATAACCTTTTAGTGGTGTATGTGTCTTACCTAGATACTGTGATTCTGAATAAATATGATGTAAGTGGTGTAGAGGTCTGTGTGGAGCCATCCACAGACCGATTAGATTAGTTATTGTATTGAATGTGTTAACTAGTTAACAGTTTAATGCATCTGGACAGGACGCCTGGGCCTGCTGGATTATGATGAGGTGGAGCTCAGTAACCTCCACAGACAGGTGCTTCATGGAGAGGAGAACCAAGGCCATGCCAAGGCTCTGTCTGCTGCCAATGCAGTCAGAAGGTACTGATCACTCTGTGTGTGTGACAGCTACTTGAATACCAGTGTAAACAAGCTAAGCAGAGATGTTTGAAAGTGGTTGAGACAGGCATTTGTGCTCATTTGTGGAAAATTTGTACAGGAAGTTCTAAAACAGAAGTCAGTACTTTGATATTATTAGTAAATGTTCAGTAACTACGATAATTGGCGTATTTGGAAGCTTTCTGCGACCCTTTGGTTACTATATAATGTATGCTGGCGCTCTCTAGTCTCACCACAGGTTATATTTGGTTGTGTATTTCTCTGCAGTCTGCAAATATTGTGTAAACATGTTATTTTAGAGACAGCTGTTTTTGGTGCTTCTGGTCCCTCTGAGTGGGCCTACTGTGGTTAGCACACATGCTTGCACAGCCATAGCCACATGAGGGCGTCATTTCTCTGACTGGCAAATAACTTTAGTGGTTTGCTGTGGCATATATTGATTCTAGATTCTAGATTCAAGATTCCTTTTATTGTCATTGTATACACAGAGCACACACAATGGAATTCTGATGAGCTTGTAAAAACAGTACTTCTTGAATAAAAAAAAGGAAATGCAAACTATTGAAATAGTATTAAATTGTAAAAACAGTAAAAAGAGTAAAAAAAAAAATACACGCACACCCCGCCCCTCTCCCATTCTGTCAAGTCACACATTCAGACATTCATACCTAGTTAAGGTGCAGAGGACAGTGAGGTAAGAACAGTAGTTATTGCACATTTTAGATTTTCATTATTGCACATTGTTGGTTGTTACACATTGCTGATTGACCACCTCCTTCCTCTGTTTTTATTATTATTATTTTTTACAAAGACTAATATTAGTTTGTGTTTCTTAAAGGCTTTTTAGATGTTTAATACTGGATAGGGGCAGTAAAGAATAGGAATAACTGCCATAAATCAAAAATATTAATCTGTTTCTGTTTAAGTTGCAATTTATTAAGCATTACTGTAAAATAATTGCATTTTTTTGCTTTGACACTTGAATCTGCAGGTTGAACTCAACAGTGGAGTGTATTCCCTACCATCTACAGCTCTCATCAGAGAACGCCTTACAGCTCATTCAACAATATCCTCCTGCAAAGCCATGAACCTACATCTACTACAGCCCTAAATTTATCTTACTGTTGACACTGAGTCAAACCTTAGCTATAATACATGGAATTCAGTAAGAAGCTTTATATATTTGATCACTGTGTTATTTATTACATCAATGAACTTTGTCTGATGACTCCTTGACTCTTTGACCTCATATATGACATTGTGGCTGATTGTTCAGACAATGTCCCCACACGTTACCTGGTAAATGATGCTTGTGTGCTCAGTGGTAAGCCTCTGGTGTCAGCTAGTGCCCTGAGAATGGAGGGACAGGTAGGGTTGAGAGCCTCCTTTGGCCGTCAGTGCCTCCAGGCTTTGTCTACATTTATAATGCAAGTTCACCAACACATGAACGCATGTGTTTGTGTAGTTGACAGTATATAACTACCGTGGAGGCCCTTGCTACAGATGCCTGTACCCACTCCCCCCACCTCCGGAGACGGTCACCAACTGTTCAGATGGAGGGGTGTTAGGAGTGGGTGAGTTACCTTACTTAATGTTGCCTTCACTTTTCCAGCACCCACCCTTTGAAAATTTATCCTTTTTTTTTTGCAAAGTGTAATCTGGGTAAATGATACTTGATTTTGCACTTTTGCTTAAGTTCCAGGGATAATGGGCTGTTTTCAGGCTTTGGAAGTCCTCAAGATTGCATCTGGACAAGGCTGTATCTTTTGCTTTTTTATTCTAAACTTACACGTTACATAAAAGATCTTTTTTCGCCCTATTTGCTGTGTAGAATTTTCTATTAGGTCCTTCAGATGAATTAAAAAACAACGGTGAAAGAGATTTTGCTGTTGTAAGGGAGATGGACAGGACGGAAACACAAACAGATATATTTTGTCCCCCTGTCTTTATTTGAACTTTGATAAAGCTGCTGTGATCGCTGTGTTCATGGTCATATTGAGTCTGGCAGACAATAGACTCGCCCTATCTTGCATTGTGACACTCTTGCTCACACCTGGCTTTGGTGTGTCAGCCAGGGCAGTGTTTTTCTACCCGGACTGTTGCTATGGCTTTCATACACAAGCAGGAGACTTGCCAGCTTATTCTCTGAGTCAAGCTGTATGGGGACACATTCAACAAAGTAGTCTTTTTCCTTGACCATTGCAACCCAGCTTCTTGTGGCCAGCAGCTGGTGATGTTTGATGGTCTTGGTGCCAAATTCAGGTCTATCAGGCTTCGATCCAAGCAGGCTGACTGTGCAGTATGTGGCGAGAACCCCAGTGTGACCCGGCTGGTGGACTATGAGACCTTCTGCGGGTCCGCCGCAACAGATAAGGTCGGTGATAAAAGAGGCACTAAGAGAGGACCTAAGACTTTCTGTTGTGAGAAGACATGTTTCTTATATCAACTGAATTCTGCTATTTAATCTGACACTTAAAAAGTACAAGCAATTATCCCCTAATTGCAGGAAAATAACTATATTACCTAATTTTCTGTGTGTTTCAGTGCCGAAAACTCAACCTCCTCTCCAGAGATCAGAGGATCACGGTGAAGGTAGGGAACGTACCCCAGAACAGTTGACCATTGCGTGACTCCCTGTATTTAGCCATGTTTATTGTATGATTACTCACAATTTTCTCAGTTTTCATGTGCATTTATAAACTGATTACATCTCAGCGCTGACCCAACCCCAAATGGGAAATGACTTAAAATGTGCCTGTAGATTTTCTATGGGAAAGAATAACATGTTCTGTTTGGCACCGAGAGTAGCGGTAGTGTATTGCATCTGTTTATATTTCTGCAGAATTGGCACTTTCAAACCCGCTGAGTCATTAAGCTCTGAGATGGGGATCATGATTGATTGGGCTGTAATCGAGATTGTGCAAGGGGCTCCAGTTAGAAACAGTTTTGTTTCCTGCGATTTAAGGAAAAGCAGTTAAAATGTTCATTTTACTCCACTAATACATATCCAAGCAGCACCTATTCCAACGTTTCCTATGAGCCATTTTGTTTTTTCATTAACTGTAGAGATACAAATCAGTTTATTTTGCCAAAAGTTAAAGTCACACCCCTCTCTTATTATAAAGTTAATATCTGTGCATTAACAACTGTTATTAACTGTAATTTCAGGATTATAAATCAATATTGGACAACTCAGATCCTCATCTCTTGTTGGATGTGCGCCCTCTTGTGGAGGTGGATATATGCCATTTACCCTTCTCTCTCCGTATCCTTACATGATAGAAACTGAAAATCAGTCCCATGGGGGTCATAATTCTACAGTCTGTCCATATTTGTCTCTTCCCCGTGTCCACACAATTATTCCTCCTACATTGCCACCAGACATTCCCCTCTCAAGTTTAGAGGAGAGGAAGAGTGAACCTATCCAGTTACTTCAGGAGAGAATCAGCCAGTTGAAACGGCAGATGGCAGGTGACTGCCGGCCTCCAGGTAACATGTCAAAACACCATTTAGGTCCGTACATGTTGTTTGAAATGAACAGACACGTAGAGCCGCTTGTGCATATTCATAGTCCACTGTGTAGTCTCAAACTGCCGGGCTGACGGCATATTTTGGACAGCTCGTAGCAGGTTGTAATGGTGTTGCTAGGCGATACCTTTTCCAAAACAAGTACGGTCAACCTGAACAGCTGGCCTGCTTAAGACAAATTAATATTCAGAACTTTATTTTGGTGTTGTTGAGTATAGTAGGTCAATTGTGTTGAGGTTTCTTTATCAATGAGCTAAATTTAGCGTTCCTGGCTTTAGCACGTCATATAGTCTTCTGTGACTATGGATCAAACATTTACCTGTTTATGCTGTTTGTAATGTCCATTTAAAAACCCAGTACAGTTTTTTTGTCCCTTATTAATTTTTTTCCCCCCACATATTAATTGATAATTTAGTTGAATTACATTGATTATGAATTGAAGCTTTTATCCCCTCTGCACATGCATGTCTTTTATTTGTTTGTCTGTGGTTTTGTCCAGTGTTTGTCATCTGTAAACTGGGTAATGACTCTCAGAAAGCGGTGCAGGTTTTGGAGAAGATGAGTGGATCAGAAGTGGACAGCATCACAGTGAAGGACATTTGCGGAGGCCTCATGGCTTGGGCACACACAGTTGACCCAACGTTTCCACAGTATTAATACTTACATATGTTTTTTTTTCTTTTTTTTTGTAAATAAACTGTCTTTTATGCTCCGAGTGTTTGTCACCTGTTTCTTGACTTTCACCTTATGTGTATTTAACACTGCACCTACAGGTAATAATCTTATTATTTCACTGCTGCGTTGCAAAACCTCACATAGCAAGTGTAAGAACTGCCAGTTCCTAAAATTTGTTGAGTAATCTTCCATGTATCAGTTCATCAAAAAACAAGGCCTGGCAGTAAAGAGAAAAACAAAAAAAAAACAACACGTAAGCATCCTTGCAAAATCAAGTCCTTCTTCCTGTTCTTTGTCAGCTTTAAGTGCAGCTTCCTTATATTTCATCAAATTAAACTTTCCATCTCCTCATGCATACACAGATTTAACAGTATGGAATAAAAACAATAGTAACCCTTAATGCAAACTTCTTTTTGGTTTGTACGTAAGTGAATCATATTCCTGCAGAAACCCCTTCAAGGGCCCCTTAGGACTCCTCGATCGTGCTTCTTTGAAAAGCAGTGTTACAAACTGATCCGACTTTGTGTAGAATAAAGTTTTTTTTTCTTGGCAGGCCTAGTTAAAATAACGGAAAAGAAATGCACATGCGCATTGGTTTGGGCTCCATCGGAGGCGCCATTGCTTCACAGGGACTGTAGTTCAACTTTTCCTTCCCACACATGGAAAGTCAGTTATGCGGGGATAATAAAAAGACTCCAAACCCCAGCGACGGCCGCTGCTCTTTTTCTCGTCAAGCAGGGGGAGTAGTCACAGCTGGAAGGATAATAAGATGCGCATGAATTTACAATCTGGAATAAAAGATAAGAGAAAATAAATGGACTGCTCGGTTTGTATCGGCGCGCGTGTATCTTAAAGTAGATTCGTGTTTTTAGTCACATATAAGAACCGGCGCCGTGTGTTTTTGTATAAAACCTGTAGAATAATAAAGTTCCGAGTGTGCTTTCCTCAGTTGATGGAGTTACAAAGTTTCTTCAGTCCACTCACAATGGAAAGAAAAGCGCCCTTCGCTGACTGTGAAGGTAAAGTATCATTTCACAATTATTCAGGACGGCGTTTGGTTTAAGGCGAACTTAACGGGAAGAGACGGCGAAAGTGCGACAAAGTGTCCTCTGAATGTGCAAATTCGGCGGCTTGTATAACTTGTTTTGCTGGCATTCGAGACACGGGTTGTGTTCTGCCAGCAAACCAATCGAAAGTGGGAGGGGTGCAGATGTTCAGAAGTTCCAGATGTTTGTAGAGAAATGATTCAAACACTTCAAACATAGACTTTATCGACTTTTGCGCGTCTTCTGGAACTGTTGTTTCGTTGTGTTCGAGTATAAAGTGCTGTAGCAACACTATTGGGCTAAGTTTGGAAAAAGTACAAATACTAATGTTAAACTACCACACACAGGTTTGAGTAGTTGCTTCTTTAACATAAAAGCGGTCAGAGTTTGTCCTGATACTAGCCTGTATAAACAGCTAAACACAAGCAGAAGCAAAGTTAAATCACCACATTTCAAGTGTTATTAAGCATTTCTAATAGTATTGATTTCTGGGGCTTATAATGTTAAAGCTAACTTTGATGTTAGTGGGTGGTAAATATTCATTTTATTAGTGCCATTATTTGAAAGCAGAGATTAGCTGGAACATGTTTATCCAAATTAATTCACCCCCCCCCCCCAAAAAAAAAAAGACTTCACAATTGAAAACAGGAGGTGATTCATTCAAACAACAACAAAATTAGAACCTCCGATGTGCACCAGTCCTCTTCTTTTTCTACTGTATTCAGATAGGTGAATGCTTTCTTTCTTCATAAAAATAGCACTGTATATGTATGTGTGTGTGTGTGTGTGTGTGTGTGTGTTTGTGGTGACAGGCTTCCTGTGGTCAGAGTGGATTACTGACTTCAGTTTGGAGAAGGAACACCACTCCAGGATATGAAGTTTGTTGCAGTGATTTCACTGCAGAAGCCTGCAGATCTTTCTCCATCACCTGCCCTTCTTGTGAATAACTATGTGGTGTGTGATCTCAGGTGGGCGGAAAGGTTATTACCATCCTAATTTGTGAGAGAGAGCGATACTGATCAGTAAATACAGAGCCGACTCACTACGACTGCAGAGAAGTCAAATTTCTCCTGCAAAGAGTTTCTCCCTCTCCTTTTTATACCAGTCTTCATTGAATAATCTGCAATTCAACATTTCACGTTGCCATTGGAAGAACCCCAATGTCTGCCTCCTCTCCCCCATCCTTACCTCGAGCCTTCCTCCACTCTCTCCATCCACACCACCCGTCCTTGCCGTCCATCCCGTCGCCGAGCCCACCCGGGCCGGTCTACACACGGCTGTCCAACGGCAGTCACAGCGCCCCAAGTCCCACCAACTCCCGTGGCTCCTTCCATGGGGTGTCCTTCCTGCTGCAGATCGGACTGACCAGAGAAACAGTGAACCTGGAGGCCAGTGACCTCTCGCTGTCTGCTGTAAAGGACCTGGTGTGCTCCATAGTGGACCAGAAGGTAAGCTCCCTCTCATATAACGGCAACGTTTGGCTTGTTTTCAAACTTTATCCCTTACACTGAGGGCAGTAGAAGACAAACATGATGCACCAGCATGTTTTTTGCCATCTGCTACCATATTCATCTGTTTAGGTTTTGTTTTCCAAAACAGACATCTGGGCCTTGTGCCCCTAAATGAGTCAAACACCGCAGAAGCATGCACACAACAGCACTGATGCTCCTCTAGTTACAGGACACGCTCTAGCAGCGCCAGTTATTTACATTGTGGTGTAGTGTTGCTGGACTTACATGATGGAAGTGCACACACACACATACATGCTTATGCACATACATACACTTAAACTGCAGTGGTTTTACTCTGCCTGCAGGCCCCGATATTATGGTGGACGTACTTTATTTTCCATGACATTTGTAATGTTTTTAATGACACTGGACTCTACCCTCTGCATTAGATGTGGCTTCAACGCAAAAACATAGGCTGCATCATTTAACATTTTATGCCAACTTATATTTGGTTATGTGAAACAATCTGAAGCACAAAGCAAAGGCGCCAGCTTTACTTTGCCTGTTCCCATGCATTTTTGCAAGAAGTGGTTGAGAAATTGTGACCCCGGTTTGGGCCTGCAATTCTTTGTGTGTGCTGCTGTTTATAACTTCCACAATGAGAATGATGATAAAACATTTTAATTTTTGTTTTGAATTAATGCAGTTCCATGTAATAACAAACATTGTAAAGATCTCTGCTGTTATGCCTTTCTTATGAAGTGGTTTTGTTTGTTAGAGAAATATAAACATGTTCATTCCACTAGTACGATACTAATAAAAATATTTGGTATGGTACCAGAACACTAATATAGTAATTACATTCCTCATTATGTACTCCTTGGTTATACACAATACATGCACATTTTAATTATTGGCATGTATTGTAATTTATTTCTTCAATAAACCTCTTAGTCAGTTGTTTTCTCTTATTTTAGCTCTTGGATGTGTAGTTGCGACAGATTATTGGTGTTCAAAGCCTGTTGGGATAATGAAATGGCTCCTGTGTGCATCCACACATGGCTGTGTTTTTAACCTCATGTGAATAATGATGATTACTCCATTTGTGTCTGCAATTATCATTAACTAAATAAAACTGAGGGTGATTAAACAAAGCACTCTTAATCAGCCACTACTATCTGAAATGTGGCAAGGTCAGAACTATGTTTTTTTTTTTCCTCAATAATTCCATTTTAATTGAAATAAGTTAAATGAGCTGGGGCCAAAGTATTGTAAAACAGCCACTGGATGATAGTAGAATGAGCTATGTGTATTGAGTCTGTGTCCTTTGGTCCATGTTGTCCCAGTTGACATTCCAGAGGAGCTGGGTAATGTTGTTGTTCTTTATGAGGTCTGCTGATTCTCACTAGCTAGTTATGAACAGTTGGTCCACAGAGCAGAAAATCTCATCACTGCGCATATTTACATGGATCCTGTAATATATTGGCATAGTTGCAAGAGTCTGTGACAGGAAGAGGGTGGGAAATAAGCTTCTCTGAAGAAATGCCTATAAGAAAATCAGTGCATTTGTGGTGAGTGGGTGTAGAGATGAGATCAGTATCACCTACTACTTGCTTTTACTGTATCTATTCACATCACACTGTAATAAGACATGGCAGGAAATCATTGAATTTACGGCGAGCAGTCATGGGAACTTCTTTTACAAGACTCTATGTGCAAAAAAAATCTAAACATTTTTCTGAACAAACTGTACATCCTTTTCATCATCATGCAACACATCCAAGTTGTTCATCCACATTAATTTCTCATATTTAACTCTGCCAGATGCAGTGTACTGCCTCAACTATTTCGTGAAACCCAGCCATATGGCTTTGATATCAATGGAAAATATGACTGTAGGCCCTCTGCACTCTCCAGTACATCCCTGCCTCACTTCTTGTTCTAAAATATGCATGATAATGTTGAGCCTTTTACAAAGTCTGCTCATCCTGCCTGACTTTTCCAGCTGGGGATCTCTGACCCTAGCTTAGCCGTTGACAGTCGTCCCAGGATCTCACCAGTCAGCAGAACCTCAGGTGTCTGTCAACAGAGACGAGACCGGAAAAAAAAAAAAAGGACTTAGATTTCATGAGGTAATATGTGCATGGAGACAGAGTCTGGATGGAAGTATATTCCCCCTTTGTGCTGCTGCTGCTTCCTCCGCTGAGAGCTGGCCTGCTTCACTGAAGTGACTCACCACTGAGCCATGCAGCAAACATGGATGTTTATCCTGACTTAAATCTGTCCATCTAGTGTAAAGGTTTTTGCTGTGTCAGCTGTTGTGATTTAGCCGTGTGATGTATACGAATGCATATAGAATTTACATTTCAAGCACTACCTATCTATATAAGGTTTAGTCTGTTTGGTTTGAACCTCATATAAGAGTGGTTAGGTCATTTGCCCATCTTACTGCTGCTTATGCGGGTCTGGGTTAGTGTGCCAGTGGGACAAGAACAGCTCAGATGTAGCTGGTGCTCAGGCAGCTTCCTCCAGTTCTTTTATGGTATTTGAGGCTACTTTCAGTTTTTCTAGAGTATCCACATCCTCAATCATGTCCATTTTTTTGCCCTGGTTTAGACACAGCTAAAATACATCAGCTTCTAACTTACACTTTTGACTGACCTGTTAAATGAGTGGGATTAAATCTTTGTTACAGAAATATGAGCCAGCCATTGAACTCAATAAACTTGTTTTACCCATACTTATCTACAATCTAATTCTAATACTATGTTCTTGAAGCTTGTGACCATAGCTCAAGGAAAGAAAGAGGCTTTTCTGGTGAAGTGGGTGCCTTGCTTAGTTGGTTGGGCAGCTGTGAAATTTCCAGATGTTTGCATACGCTCTGTTTCACTGTGTATAATGTGTCATGGCTTCGAGGTTGATATTTCATATCTTTCCTGAACCCTTTAGTGTTGAATTCGTCTCATTGTTTGACGGGGTCACGCTGCCTGCTGTACTAGCTCTGCATTGTATAGATTTTGTACGGCTCATTCCTCTTCCTGCTAACGACTCAACCACATGACTTGGCCAGCCTCCACACACTAGATTTTCTTTCTGTCTCTGTTTTCTGAACTGATGTGAAGGTGGTTTTGATAATGGTGGTTTGGACCACATTCATCAACTTTAGTGGTTAAGGTCAACTTTAGTCTGGGGCAGGCTGATCCCGATAGGTTCAGTTTCAGTTTCTAAGAGCAGCTATTGCGGTCACAATTGCTCCTGCAATCTAGTGAATACTTTAAAATGTGACTGATTTACTCTCACCAGTTGACACTGGTAAGAGCAAGGCTCCTTGAGGACTGTGAGAAAGGATGGAGGCGACTATAGCGGGTGGTGGAGACCCTCCCAGTCGGGTACCATCCAACAGTAGATTGTACCCACGATGGCCTATTGATTGCCCCCAAGCAGCTACATGCCACTGGTGTAACTCCATGTCTGGAAGCCTTGTTTCTCTGGTCTGATGCCGACGTCTCTGTCTGGATTTAGTGCTTGATGAATGGTGTGAGATAAACATCCATAGCTTCCACTTGTTGAGCGTTTCCTGTTTGGTGTCGCCCAAGTCCTCTCGTGCAGCCAGCAAGGGAGCAGTGGCGGGACAAAAGTTCACGACTCCCTGAGAATGACTCCCAGTTAGCCAGCTGGTCAGCCTGGACAGGCAGCCAGGCTGAACATTCCTCTTCACTCAGGCATTTTTGGAGGATGATGTGATGCTGCTTGAGTCGGTGTGGAATTAGACCGCAAGGAAACTGTAGAATTTGCATCTAAACACTTGCCTCAGTGGAACTGATGATCTGATGGATGCCACAATGGCACTTTCTTGATTCAGTTTAGTTTGCAGGTTTTCTAGGACTGTATGTAATATCCTGCTAAGGCGTAGCTGAGTTGTCAGTGGAGATACTTTCCGGAGAATGTTGGCAGCTGTTGTGATGTTAAAACACGCTTGATATAAAGGGAGAATTTACAGTGTAACTTGGCGTCAGTTAAAAGTTTTTCTCACTATCAAAGGGGTAGATAAAGCTTAGCAGGAGGAAGGAAATTTGAAGTACTTTTGGAATAGGTAATGGAAAAAAACATTAAACCATTGCCTCAAATGTTAGTTTTATGAATACTTCAGTTTTCGGCACTTGTCCTGCATTTTCACTACAGATGGAAATGCTGTGAAAGGCAGCTGCTTCAGCCACAGGTTTCCCTACTGGTTTTGTCTCTGCTGCAACTTCTCGTCTCTATTTGAGGGCTCTACAGCTGCCTCTGTAATTAGCGAGACAAAGGCCTTTTTGAGTCAGAAACAGGCTATGCTAGAAAACATACAGTAAACTAGCCATGTATTAAAAAAAGAGAAGGATTTGGATTGTTCTAAACCTTTGAGTAATATCACTTGCATGATGCAAGCTAACACTTGGCAAAGAAAAAAGATCAGCTCAACATTCCTTTTTCAAGTTTAATTAGATTGAGTTGCAACAGTAGAGAAGGATTAGTAGAATCCACATTGTTATAGTGGTTGTTTTATGCAATACATGTAACTGTGTTTGAGCAACTGAGGGTATGTAAGGATTTTATTTAACTTTGGAATAAAAATTCAATAAAAAATAATGGTTTCTCAAAAGACTTTCATGCTATACAAGATTTCTCATAAAGCTTGACCCAGTTTTGAGCAACGTCTCCAGAGAAAGGATCAAGACAAACTAAGAAAGTTACTAGGAGATGAAAATGCGAAGAAAGAATTTCAAGAAAGAAAGGTGCAGATGGAAAATGGAGAGACTGCAGTTCACCTCCACAAAAACTAACTGCAACACACGGGAAATAAATCACCACCATCTTCCTCCCTCCTCCTCTCCTCCATTTGACGCCATAAGCACACATCTGCATGTTCCTATGGAGCTGGCAGCCATATTTTACCCTTGAGGACATCCCAACACCACAGCGCTTTATGTGTGATATACATGGAGCCAGACGTTTCCTGGAAAGCACTCTCAGCCCTCCAACCACCCCCAAAAAGGCCACCATTGAGTCAAAATATTCACTGTTGGTATTAGGTCTTGAATACACACTGTTATGGTTGTAGACTTTGTCCAACTTTGATGCTTTTCAGTGTCCACTTTCAGGCATATTAATGTATCCCAAAGCCATGGAGTTGACTAAATTGATAACACAATTGGGACTGGTGAAAAAAAAGTAAAGTTTTCCATGTACAACTCAAAAGCCTACTTGCACAAGGAATCTATCAATTTCCCCAGTCTTGGAGTAATTTGTGGAAAAGGCAGAGAGAGAAGAAAAAGGGAAAAAAAAATATCTCTGAAGTTAAGTGAGCTAAGTAATTTCTACCATCTGCAGTGCACATTTCTGCCGCCTCGTTCTCCTTTAAATGTAAAGTGGCAAGGCGGAGCGGAGGGCCCGGCCACAAGACTCAGGGAATGACAGAGTGGAGAAGAGTGGTCCTCTCCAGCGATCGGGGACAGGGGTGGCTGGGGCCGCCCCGTTGGCAAACCTTGCATGGGGCACAGAGGGGGTTGTGGTCTCTTTATGTCCTGCCGTTCAGTCTGCACTAAAACCATGAACAGGAGGCCGCCCCTGCCACCAAGAGGGGCTTGGTTTGGATTTGCTGCACCACTGGGTTGTCTAAATGCCCTTCACTATACTTGACTTTGGCCAGTGGTAGAAGATAATCTCTCATCATTCCAATCTCTGTTAATTGTGGTTGAATGGGCTTTGATTGTAATTATAGTGAAGTGGTAGGCAGCAGTTATATTCAAACATTTTAACACTGTGTCCTTGTGAAGCCAACCACCTGTAGTAGATTGAGGAGCACTTCCTGTGAAAGTTTCATTCATAAATTTGTAACCCTAGCATAGCATGGTTCACTGAGAGAAGATACCCTATTATCCTGTTTCCTGTATTAATTTACTCATTAACAGGCTTTCCTCTGCTTAGACTACTGTTGCGTTCTACCTTGACTGAATTTACTGACAACCTCAGCATTTTTAGAGGACTTCAACAATGACTAAGGCATAAAAGCAGAGGGTTAAATTTGGCTCACTGACAAACCCAAAGCCCTCCTTAGGATGTTAACCTTTGCTTGTTTAACCTGCTTAATGGCTTGTACATGATCTTTAGAATGATTTGCAACTTACAATGTACAAAACACCTAGTGCAGATGTCAACAGATGTCCTCACAGATATGTTGATGCAGCAAAAATGTTTCAAAGGTCTTGCGTTTTCAGTTTTGTCTGTTATATCACTGTTTCATTATTGATTTCTGCGACAGGAGCACATTGTAGAGGGTCTTGCACTGTGTTGTTTTCTCAGTGCTGTTTGCCTTTCCTGTCTCTCAGCGTAGAGAGTGATCTGTCAAACTGATAGGAAGGTGGCAGGGGAAGTGCAATTATGTGTTGATACGACAAGAATACAGCAAGAAACCGTCTAAGTCATAGAAAGAAAATACCTGAAGAAATGGCTCTATACAATGTGTGTAATGAGCAGGCTTTGCTCTAATAACAGCCTCCCAGGCCAAATGGAGAGGCAAGTGGTTGTATTATAAATTGTGCCTTTATTTAATTGGTTGGTTTGGTCAGTTTAACGTGAAACATCCACTCAGCTTAACTCCCTTTGTCACTGTGTCTCTTTCTTCAGCTGCATTCGCTGTTCGCCCGTTCCCCTCAGAGCCGCTCCCTGTTTCCATATTCTCTCTGCTCCTGCTCTCCAATCTGTTGTGGTCGGTGGAGCAGCACAGCCTGTTCAGTCTGTGTGCCTGCATTCAAATGGCTTTTCTCCACACTACGTTTGCTATTCTTCTTGTCTGTGTATTTAAATGTTCAGGGAAAATTGCCTTCTGTTTTGAAGAAAGTGACAGCTCAAGTGTTGGAATTTGGCTGGACTAAGGATTAGGTTTAATTTAGTCTAGTTTGGTTTCAGCTTATCACTTCTTCTGCAAAGGTGCAAACCTATTTCTGTGAAACTAATAATTTACAGGAACTTCTGTGCAGGCAAATTCTTAGTGTTAATCATAACAAAAAAAAAAGAAAAAAAAAAAAAACTCTTGCAGCTAATCCCATCCCACTTTTTGTAACACAGAACCCACAGCAATTATTAATGTTTCTGTTGAGCAACAGCAGCGTTTTCCTACATCCTGCTATTACCTGGCACCTTTTGACCTCCTGCTCCAACAGAACAAGAGAAAGTCGCCATCAATCTCACCCTTGCATAAATCCCCCCTGGTTCACCTGTTTATTTGCCCCATGTGGAGGTGAATCTGGCGGTTGTCCCCTGCTCCTTCAGGCCAGAGAGGGGAGGTGGAGTGTGTACTGCAGTATATCTCTGAGGCAGAGGCGCTGGTGAGGGATCGCAGCGGGGCTATAACTCATCGGCAATGTGCGGGGGCCTGGCCAAGCATGTCTTAGATCACACTGCTCTCTTCCTGAGAGGCCTTAAAATCTGTGACTCAGCCTTCCTCTTCTTTGCCTGGCTTCTGCACACAGTAACCATGGAATACTCATGCACATACACACACACACACACTCATACATACTAAAATGCTCAACACCTACACATATACAGAACAGCTTTAAAGAGGCTGTTTCTGTCATACGTAAAGAATGGTGCTATTGGGCCAAAAGCCACCTGGCTCTCATTGGGGATACAGTGACCTCATCACTATTATCTCTGCTCCACTTAAGTCCTTTGGTGCTTCGGGCCAAATTACCACAGAAGAGTATTGTTTCCCTGGATTCAAATAATCAAAAGCCTGGGGAAATAATTGTGGGATTTTCTTTGGAGAGCTTTACAGTGACATTTTGTAAAGCCAAAATGGTGGAAAACCATCAGCTATTGCGGTTGATGTAAATTGGCTAAGCGCTATAGCTTTGTTAGAGTCTCCTGATGATTGAGCTAGGTCTAGGATGACAGGTGTACTCTCCCACTACGACCAGTGTGCTCTGTGGTCTGGACGAGGCCTTTAGACCTAAGCTCAGCGGTTACGAGTTGTGATTCCACCTTGTCTACACCAGGCCGTGAAATATACACACTCACACACATATCCAGCTCTCGTCTTACAGTATGAAGGGAAGCAGTAGTGAATTAAGTGCATATGAACACTTGGCACTCAGTCAGACCCTCATTTCTCATCTTACCAGTCAGCTCAGCCTCAGCTGGGCTTCGGAGTTTACGCATCTCACACACAAATGAAAAAGACAAGGGGTAAGTAGTGGCATAGCACCCTGAAATGTTGGTTACACAATAAAGTGCTCTGTCTTTATACTGACCCTCATCTGTGCAAAGTAGCTGCACATTGGCTGCAAAACGCTGGAGTTGTGCCCCCCAGGTTTGGTTCATGTTACAGTTTTGAAAGCACATTTTCACGATGTCATGCATGTTGAAATTGACTGTAGCGGCAGATTTATTTCAAGCTAAGCTTTATTTGACGCTTGACTGAAAATTGAAGCGTTTAGAAATATCAAATATCAATTCAGCTCAATTCATAATTTCTCCCATTGTTTTGTCAAACTGTGTTCACCTCGATAATAGCTTCATGCAGTACAGCCTCTGAATGAACCATGAGCCATATTTTGCCACATGGAAGGAAACGAGTTAGACAGTCTCTAGAGTGAGAAAGTCACAGCTTCTCTTGCCGTTCTCCCACCACATGAGTTTCCTTTCCGCTGCGGGCCCTCAGCATGTGGCTGCTTCAGCTGCTTACCCATAGTGGAGTCTCTGTCTCCCTTTTGCAATGGAAAAGAAGCTGACTTTCCTTCAGGAGGAAGGCATAGTATGATTGTGTGCATGTTGCGGAGAGTCACGGGATGAGTTTACTTGATCCTCCAATTGTACAAGAAGCATGTTTAAATAAGAACCATATGAGGATAGTACTTTGTCAGCTCCATATAGCCCCCCCTTACACTCTGTGCCTGCAGCTGTAGTGTGTTTTTCTTGGCCTGTGCCTGCAAACGGAGGAGCAAATAGTTAAAAGTAATGTACCATTGAAATGAAGCATGCTTCTTAGTTTTTCTCTCCATGCACCGACTGCCGAGCAGTTATTTGACTAATAATGGACTGGTCAGCAGTTAATTGCAACACTTTATTTTAACACTAAAGCTTTGCCTTTCACCTGTTGCAGTTGAATCAAATGTTTTTCAAAGAAGAGGGAATTGATGCTAAGTTAATTTCCAAACTTTACACTTCATAAAAACAAGTGTTTCTTATTTGTAATCATTTTCCATTTCTACACCAGTTGTGCTTACTTCTTAGATCACAGAATAGATACAAAGCCATGAAATCATTGTTATCTACTGTAGAAGGTAGGTTAAGTAACACTATGTTAGTTTGTTCATGTGCGCCAAATTTGTAATTGCAATTACTACAGTCACAGTAGTATTCAAAGACACAACTCAAGACTTTTTACTAATTCCAACAGAATTCTTTAAGTTTACTACTTAGGAAACATTCTCTTGTCTAGATAGAAATAATACTGATATTGGGACATGTTTTGGATATTTTATCTATTATAGAGGATAGTCTAATAGGCCTTCATACTTACAATACAGTATAGTGGAGACATCTGCTTTGTTAAAGTGAAATATTTAGAATCATGCAGTCAGATTACATGGAAACAGCTACAGTATTAAGACAAGCAGAAACACACACAAAGTCAAACAAGACAGTGGAAAACAGGGATGTTTCCAGTGTTCCCTCTTTGATGCATCACTCCAAGTGACAAATGAAATATTTAGCTGTCGTTGATGCCCACATCTAGTAATTGTATAATTCACTGCGTATGTGTTTCTTGCACAATGCTATGTGGAAAAACTTTTGCTCTGCATTACATTAATCATATGTAATGAAAACAAACACAATTCCACTGTTGACTTTAATAAATTAGTACAGTTTTCTGCACTGTGTTTGATGTGACTTGAACAAAGTAATTAGACAGCTTTCCCCCAAGGTTTGCGTGAGCACGTAATTGGATTTTCCAATGCATTCGTTTGACGAGCCGCTGAAGGATATTTTCCTCTGTTGTGGGCATTAACATGCACCTCAAAGTCAAACAATGGTTTTCTCATTGTTATGACATAAAAGCTGTTTTCCTATTTGTGACACCCTCACTATGGTTCAGTGGAACTTATGGTTTCATGACTGACTGTGGGGCCGCAGTACATGCCGATTCAGCACATGTTGGCTATTAAAACTGTCGTGCATCAAAGCTCATCATGTTGTGCATGGTTGTTGTGCGTACAGTTATTTGCACTTTACATATGTATGGTATTCGATCCAGTTCTGGTGATGATCATTTATTACGCATGTTCTGTAGAATACCTGTTAAGGTGACTTTAGTGGCTGACGAACAAAAAGAAATAAGCATCGTCCGTCTTGGGTCTGTGGTTTAACACTACTGAATAATCACAGTGTGATTACTCAAAGGGCTCATTTAGCTGGAGAATAAAAGTACCTTGTACCATGAATCTTGTGACAGCCTTTATCTTTCCACCTCAAGCTAAATGTCCTAGGGCCTTCTACCTCCTGACTCTGGTTAAATGTTTCACAAGAAACCAGTACCTTGATGAACATATTTAGGTTTTGTCCTCTGGGAAGGGTAGATAATCTTTTACCCCTGCCTGTGGTAACAGTTATGCTTATCCATAGTACTTTAATTCACTTTTACGCCTTTTTATTTTGTGGTTCCTTTATTATTTACATTTTTATTTTACCAGGAAAAACATAAAGAACAGTTTCTTATTTAGTGTCAATTTGGCAAGTGCTAGAAAGGGAGAAGGTGAAGGATAAAACCAAACAAAAACAACAAATAATCAAACAGAGCCAAGGCAGTTAATCAGACAAGGATAAATAATCTGCAGAATCAGTGTGAGATACCCATAAGAAAGCTGTTAAAGCCATTAGTAGTAATCAGAAGTAATACATCAGAAGTAATACATTTACAGCTATCGTTAAAATGTCCTTAACTAGGCACTTAAAAGTTGAGATGGAAATAAATGTATCAAGTTTCTGTGTTTTTTTTGTAATAGATTCCAGTAATTATGTGCAGCAGAGTTGGATTTAGGGGCCTTTATTCTGATGTAAACAGAAGTTGGTGTATTGTATTTTGCTGCAGACATTGGCTGCAGTAGCTGCCTGGAATAGAGGAGTGAATGTCCTAAAAGAGTTCTATAAATGAGTGTGAACCAATGGATATTGTGCAATGGAGGTTCCCCAGTTTCACTATCAGTCAGGGTATCCACGGGGTCTTAAGTTTTAAAGTGTCCAAAATCCAATTATTTGAATTTAAGGCCTTAAAATGTCTAAAATTCTCTTAAAATGTCATAAAATGTCTTAAATGCGATTTTAAAAGGTCTTGAAAATGTATTAACACTCCTTTTATTCAGAACAAATGCGTAAACTTCAGTCTCACCTTGAAATGTTTTGATTTTTGAAGACGCTATTGTAGTTTTTTGCCAGTATGGATGTGAAGTGGGTCTTAAATTGTATTCATTATGGTCTTAAAAAAGTCTTAAAAAGTCTTAACTTTGACTTGTTGAAACCTGCAGAGACCCTGATCAGTGCTTTAAATCAAATATATTACCGTCAAATACAGATAACAGATATCCATTCAAGAATAGAGTAGTTTTATGTGACATCGCCACAGTGTTGCTGTGCTTTTCTAAATGAATATTTATGTATGGATGCTTCTAGAACTTTGATTCATGTTTTTAAATGAATTTATTCATCAAGGGCCCTGTATGAAAACATTTATTTTATTCAAAGAAAAGAGATGTCTGTGTCAGATTACTTATTTACAGAGCACAAATCAAAGAATGGGACACAAATAAAAGATTATTACAGAACAAATCACATGGCAGTGAGATGTCAGAGATGATTTTCTCTGTCTTTTATTCTTATTACTTTTATTAAAATGAATACAAGGCCAAAATGAAGAAGCAAAAGATGGATTTCAGAATGTGAGCAGAGTACTTTTATGTAACAGTTGTTTTTACTTTTTACTGAGAAGTAACAGTTATTCACTACACTTGACTGTTTTGTGAGCAGCGTTATTTACTAAGCTAGAAGTTTTTGTGTAATTCTTTGCTCTTGCAGCTGGACAGTTTACTGTAACGGTCCTCCAGGTCGGTCTGGCCTACTGCCAGACTAATAAAGGTGTGAGGCAGTCTGAGGTCAAGCAGCATACTTTTCCTTACTGTAATCACATGGCCATCTGTCAGAGCCTCTCCACACAGCTTCCCTTTTGCCACACACCACACATTCATACACAAACACATAACCACATCATAACATGCACATAACGTTTTGTTTTCAGCTAGAACTCTCTGTGCCTTCTGGGACTAAGTGCCCTCACGCATTGGTTTTGTGCTGTTTTACAGCGATAGTAAAGAACTTCAGCAGAATATTCAACACATGACAGTTTTTTTCAGCGGTCATGTTCTTCTTTCGAGGTACAAGAATGACTTATTAGTCATTTTCCTCCTTTGTCATTTTGCCTTTTTGTGTGAGAGAGAACATCATTATTCTTCAATGCCAAACGGCACAATTGGGTATTTAGACCAGATAATTTTTAATAGCTGTCTAGATATAATTTGTTTTGCGCTTCCAGTGAAATAGGGGCATATTTCAGACCCCCCCCCCAATCATCTCTGCCTCTGACTCCCTTTCCTTATAACAGGATTTAGCATATCAATGACGGATTAGCTCGTTTAACAAAAGCTTACTACTGCAAAGCCCCTTTCCACTCGTCTTTCCAGCCTGACTTGTGGACCTCACACACAGCTCCTCCATGACGTGGTCTTTGGTGTGCGTGTGTGGTCGCGGCTGCTCGGCTGAATGGATTTAGTTTTGAAGATGACAAAAGACATGCATAGTCACTATGGGCATCAGATACGTGTGCAGTAGCACGTGTGGGTGATGGCGTATGAGGGTGCATATGTGCACGAGAGCACGGAGGATGTGACTGGTATAGTTTGGAAGTGTGTTTATCATTTATGTGGGAGGGAGAACTGAATGAGTTCTGCATTAATGCAGGTTAGCCATCAATAAAGCTGAACTATAGGATCTGAGCAGTGTACTGTCAAAACCAGCCTATTGTTCTTGTACCTCTGACTTCCTCTTGCTTTAATGGGGCATGGAAAAAAGTAGTGTCCTTTGCCCTTGTAGGCACTACATATTGGCCTGCAGATGCTCCTACTCTGGAATGGGCCCCATTCTGTGCAGTGGAAAGTGTTGCACTGGGCGCCAAGAGGAGGTGATTCCAGCTGGCTAGATTTGGGCATTGACCACAATTTTTGTGTGTGTGTATATGTGTGGCTGAGTGCAGGCGTGTCAGATGAGTGGAGGAAAACCCCACCGTGACACTGCAGCCGGCTCAGGAAGGATGCCCTCCGCCTCCCTCTGCTTGCGGTGGTGATGGTTCGGGCTACATTAATCACCTCAGAGAGTGACAGGGTTTAGGATGTAGATGTAAAAAGGAGGGGGCAAGTTGGAAATGTTCCATTATACCGACACGTGCCTTCTGTTACACTGTGCACACTGTGTGAGTTTCTTTGTGACTGATCACTTTCCCTCAGTCTGTGGTGTGGGGTTTAGTGGAACATGTTTACATATACTTCCAAAAAGTTAAATTATGACATTTCAGCTGTGGTTTGAGGGCTAACTAATGTGTTGTTTTGTATGAATATGCACTAAGTCTGTGTGATATGAACAAAATATCATATTCTGATATAATGCATTTTACAGTATAGCACATTTTCTGTCACTGAATATGGAAAATGCAATTTAAAAGAGACTGGAGTAAGATTAAAATGTAGTTTGACTTGTATTTCATTGAAGACTGAATGAATAGAGTATATTTTATGTTTTGTCTGGTTAAGTTCATTTCATTCATGAATAAATATCTGTTCCTCACATTTAATGCTGCAAAACATTCAAGAAAAAAAATTGGGACAAGGGCAGTTTAGAGCTAATGAATTAGTTAAATTAATGAAATACCAATGTGATGTGTACAAATAATTATTATACTGGAATTCCTAAGTATTCGCACTACGTTTTGTAAGAAATTAATAGCATTGCAGTAGAAAGTACCCAGGGCTGCGATAAGTTCACTGTGGTGTGACTGCTTTGACAAAACAGAGTACATTTAAATAGCACATGACATGATGAAGTGAGTTAAAGTAAATGTAATGAAACATAATGTAGAGCAACAAAACATTAACAGTGTCACTGATGTCCATAACTTGTTGACGTCTATGACACACTCCCTCAGGACTGGACTCACTGCACAGTCAGACCATCACACAGGCATCTGCAACTGGCTGCGATCCAAAGACGTTTTAAGTCACATCATCGTCATGCCATCAGGTTAAAGTAAATGAACCGAACACTTCTCATGCTGACAGACTCATATCGTCTATAAACAGACTTAAAGAGACCCGCTAGCCTTGGCACGGTAACGTTATTAACCCCTGATGATGAGTAGTGAAGCTTCGACACCATGGCTGAAAGGAGCTGTGGGGCAGAAGATGACAAAGACAAGCTCTATTAACCAGCTACACTAATTGTTGCTTAACTTAATCTGCTATGAAAAAGATGATCTGATGTTAGCATATGTATGGTCCTGATTATGGCTCACTGTTGGGTAATAAAAAAAAAACCAAATGGTTTAATATGAAAGTTAAAGACCTAATGTCCTCCCAAAGAAACATTCCAACAGTCCAATATTCAGGTCTAGTTTAGTCCATTAGGAACAAAGACAGGCCAAGTATCACCAGTTTGTCAGGGATTTGGATATTTTACCTCTATTTAGCACAATTAAAAGGTTACATGAGTAACAGCACAAGCCTAAGGTGAACACTGTGATCTCTGATTTCTAAAATTGCACCGCATATACAGCAGTGTCAGCAGATGAGCATGTGCAAACTTGAAGGCATTATATGAAGAGAACAGAAACTATTTAAAACTATAGTTGCAAAAGTATAAATAATGGCCTAAAATATTTATATGGTCGTAGAATTTCAGTGGTAAATAAAATTCATACGGGCCTAACATAAATATTGGTTTATTAATACCAAATATAAACATTTAACACTTTTAAATTGGCAGCAAATAAGGCTCACAATATACATAAATTAAAGGTAAGAGAGTACAACAACAAATGGCTGCATCTGTGTCATGTGGAGGAACTCTAATGCATTGTCCAAATGGCAATATATTGATGGAAAGAATCCAACACAAATAATAGATGGGATGTAATATGAAACAGATGTTTTGTCACATTATATACAGTACTGTGAAAAAGTGTAAGGTCCTCTAGGTTTGCTGTTTTTGCAGGGTTGAAATGTGCATACACATTTATCCCACATTCTCTTCAGATACAACAAAAAATACACAGAATATGTGTAGAACAGACAAATAACTGAACTAAATGGGTTCTAAAGGATAAATGACTATTTGTTATGACCCCATGACAAGAAGCAGCATAAACAATTAGAAACGTCTGACATGTGTTGAATGAAACCTGGTATAAAACATCATAAAATTTATGCAATAAATCTCATATTGTCTGAACAAAAGGGTTAGAGCCATGTTAAGTGTAAAGGGACCTCACACTAAATATGACCACTTTGGTTTATAGAAGCTGTTTTTCCCTGAAACTTTTGTTTTTAATTCTGTACATACTTCCCATGCATCCAGATTGTTTCTTTATACAGAGACTGAGAAATGCATATGTGTGGTCAACAGAACTTTACTAAAGCAACAAACCTAATGCTGGCCGAGGACTTTTGCACAATACTGCATATCATCATATCGCGCAACTTCGTAGTCACTTATGTAATAACAGAAATATATTATTACCAGATTTATGAGTCAATACTGCCATTTGAAAATTATCAGGCAAACACAAACTATTTTGCCAGCTAAAAAAAACCCTTCACACAGTAACTGATACTCATACTTCAAAGCACATTAATGATTTACTATTATGGTTTGGTGTTTATTAATCCCTGAAGCTAAAGTGTTGTTTTTGTTGTTGTAGGAAGATAAATGTAAAAGTTTTAAGCAGGAGTGGGTGATGTTTCTTTTCAAAGTGTCTTTCTGTGTAGCCATCAGGCCACGCTGTATTGCCTGAAGGATCACAATAGCCTCAATAGATTCTGTACACAATCACATTTTTGCCATCTGACAGATCATCCTTCTGGTTCTGTTGACACGAGTCATCTGATACGACCATGTTTTTCCGAGCCATCAATCTGTCTCAGTGTGTCTGTATCTGTGTGTCTTGGCAGTTGTAAGGATCCAGGTGTCTTATGCGTCCCATGCCAAGAGTCGGTGCCAACTCTGGTGCTCCTGAGCTGCAGTGGCATTGTTCTGTTAGACCCATTGTGCATGACCCCTTCTTCAGGGGGGGAAACAGCTGGTAGATCCTGCTGTACCAGGCTGCTCGGCATCAAGGCTGAGCTCACGCCTCGGTGTAAAATTACAACACCGGACAGAACTGAACATCCTCCGATCTAAGCGTACTGTCTGGTTTGAAAGTGATGTTATGCAGTGCAGGAGATGAGAGGAGCGTTTCCCTTAGGATTCCTCTTTAAAAGAAGTGTCAGGGAAGAGGAAAAGAGAGTGCCAAATGGAAATATTTGGTGTTTTTTTACTTCCTGGTCCAGTGATGTGACATTTCCTGTAAAAAAAAAAATAAAAAAATCTAAAGAAATACAAGTCTGTTATTGCAGGGCACCCAGCCACGGCACATCATCAGTGTGACAGCCTGCTATTAGTGTATACATTCAGTATTTGCCTATCTACCCTATATAATTTGGTTTCAGCCCTTCCCTTGTGACAAAAACGCTGGTTTCCAAGAGGCTATGAGCTGCCTTCAGTATAGGAAGTGACTCAGTATTGACTGGCGCTGTACTTCCTGTGCGCTGATTCTCCTCTACTCGTCTCAGGATGTTTACCTCCTCCTCCTTCTCCTTGTCTCCATGACCCACCCTCCACTTTGCCTCGTTCCTTGATCATGTGACTTAAAGTTAGTTTACTCAGCTGCAGTTCATGACCTGGCTTGTGTCCGTTTGGTTTGGACCATAAATCGGTAACGGTGGCAACTGTTGACTTGGGCGCTTTGGTTTATGCAAAAATCCAGAAGGTTTTTTTTTTAATATGCATTTAACCATTTTCTTCATGTACTTTATGATCTACATGTAATGATGGCTTTTTCCATTAATGTTATGATGATTCTACTATGTAATTCTTGTATATGGTATTCAGTTGTGCACAAAGGGAATCACCTGTTCTCTTACTCGACTCCTGTTAATAACTGTGGGACACAGCTTTTTATTATGTTAAAACATGTATCAGTTTTCATGGAATGGACTTTTTATGTGACGTATTCCTCCCACTTCAAGTTTTACAATGAACTCCTTTCCTGAGACACTGGGAATGATGTAATGTATGGATGTGTGTTCTTATGTGTACCTATAGGTGGGGTTACTATACAGCAGAAAGTAATGCAAGTCAGACCAAAATGGCTCATGTCTTTCTGTGTCTGCCTCTTTATTTTATGCATGTAGACTCCATACAGTGCATTAATGGGTCGTTCCAAACATGCATATTTAGTTATTCATCAGGCTATACTAAATTGCACTTCTCTGGTATCTCTCCAGTTTCCAGAATGTGGCTTCTTTGGCATGTACGATAAGATCCTGCTGTTCCGCCACGACTTAAGTGATGAGAACATCCTGCAGAGACTGACGTCAGCAGAGGACATCCATGAAGGAGACCTCATTGAGGTGGTGCTTTCTGGTAAGCATCAAAAGGTTTTACACAGTTTTGTTTTTCTACATCATACGTAGCTGTTCACATAAAACTTGCTTTCTCTCAGTTAAGAAGGAGTAGCCATGGGTAGATAAAATAAAGTCCTAAAGCTCAATCAAATAAACCGACTTAAAGGGGTTATTTTTATTGATGTTCTAAAGTATCCACAGTGGGGGTAAGTCACATGACAGAACTTACTTAGCACTACCAAAAACACCAATGAATTAATAATATGTATCCGCACACTGTACCACACGCTGGATTAAGAAAAAGCTCATTGTTTCTACACATCTGTATTATAGTATCATCAACTTTTCCTCTCCAAACAAAAACTCATAGCATAGTTGTTTTCACAGTCAGTCAAAATATATTGTGTTTTCTAATCTTCACATGGGTCACTGTGTTAGCTGATATTTTACATTATAGCTCTGTTAGCTTAGCTCTGTTTTTAGACTGAAACTGACCACAGTAACAAAGATAAGCCAACGGCGAACTTGGCAAAGATAATAAAATTATATAATAGCTCTATTCCTTCATATGCCTTGTAATTACACTTAACTGTGTAGAAGAAACGCTGGCATTTCACATCAAACCCCATTCTTGAAAACAATATTTCTACCCTTATTGCTTCGTCACTTTCTTTGACCCTACAAGTTGTTTCTTAGTGGTTCTCATCCAATCTTGTCACTTTCTAATGGTTTGGTCAAATGCCCTGTGACCCTAGTTTTCCTCACCATGAGAGATCAGCAGAGCGACTCATTACTCC
>JAPQRQ010000016.1:13252933-13269783 GCA_037367365.1 Apogon talboti | reverse complement strand
TAAAATACATTTCTTTTCAAACCCTGTTGTGCATATGCAATGTTTTCCAGTTTCAGGTCAGGCGGTGCACATTTACAAACCTCCATTGTCTTTTCAATTCAAACATACATCTTATTGTACACCACCATCCAAAGGCATGCACTGATAGGTTAATTGGTTAAACTAAAACGGCCCATAGGTGTGAATGTGAGTGATTGGGCTCAACAGAAAAAAGATCTTCATGTGTTTGTAGCTCCACTGTCCTGCATGTTCAGGTTTATAACAATGGATTCTCCAACTAATCCAAGAGTTTTTTTATTTTTTATTTCCATGAAAAAAGACGAGAGTTTTCTCAACCTGCAAATCAGGAATGTGTCATAATTCAGTTTATCATGTACATTCACAGTCAAGATATTTAGAGATACGTAGTTTTTGCGTGACAGGAAGGGGATGCAAACTTGAAGATAAATGCTCTCAGATAATGTACCTTATTTGGAAAAAACTCAAGTAAAGTGCCTCAACTTTGTACTTGAATAAAAGTAGTTTAAGTTATAATCCACCACTGAATATTTACAACTCGTGTCAGTTTTACTTTTTGGCCTTGTTCCTTTTGTTGAACAGTTTTGTGAGGTCTGAGAGGAAATATTGAGTGAAAGGAGGAAGACACGCAACAAAGGTCATCAGCCTGATTTAAACCGGGGACTTTGTGGTTAAGTTTTAAGTCCTAGGTCTGACTACCCAGTGCTTGTGTTTATTCTACACCAGCAGTTTTATGTTTCTGCAAGTGTTGCCACTGCTGCAAACATAAGACACATGACTTCCTGTTCAGGATTTCTGTCAGGAAATACTGACCAGACACTGGCAGCTTCGAAAAAATAAAATGAAAGGCTGCATGAACTGGCTGCGAATCAAGCGAAAAGTACAAGTTTGTATTTCATTATATCGGGATCTACCAAAGTAATTTCCTTGTTATTCACTTCCATCTCAAAATTCTGTCTGTTTCAAGCCCTTCCACTAGTACCAACATCCCTCTGATGCGGGTGGTCCAGTCCATCAAACACACCAAAAGGCGGAGCTCCACTGTGGTGAAGGAGGGTTGGATGGTTCATTATACGAGCAGGGACAACCTGGTAAGACCGATAACACCAAAGCCCAATAAGGGAACCTGGCCTGAAAAATGGGCCGTGCTCTTTCCTCCGTACTGAGGGAAACTCCTTCCGTAAAGCCGCTCATAAGTCATGAATTTTTCACAGAAGGTATTTTCCTCATGAATGTGCATTACATCATGTGCATTTTGCTGCTCGGAGTAACAGATTATCCACGTTTTACAGAGGAAGAGACATTACTGGAGGCTGGACAGCAAGAGTCTGAGTCTGTTTCAGAACGACACCGGAGCCAAGTTCTACAAAGTAAGCATAAAGCTAGCATGTCTGCTTTCATGTCTTACCCGCCACATCAAAGACACACAACATTCATTAAGATGTCAGAAAATTGAGATTAATGCAGGTTGATTCAGTGCTGAGGTTATGGTGACTAATATCTGTAATGTCCCCGGTGTTGCTCTATTATAATGCTTGTTTTTATATTTCAGAAGTGATTCATTTTGATATCTTTGTTTGAATATTTCTTATATGAGGTATGTAAATAAAATCTAACCAGCGCTAACTGTTTAACTAAGTGTTAGGGATGTCATGTTGCAACTGTAAACTACGCTGAGGTCAGTTTGGCCCGCTGAAATTTCCCCTGTGGTTTTTTCGCCCTGCAGCCACGGTCGCTTCCCTGCATGAACTGTGAACTGTCTAGTCGCTGTCTGTAGTTATTGTGCTGTGACTATCAGATCATACAGGGGTATTTGAAGGGGTTTTGGAACAAACAGCAAAACTGAGACCGCTGGGATCTCCAGAGTAAAAAAAAGGGTTTTGCAGGGAAAAAAACAACAAAATACAGTGAATTTGTGCATGTTTGACATGTCTGTAGCCCAGACTCTCACATTTTCTGTTCAAGCTTTATTTATTTTTGCGTCGGGCGCCCTCATTTCAAAGCGAGCGGTTGCTTTGAGTGAAACATTGTAATTTAGATGTGTAAAGTCAGTTGTGGAGAGCGTGTGTGACACTTTCCTCTCAGTTCCAGCATCATACTCGGTCATTACACTGCCGCAGGGGCTTAATAGCACAGTAATTACACATTTGGAAGTGAGGGAGGGAACTGCAGCCTGCAAGGTAAAGACTTCCACATGTGTGTTCTTGGTTGTCTGTGTGTGTGTGTGTGTGTGTGTGTGTGTGTGTCTGGGGGTGGGGTGGGGGATGTTGTCATTGTATTGTTCGTGTCGCTTTGTGTGTTTTGAGACTTCCGACACCTCCTTGTGCTGTGGTCAGAGATATGATGAAGTGGGATGGTGTGTAGGATGCAGCAGAGTTTCCAGAGTGAGAGCCAACACGTTCAGTTTGAGTTGTGTGTTTCACAGGTGGCTTTTTACATTTTTGTTTCAATCTTATGTCACTTGTGCGACAAGTTTGAAAAAGCCTAGAGCCCTGTCCCTCCGCTCTCAATTATTCTGTCACACCCTTCATCCGCTGCCACTAAACCCTTGGAGAGGAAACCTCATTGGGTACTGACTTCTCAGGGTGTGTTTACTGGCAGCTTTATGTGGTTCTTTATTATCAACTTGGCACGTTTAAGACCTTCAGGAGGCTAATTGAAGGCTAGCTGTAAATGCCTTCTTTTCATGCTCACAATTTTGCCTTTTTTTCATGACATTTGCTGCCAAGTAGATTTTTATTCAAAATACTTGACGTGAGATGGGGTTTTTTTTTCTACATTTACACTAGATTCCGCACAAAAACAGTCTTTAAGGGAGTTCTTTACCGAAACCACAGACACGCACTCAGTGTGCATCCGGGAAACCTTCTGTTTTGGACTTCATCCTTTCATTTCTCTGAAGCCCGCTGCTCATCAGTGTGTGGCCACTGTCCTCCCCTCTCCCCTTTTCTTTATACCTCCAATCTGATTAGCAGTGGTCGCGTGGTGGCTTGCTCGCCAGGCATGGCAGCCATTTTCACCATTTGGAAGCCATAACGGCTCCTCGTTTGAAGATGAGACCCCTGTACTTGTGGCTTTCTCTGAAGAACCTTTTATGGGGTGAGGGGGCTTCTCTCTGTCTCTGCCAGATTGACTCCTGTCACACTCAAATGTGCACCCACACACACCCACACACGCTACCCTGCGGAACGGTAGATGCAGTGTCTTTCGTCTCAGTGGCTAGCGGTAGCGCCAGCGGCTCGTGCTCAGATGGGGCCCCTGGCTGGCCCTGCCTTGTAATCAGGGAACTAGAGCACTTCAGCCGCCGCAGGGCCCGCTCACGTGACCCGGACCCGCTAACCACAAGCACTTCATCTGATACTCTGTGGTGAGCCACATGGAGGGGACAGCGTGTGCCTCCTTGAGCCCCCATTGGTTGGAACTTCCCTTCTCTTTTTTTTTCTTTTTTTTTGGACCCTCCCTCTTCTCTTTGATTTGACAGCGAGATTGAAGGGGAAGGGGGGGACTTTTAAAATGTGATCCAAGTGTCTTTTCTACGTGTGCTCATAAGACAGAGGAGAGTAAAGGAGAAGGTTAGAGCTGGGACTATATAATCAAGACTGTGATAACAGCCCATAAGTGTGGAGACATCTGGAGAGTGTGAGTTTTACAAGTATGTTTGTATTGTTTATATTGTTGCACTGAAGAGTCTGTAAAATGTTGTCATAAACGTTAGCAGTAACATTTGATTTAAGTAAATTTTCTCAATATGAAGCAACCATTAACAGAAGTAATTCAACTTCTTCTTTTAAGTAATGATTTTAACTTTATGATTTGAGTAATAATATATGTTTAGGTGCTTTTGTGTCAAGTTGATATTGTTGTAACTGAGCATTTTATGGTTTTCATTTCCTTAGTATTGCAGTTTTAATATTTTTTTTCCTTTTCACTTGTATGAAATGTGCAGCTGTATGTGTTTGGGCTCTTGGTTTTGATGTCCTGGTCATACTTCTTTGTACTGAGTTTTTATTTTCTGTTGTGTTCATTGACAACATACAGTGACAAAAAAAATGTTCATTAGGGGATGTTATTCATTTGAAAAAAAACTTAGGTTTAAATAATTTTTAATATAAGTGTTTATTCTCGTTTTGTCCTGTCCTGCAGGAAATCCCTCTGTCTGAGATCCTTCAGGTCGAACAGCCCAGAGACTACCGTAATCTGGCGCAGGGCAGCAACCCGCACTGCTTTGAGATCATCACCGCCACCATGGTTTACTATGTAGGGGAGAATAACAGCAGCCACTACCACAGCCCTGCTCTGGCTGCCTCGGGAGTCGGAATGGAGGTGGCCCAAGGCTGGGAGAAGGCCATCAGACAGGCCCTCATGCCCGTCACCCCTCAACCCAGCGTGGCTAGTGCCGCTGGCCAAGGCAAAGACCACAGTAAGTATCTCAGTACTCATACAAATAAGTCTCTAAGACAGAAAAATAATTGGAAGCAATGTTTGTGTTACCTTTAATGAATTTTCTTTTGCGTCATATGAGCTTCACATGATGTTTTTTTCCCGTTCTTGTAGAAAAATCTACTTAGTTCTTCTTAGCTTAGTTGTTATATAAAAAGTGGGACATTCTCTCCGCCCCAGTTTCACCTTTGTGTTGAGAAAACTGTTTGATGACCTGCTATAGCCTATAGGGAAGTCCCTGACTCAGTTTCTGTAGGCCAAATTAATCAAGGCCAAAGCGTTAAGTTTCTGTTTGGTTGGCTCACTGGTTATTACGTAAGCGTTACACTGAGGTTTCAAAATACATCATACCATTATCATTTATTCATGGTCTTCAACAAGTGTTATTTGTGAGTTTGTATGATACCATTTAAGCCTTTATGGATAGGAATTGATTTGCAGATTAGTTATTCACATAAGGGTGACACTTAAAATGACCCTCAACAAAAAGATCTGTATTTATTTACCTCTCAAATATAGCTAAATCAGTACTAATACCTAACCTTCATGTATCATTTTAATCTAAGCTATTGACAAACATGCTTTGCTTTGAACAACATTAGACATTTGTGTGTAGAACTAACTCAAGGATCATACCATCCTGTTTTGTACTTGCTTTTATGTCTGGTTTTCTATTAGTTGGCTACTATGCAGAATTAGCCCCCACGGCTCTCTAAATTCCTAGTTATGAAATACATAACATACTTGTCCTATTCAGTCACACATAACTTTCCAGATCAATTTTATAGCCAATTTATTGTGTAATAAAATGCTTCATTATGTGGGGCTGTGACTTATTGCATCCAGCTGCGATAAGCTTCAACACTGGGAAAAAAATACCAGAATGTGAGCAATGTGCCTCTGCCTACAAAGACCTCACTTGCTGCTTAGTGCACTGGTGAAGTGGTGTTTTTCAGTTGTAGAATGTGAAAACATCATATGTTTCCCCCTCTAGAAGAGCTGTCCATCAGCATATCTGTGTCCAACTGCCAGATCCAGGAGAATGTGGTGAGTCTTTTTTTTTTCTCCTCAGCGAAAACGGTTGCACAATTTCCCAGCATGGCCTGCACATGCATGCATTCATTTACTATTAAAGTGGCCGTTGTGGTAAAATCAGAAACTGTATCCTACTGTTTCTTTAACAAAACCTACAGCATAAGGTTTTTTTGTTGCACAAATAGGGAAGCTACAGGCTCATTTTTGGTCAAGGGTTTTTCGACATTGCTTCCACTTCTGCACTGAGTGAGAGTTAGATATTTTGGAAAACCAGAACAAAAATGAAAGTGTTTAATTTTTATTAGCCTTTAGATGACGTAACTATTATTTACAGCCAGTATTAGCATGTAGAATTAACTTAATGTTACACACAGTGCTGTAAAATACAATAATAATAACAATGTGTGTTATGTCTGTGTAGGATATTGCGTCAGTCTACCAAATATTTTCTGATGAGGTGCTGGGATCAGGCCAGTTTGGCATTGTATATGGAGGTAGGTCTCTGTATTGATATATTCAGCATATTTTTTTTCATTTAAATCTACTATGAACTGTAACAGGCTATGGGATTACTGCTCAACTCAGTCTTCTAACTATATGTCATATTATTTAAGGTAAACATAGGAAGAGTGGCAGAGACGTGGCCATCAAGGTTATTGACAAGATGAGATTTCCTACCAAGCAGGAGAGTCAGCTACGGAATGAGGTGGCCATACTACAGGTAATTAACCCTACGTTAGTCACCTGGGGTGTTTCGACACTCCAACTTTTTTAAATTGCTCATAAATTATAGTAGTTCAAATATTAGTTTAAATTCAAATATAGTTCAGATTACAAGAGTTTTGTTCATGTTTATGTTATGGAGTAATATTTTTATTTTGAAGTTCTAAATATAGCTTATATGATTTGACCATTCATGTTTGAATAGGCCACGTGACCAACCAAGGGTTAAACAAATGAAGTAACCGAGCTCAACACAGACGTCGCCAGTGACCTGAAATCTGATGGTTTTATCTGCTTTTCTTCAGAATCTGCATCATCCAGGTATCGTCAACCTGGAGTGTATGTTTGAGACGCCAGAGCGGGTCTTTGTTGTCATGGAGAAGCTGCATGGCGACATGCTGGAGATGATCCTGTCCAGTGAGAAGAGCAAACTACCTGAACGAATCACCAAATTCCTAGTCACACAGGTATGGGCTGCTGAATTGCTCCTCTCTTTTCTCCACTTTATCTCTGTAGTTTTCATTACTTGCATATGAACTTAAACTAAAGTCAAACAAAAGTACATATTCTGTATGTGATGAAAACAGCACACTCAGTAATTGATTCATTCAATCTTTTTGGATTTGAACTGATGTAATTTTTCACACTTTGAACTAAAAAATAACATTTTCCTCCACTTGTGCTTTTCACTCTCTTTCATTTGTTAAGCTTTATTTTACTGTATCTCTCCTTTTCACCCTCCTGATTTTGGTGTGTGTTGCTACTGTACTGTACCCTTCTGCTCCAGCTCCACAGCCTGTTTATTCTTGTGGTGAGCTGATTGTGGGGGATTGTTTACAGGATTGGTCTGCATGGCATCAGGGCCTCCTCCCTGGTAGTGGATTACAGCCTGCACTGTGCTCGTGGCTTTGTGGCCTGATTAGAAGTGCAGCAGGCCCCTGGGCCTCCGTGGATCCCGCGTCCCGAACAGGAGCGGGGGCCATTAACGACAGCCCCATTAGCTGCAGCGGGCCTGGCTCTGATGTGGCCGGGAGGACTTCTGTCAAAGCCAGGGTCAGGATAGGGGAGCCAGGCGCACTGTGGTTTTGGTACAGGGCCATAGGCAGACGTGCGTGCAGCGCTAGCTTACGCCAGGCCTCGTGAATATAAATGGAATGATGAGATGAGATCATATGTCTTTATGCGAAGGTACTGGTCAAGATGGAAGTATTTAAAGGCATTAGCATGCTTATGCTGCTGCTAGTTTTCCATATGGCAGCACCATAGATTCTACTGTTTAGGTTATACAAACACTACCTTGTTTATACCATATACTGTATATAGTAAAACATTTAGATGATAGAGTTTACAGTATTGTCATCTGGATTCTTTAAGTTAAACCTATTTGTATTATTTGTTTGCATCAGATCCTGGTTGCCTTGAGACATCTGCACTTCAAAAACATTGTTCACTGTGACTTGAAGCCTGAGAACGTACTACTGGCCTCTGCCGAGCCCTTTCCTCAGGTAAAACAGCAAAAAATACACATATGTGCCTGAAAACATGTGCATATATACCGTATGTTGACCCGTGTTTCTGTCTTCTCACAGGTAAAGCTGTGTGATTTTGGATTTGCCCGTATAATTGGTGAGAAGTCGTTCCGGCGGTCGGTAGTGGGAACTCCGGCGTACCTGGCTCCAGAGGTGCTGCGCAGTAAAGGCTACAACCGCTCCTTAGACATGTGGTCAGTGGGGGTCATTGTGTACGTCAGTTTGAGCGGGACATTCCCTTTTAACGAGGACGAGGACATTAATGACCAGATCCAGAATGCTGCCTTCATGTACCCCCCCACACCTTGGAAGGACATTTCTACAGAGGGTAAACACTTGATCCTATCTCACTGTTACTTGTGTCCTTCGCTCTTGTAAGTGCTCGGTGGCCTGATTTCACCTGTAGCTGGGTGTCAAACTGATACTCTCCACCCACTTGTCTGGTCTGCCTGACATTTCTCTGTCTGTGGTCCAAATGAATCACTTTGAATCTCCCCAGCCCCCTGAGCATCTCCACCGTACAGTGTGAAAGAGTTTCACAAGATGAAAAACAATGGCGGTGTTGATGCTGAAGCTCATTATTATGTCTTATGGACTGTTCCTCTGTGTCTCTTTGCTTCAAATCTTTCTTTCATCTTCATTTACAGCCACAGATCTGATCAACAATCTTCTGCAAGTCAAGATGAGAAAGAGGTACAGCGTGGACAAGTGTCTCAGCCATCCCTGGTTACAGGTGACTTAGGCTTTATTTTATGACTTGCATTTTTTAATTTTTTTTTCCCAACCATATCACATCATCACACATCTAACATCAAATTTAGAATAATGGAAAACTGTCCACCCGTAACAAGATCCATATAGTGGCTTTTTATCCCACACACACCCACTTTGAGTACCCATGTATATAAAATATACATACACCATAAATATCTACACACAGGTGTCTACTCATAATATACATATACATACAAAGGGCATGGAATCGCCCTATTTTCAGCATGTATCCTCTTGGTCTTTAGTCTATGACGTCCAAAGTGTCCAGGTATTTGCTCCATTTCAAAAGACATTTTTCCATCTTGTCCTGCAGCCTATATGACATTCTTTCATATGCGGCTACTTTTCCAGGCTTTTCTTAAAATTAGTGGCCGTGGCTCAGGAGGTAGAGCGGGTTGTCCAATAACCAAAGGGTTGGAGGTTCAAATCCCGCTCTGTCTGAATCATGAGCTGTTGTGTCCTTGGGCAAGACACTTCACCCACTTTGCCTCCAGTGTCACTCACACTGGTGTGTGAATGTTCGGTGGTGGTGGGAGGGGCCGTTTGGCACGAATTGGCAGCCACGCTTCCGTCAGTCTGCCCCAGGGCAGCTGTGGATACAAACATAGTTTACCACCACCAGAGTGTGACTGTGAGGGCGAATGAATAATGGATCAATAATGTAAAGCGCTTTGGGTGGATTGAAAAGCGCTATAGAAATCTAATCCATTATTATTATTAGAAATGGAATTAGTGAAGTCAGATTGTCACAGGGACACTTTCTGCTACTCATTCCCTCAAAACAAATGTGCCTTAATCTCAAAGTTGACCTCTTTTCCTCAGGATTACCAGACATGGCTGGACCTCAGGGAGTTCGAGACGCGGCGAGGCGAACGCTACATCACCCACGAGAGCGATGACGCCCGCTGGGAGGAGTACGCAGATGAGCACAGTCTCGTTTACCCCAAACACTTCATCATGGCACCCAACCTGGATGACATGGAGGAGGACCCCTAGTGGTGCAGAGCACGTACTACATCACACACGATGTCAGAGGGACTTTTTGCGCGGAGCTTTGGGAGCGGTGGATTTTCCCTCCAGAACTGTTTGTTGTGGAAACAGAGAGAAGCAGATTAGTAGGAGAATTACCCTCCAGAGACTTAAAAAGCTGGAAAAACCCAACAGAACTCGCGGAAATGCTGCCCTGCTTTAAACTGCAGGCGGGTGGGGATGTCGCAGTAACTGATGAAGACTCAAGTCAGGAGAGAGGAGTGCATTCCCTTCTTTTGCACGATATCAAAACATTCCATGGATTTGCTCAAGTTCGGTTCGTGAAGGACAATCACAAGCTAAATCACATGAGGTGAACTTCATAGCTTAGTTATTGTACACACAGTTTTGATTACAATTGAATAATAATATGGCTCTGTTCTTTATAAGAAAGAGGAGACCAGAGAGGATGAGAACTTACCCCCCCAGGAGTAAAGGGCACTTTTCACAAGGGATTCACAGTCTATCCATCGGGGATCAAACACACAAGTTCACAAGTTCACATTCTCATTTCTGAACTGTTTGTGAGACTGTCCTTTGGCGTGAAACTGGAACCTACACATGTATTTGTATGTTTTTAGTATTTGTGGTAGATTTTTTGCACTATACTATCAATGAACATAGCATTTGAATAGAAACAATTCGCTGCTACAACATCCAGTTTAGGCTCTGCAGTGTTTAAGAGTGACACTCAGCAGACAGATGACACAACTTACACAAAATTGGCTGCTTTGAGTCCTCTGTTAAAAAAAACAAAAACAAAACCCTAGCAGGTACATGTCTCTATTCTGTAGACTATGAGCTGCCGGTCGAAGCTAATAATGTGCAAGTTTTACCGACTTTATTCAGAAATACAGTCCAACAAACATGAGCAGATATGCTAATTTAAAACTATTCATCTGTATCTTTCCAAACTATTTTTTAAATTAATATTGTTATTGTTTTTTTTTGTGATACAAAACAATAACTCTGATGCGTTGATAAGTTGGTTGGTATGCAATAATGGAGCCAATTTTTGACTGTTAAACCTGAGGCTAAAACCAGCAATGGGCTGCATGGACTCTATTTTAGAGCATCATGTTGCTCTCTACACATTTCCACACCTTTGTAGTAGTTTTTAAATGTGACTCCCGTTCTGGAATCTGTGTTTTGATGCTTTGTAGGTATCTGAGGCGACCGATTTTGTTTCACTTGGAACAGAATATCTGTGTCGGTTTCCTTTGGAAAATGCTTGTGTGTATTAAGTTGTCTGGACCATTTCAACAACCCTTTGGATAAAAAAGGTATAATTACAATTTGGTTCACATGGGAGTTTTTAGTAGAGCTATTGGTGTGTTTTGGGAGTACGTTCCTGCTTCCTGTTGTCTTCATTCTGTCTTTGTTGCCGCTGGATTGGCAGGTGTCAGTGTTTTGTATATTTCAGTACATACCAATGGAATAAAAACCCAACTTCATAACTAAGTCTTCTTAAACCTCTCAGTGTCTTTCTATACACGCCCGTGCCTTAACAATAGATTCCCCAGCGTGCATAAGCAGGCCTGGTTTGTAGTTTTGAAAACGTTGCATCATGAAGAGCCAGCGAGTGTGTAGTGGTTTCGCATGTCAGGTCCCATTCTCAGCAGCTGGATGTGATTGTTGCACCACACCGAGCTGTTTGCCCAGCCAGGCGCTCACCACAAGAGAGTAATGACATAGTTAAAGAGGGTGGTGGTGATGTGGGGGTTTGTGGAACACTTTGAAATCATTCATGATAAATGCTATCATGGAATCCCTTAAAGTATCAAACGTGCGTTCAACTCCAGCCATATGAATAAAATATCTCACTCCTGGAACGGACTCCTGAATGGGCCTATTGTTTGAAGGTACAGTTCTCCGTAAACTACAGAGCAGACAGCTGTCAATAATTTACCCATATCTTTGAAGTGTGCTTTTCTTCCTTGAGATACTGGCTGACCGCTGCAAGATATCATATCATCTAATAGCTACTGATGAGAAGCTGAAGATTTCTGGGGTTTTTTTCTAAATGATATTCGATACGACTATCCTTTATCTCGATCATTTCAAGATGTGGAGGTCAGATGACCCCGTTAACCTCTGAGGGGGAGACACTGAACAGGCAACAGTGGCAATGAATGAAATAAGTAACAGTTCTGTTAAAAGTGAAGGAAAGGTGTATCTGAAAATGAACCCCCTGAAGAAAAGGAGTGAAATGTCTCCCTCCTCTGGCTGAACATTTAGTGATTAAAGTTCTAGAAACATGCAATAAAATAAACTGCAGCTACAGATTTTGCTCCATGTATTCAAACAACTCTTTATGCACAACAGATTTAAAAACGCATGTAATTTTTTACAGCGTTTTACAAAATGTGTACCAGTTTACTGCCAAGCCCAGTGCCTTTACTTCACGTAGCTGGTTTCCACAGATCTCCACTGTGTACCAGATGTGGCAGGTTTATTTTCTTACATCAGAAGCTCAGATCCTATTCATCACACTGAATAAATTCTACTATGTTGCGACGAACAACGACATACACTATATAGGTTATAAATCAAGTCACTGATGCTTAAAACAGACTCCTAAGATTTGGATTCATGTTTTGTGTACCAGCTTATGTTTGTCAAAATCCTATTTATGTAGTTTGACTGCAAAGTAACACTACAACATGAACAATGGTAAATTCATCATATCTATTGTCATTTAGCATGGGTGTAATTTTTTTTACACTTTACTAATAGATTATTGATAAATTATTTATAAAAGAGGAATTCTATCCAGATTCAGGTAATATTCACAAGCAACAACCTACCTTGTGTTGAATTTTAAGTTAAAATCTGCTGTGAATATTGAGTTGCTGGTGTAGAGAGACGTCATTGTGATTGTGAAAGTAATGACAGATGTTCTAAAAGTAATGTCCTCATCGTGGGGACATTGTATGTTTTATTTATTCTGAATCCATAGGAAAAGCAGTTCTCCGTGCTGCCAGCAGGTGTCACTATCTGAGTGAAATCATCAATCACAGGTCAGTATTTGCAGGAGATTCCCCAAACTGCGTGGCTGATGAATCCTTTAGTGATCCAACTGTGAACACATGAATTCTGATATTAAAGAAATGTGATGTTTATTTAAGTCACGTTCACGACGCCAACTACACCTGCGCAGATATCTTTACACCAAACAGTTCCACATGCTGCCAAATGTTGAAAGGGTCAGTATGGAATTGACATGCATCAGTAGTGCACTATCAGATTTATGTCAGAAATAACATCTGCTGAAGGATCAGAGACAGCGATCTGTCTTTGTTGCCCTGATCCCGGTGTCTGTGTATATTTGTTGAGCAGCTTTGCCTGGTAGCTTCTCGGCAGGTCTCTCGTCACCTCAACGGGAGGTCTGTGTGTCATCCGTCCTCACTGCCCCCCTTCCCTCTCTCTCTCTCTCTCTCCCTCTCTCTCTCTCTCCTCCGTTCCTCTGCATCTCCTTTCTACTCCATGCTGGGTATCCATGGGCTCCAGACCAAACAAGCAAACAAACAGAACAACAGAAAAACCCATCACCCAGACAAGGTTGGTCTGGGCTCCTGGAGAGATGGAGAGAGATCTTGTTTGCTTTCTTGGCCAGTTCTATTTCACGATGATGGCAGAGAAGGCCTCCCCGGACACAGCTACCTACACTTGTGTTTAACTTCCAGGGGTGAGCAAGGTGGTCTTCACTGCTGACACATCATCTTCTGGCCCAACACACAGCCGGGCCTGTAGCCTTTACTGAAGCTGGCCCTGTTCTCTTTAGCTGTGGTCTTGGCCTTTATCTGAGGGTCTTGTTGGTGTGGCATTCAGCTGGTGGCCTTTTGTCTTGTCAACATTGTCTTTGAGTCAGGACCAGTAAATAAAAAGTGAACTGATTGGATGACTTAAAGCAATCATAAATATATGCTTTTGTTTATTACATAAAACAAGAAAAATACGCCATGCCCCATAAAAATATATCACTTTGGGCCTCATTATTTCAATGCTGCAAACCCTAAAAATATAACACCGTGCAGGTATGGATCAATACTGTGCTTTCAATAGATATTACAATTTTGTGCAAGATTGATGAGAAAGATGCAGGTCATGTTTTATATTTGAATCATACTTTTTTAATATTAACAGCATTAGATGTATTTTTTTTACATTGATATACAAATAAAATATAATTTTACTTTTTGGATGGAAGTAAATTTTCACTTTGTCTGCTTTTTTCTCTTCTCTCATACGTCTCAGTGTCACCTGCACATGGTCCTGGCTCTGTAGAATGCAATAATCCATGTCATAATATATACTTAATAATGCTCAAAATAATGTAATGTTGGTTGTTTTAGTTTATCAATCAAGTTTATCAGTAGGTGGAATGTAATAATACTGTTTTATTATTAAATAGTGTATAGAGTAATTTCTGACTGTATTTTATTCTTTTCTGAAATAATAAGTCAAAACTAAAACAAAGAAACAAATGCTTATTAGTGCCTTGTGAAGGAAACATTCTTTTTTAAATTTTTTACCAATAATCAACTATTTTCTAGGGCCCCTGTCAGTCATGGGCCCTTAGAATTGTCGTCATTTTTCTCCCCGTTACAGGATCCATGTCAACAGGGTCTGGTCTGTATACTTACACTAGAATAAAACCCAAACACTAGTGAGACTGTTGCGTCCCGTGTCCTTGCTGAAAGACATAGTTCCAAGGAAACACTATCTACAATCTCTACTACAATCTCACTGCGCATGATTTATTTTTCCTATCTGCTTTTTCCATTTTAAGGCTTCAGTGACAAATGAATGCAACAGCAGACACCCTTTACACCTTAGACCAGTGGATCACAACCTTTTTTTTTGTCTGGAGTCCCAAGACCACTTCAGTACCCTTTCACTGACTTTATAAACACTATAACCTCAGTGTTCTTATAGTTATGTAAACCTGCTATATCTTAGTATAATCATTTTATCATTAACTAACGATTTCAACTATGTTTCCTTAAGTGTTTTATTATTTAAGTCTGCATTCATTTTATACGATCTATCTTTTTAGTATTTGCCTGTTTACTTTTTGCCATGTCCAACACACATGACATTACACACATTACAGATAACTACTTCATCTTCTCTGCATGCATGTTGACTACATTTTACAAACTATTCCACCATATAGTGTTAAAAGGCTTTCAGATGACTGGGCATGCACTAAAGATCAGTTTAGCTTCTGGTTTGTAATTGTGTATTTATTTATTTATTTTTTTGTTTCCTTTTTAATAAAACTATGTGAATATATGTGATATTTTTCATCCAGTCCAGTCCAGTTCCACCTCGCAGCCCTGGTTGCCTTAGACATACACTATATGCACAAAAATACTATGACACATCACACTTACAGCCAGTAGGACTTCCCTTTCCTGTTGATCATTAACATTATCACAATCTGTTCATGTCAGTTGTTGACAATAATTATACTTAATGTCAAATCTATTTTTCCTACGAGGTTAAAGCTTATTTTTCTTCTTGAGTAAAAGTTGGAGAAAGCAGATGGTTACTTTTGGCTTAAAAGGATTATGTATATGGTCAGAATGTGACAATTATTTCACAAATCTACAGGTAGAACATTTGAAACCCTTATAGTGATTTGAAAAATAATCAACATTGAGTAAAATTAAGTAAAAACCAAACACTGGGGCAATGAAATTAGCCCAAAGAAGAAATAAAAATATATGTTGCAATTATATTTATTGTATTGTAAACTTGTACTATGGTGTGTGTCATTATTAGTAGCCCAGTCTCTTTTTAGAAATGACCTGTATTCAGTGTATCCCAAAACTTCTATCAGTATACTGCATTTGTTTTGGAGACAAAGGTTCTTACAACATGGCGAGTCCATGACGGAATGAACTTCCATTTACCCTGTATGCTAAGCCGCCTAATGTCCTCAATCATGGATGTAGTGTTTGATCATTATAGGAGATATTTATCGTAAGAGAGCCAGACTTTAAAGGCTTTAAATATGAAGTCTACAAATCACCGGTTTCTAGACTGTGTATTGTGGAAAAGGTCAGATCTACGTGTGTGGTGGTTGGTAGGAACACGTAGACGCTCTTGTGTTGTAAAGGCTGTAGCGACAGGAAATGAAAGCTGGAAATAGTTTCCTGGTCTGGGAAAATGCAGATGAGCTAAAGGTATGTTTGATTTGCTGACTCCAGCTGTGCCTGCAGAATTCCCCTGACCCATCCCTTGGACCGGTTGCTGTGTGAGGCCACATGTACCCCTGTTGCAAAGCAGGCAGGCGCAATACGCAACCCCCTCCCTGAAAGGGCTGGCCATTGAACTCTCAGGCAAGTGGCAATATTTGCTCACCTGAAATACACACATCTTGCCAATTGGGGTCGGGGTGGGCCAGGGACTAGGGAAGGACCCCTTGATGCAGCTGTGGCCCAGAGAAAGACCAGACCAGGAAGTTTTGTGGCAGAGAAGGGTGGGGGGCCTTCTTGGCGGGGGGCTGTTTAGCGCTGGCGGTCCTATTGTGTCTTAAAGGAGGCAGGGGTTGTATTTGTCAAAAACTGCAGGAGGCTGATGAGGTGCTAATCTGTTGAGTGGCTGTGTCATTGGGCCTCTGTTCCCAATAGCCTGTTAGCTGTCAGGGCCTGTAAAAAAAGGCAAAATTTACGGGCCCAGGCCAGGACTCAGCCATCGGTGTCCACGGGTAAGCAAACACAGATTGGACACTTATGTTGTTGCTCTGGGACGGGCTTTACCACCAGACTCCTGGGGTGACACGTAGGCAGCCTCTTTTCAGCCTCTCTTCATGAGTTGTCGGCCCCCTCTACGCTCCTCTGTAAACACTACAAATTAGCCATCTGCATATGGATGGGCCCTCAGTCCATACAGGAAGGAGACAACTGCCTGGCAGAAGATATAGGCTCTCCTCTAATGTAGACCACATAGAAATTCTCCGCTATCAGCCTTTAATTTCTATCCCATGCATACGAAACAGGGATAGCATTTAGACACAGGGGTTTTTAGATATGCCAGAGACGTGCCCCTGCTCAAGAGAGTGTGAGATTTTGTTGTATGGCGCTTTAAAGCATGAGGATAATGAAATGATGGGTTCGGGTCAGCAGTCAGAGGTAATCCCAAACTTGAATTTCTCCATCAGCCTGGAATACAGATAAGACAGCAGCAGATATGAACCTCAGTGACTGACTGATGGAAAAAGGAAATGGACCAAAAGCCTCTTTCAGATGTAGAGCTAAGATGTGTGTGTGTGTGTGTGTGTGTGTGTGTGTG
>JAPQRQ010000016.1:13229928-13251000 GCA_037367365.1 Apogon talboti | reverse complement strand
CCACCCCCCACCCCATCCCAGGACCAGCACCCACGAAAACCTCTCGGGCACCCAACAGCATCTGAAGGGTCTCCGTCCTTTAAGTCTCCGGTGTTGTTTCAGATCCTCACTTTAACTCCTTTTACTAATTAAACTTTCCTCACTTTGTGTTTGTCCTTGTCATAACCACTAAAGGAACGACACCTGAATGTGTGAAATGTAACACTAATCATCATGGAGGCTCATTAATCAACAATGTGGTGCATTAGGACTGAGAGAAGTACAAATGAAGCCTCTGTAGGGTTTTTTTAGTTAAAGCAAGTCAGTAGGGCTTTTCTGTGTCTATTTTTTTCAGCTAAATGCGAGATAGGGATAGAATTATACACAACACATGCAGAATGTGTTTTATGACGTACATGTGGTAACAAAAAACATGAATCTTTACCAAAAAGCCAGAAACCTACTTATATTTAAGATTACTGTAATAAAAATGGAGACAAATACAGTAATTATGGAAATTTGACCATTAGTTCACAATATCTAGTGATTAATATAAACCAAAATGTGGCTCTACAAACAGATTTAACTGCATAAGATGTATCCGAGATATGAGAGACAAAATTTATTTAGCAAAACAAATAAATAAATCACATGCATATTAGAAACATAATCAGGAATGCCTTATTATATCGGTTTCCCCTTGAATTTTGTGAAAAAAGGTGCTGCTCTTCACTTGACCTCCATTTGCATTTCCCTGCTGCCTCAATATGTTTGTACTAGGGCTACAATCTTAATACTTAATGTCCTGATTATATTAATGATCTTTCTCAGCAAATAAGCTCAAGGCTTTATTATAAATGAAATGTAATATGATTTTATTAATCAACCACATTTGTCATATCTTCAGCATCAGCTAGACATAGTTTTTTGCCCACAAAATAAATTGCATAGTGGGTGAGAAAATTATTTCTAAAACCAAACAGAGGTATTAACTTTAGCCCATGCCATATAAAAGGAGCGACAGTTACTTTTGGGGATATTTCAGTAATGCATCTGATGGAGAATCTCAAAAAGACAAATAGCCTTAAATATACAGAACAGGGGGGCAGCAGTCTGGTATAAGAGCCAGTGGGAGTTTTTGTTTTTGACTAAATCCAAAAAGTGACCTTCACCCATGTGACAAAAGTCTGGCAGGTTAATAATTAAACATGGAATTAGCGACATGTCTCATTCAGGAACATAATGTCAAACAGGTCAAGGACCATGTTAAAATCCTCCTCAGGCTTTGGTGTCAGTAAATGTGGGAAAAACTACGTGCTTTTTTTTTTCTTATTTCAGGCCATAAACACAACACATTTAGATATACATGTAGACCATGATAAACAACAAATGTAGTAAATAATTAGTAGGCGGGTGTTTGGACTGTGTGGGCTGCACTCTGTTTGCACACATGTAAAAAAAAAAATTCTGACATTGAAAAACAACACACAGGCTTATGTAACAAATACAACCGTCCTATATTAACTTTTAATCATGGAAACACATGAAAAACGCTAATAAATAAACATGTTTGATATTTTAAAACACAAGTAGACCTGCATTATTCATATATGTGCCACCATAAGCTTCTCATAAAAAAAGAATCAGAATATATAAATGAAAATCATTTGTCTATGAAAATATAATGCAAATATAACGCAAAAAAAAAATTGGACTTAACCGCTTCGAACATCTACAGCTCTCCGCCAGTGCCAATCCCCAATCCTCAAACACACAGAGGTTTTTTTTCTCATGATCTCATTTCCAAGTTAAGCAGACTCTGTTAGTCCCTCGTCAACAAGACAGGTTTACTCGCCTTTACTAATGGGGCTCTATACTGATAGTTATGCTCTTGCGTAAATATGCAGTCAAATAGATGTACAACCACTGACACGTGGCCGGCACCGGACTACAGCCTCACCTTGATGTTTGTGTCATACAAATATACAGTAGAGACACAGACAGCAGAATGAAGGGCCTCAGCTCTTCAGGCCCCGCGCGCGTCTCTGTCCATTACTGCTGGAACAGGCTCTGAAAATATTTAGACTTTTAAAGTGCTGCGTAAAACCCGATATGAACAAAATACGCACACCTCCTTCCATGCATATTATAGTCTGAATTATCACATGAATTATTTAAAGTGTATATTTGACTTGGAGGGATAAAACGGTGCGTAAAATGAGTTTGGAGATTGATATCCAACGGTGCGTCTTTATACTCTAGCCTGAATTATTGTGGGGTAAACTTCACACCAAAATCCTAAAAAAAAAAACGTTTTGACGGATTCTACAGATTCAAAGAACAGCTCCAGAGAATCGTTTTGTTTTTTTTTAAAACAGAATTCATCTGCTTTAAAATGTGCCAAACAGCAAAGTCAATTGGGGGTAATAGTCGAGAGAGGGCGCTGTAAAGCTGCGTCTGGCATATTCAGGACTAATTACACATGCCATCCAGGTTTTAAAAAAAGGCAGGTTCAGATCACACCTTTTTGCAAATGTTAGTCAGATTGTTTTGGGAAGTGGTGCAAAGCTTGGTCAAAAAAGGCAAAGGTATTTTCTCAGTAAGTGCCAGAATCATTTTACTAAATAAATAAATAAATTTAAAAAAAGGGGAAGTCTGTGTTTCTTCTTTTTTTGTTTCTCTATGACATACAATTTCATCAAATATACCCATTTGAATGAATGAGTACAGTTTACAGCACATATACAATCACACATCAGCCTTATATGATGAACGTACAGGTTAGGACTGCACGTGTTCAACAATAAACTAATGTAATTTAATATGTATATTGAATAATCTTTTTTTTTTAGTTTACAGCAACACAGCATTTACACTATAATGCTATTGTTATTAAATGACTGCTTTGTGTGATTTAAATCAGTAATAGACTTTAATTTGTATGTGTTATCTTTGTAACACTGCTTATGAGAAAACACTAAGGCTTTATAATTCTGAAATGTAAAAAAAAATGATTTGAGGTGGAAAGAACACGTTGGAGGATGTGCGTAATGAAAAAAGCACACCAAGGAAAAGCGCCAAACATTCTTTTTATAGCTCTTTCTTTTTTTTTTTTGCGCCTTAGACAAAATACAATAAGATTAGTTTATAATGAAGCATTTCATATGAAACTGTTCTTTTCAGTCAGCGCAGGTGTACAATTGGGGTGAGGGGGGGTGGAAGCTTGAGGAGTCTCACGCCTAGGTGCGAGGAGATTATTCAAATAGGGCCCAAGGCGTAGAAGTAGGGATTGGAGGCTTGCCTAGCGCACAGAGCTATATCACAGCGTTAACAGGCAGCTCGGAGCGTCATTTCAACTCCAGTCACTGACAGACGCATTTCACGGCTGGCTCCATAAGACACACATGCGCCAGTTCTCCACGAAGGGACACACCGACGACCCAAATACACTCAGTGGTCCCCCGTCACCTACTATTAGAAAGACTTTTGGCTTTTCCTCTGCTGGGAGACGCTTTGTGAAAGTCCTCCATGATGCTTGGAGCAGTTAAAATGGAAGGACACGAACACACCGACTGGAGCACCTACTACGGAGAGCCCGAGGTGGGTACCTTAAATATATATTTTTTTCTGTCTAAAGCCGATCCCATTTTATACAACTCAATATTAGCCCTGAGATAATATTAACTTTGTGATCAAATATTGACTTGAGGCGCCTCCAAATCCTCCCCCATCTCCACGCAGCGCGCTATCCTAACAAAGTTGCTTGACGTAGGGGTGGAAACTTTTCCCTCGGATTATAATTTCATAAATCTATACGTATCTTCTAATTAATCTTATTGTTTTTTGTCATGGTTCTAGTCAGCAGACAGTTGAGCTGTGTAATTTTGCGGAGATGAATTCCTGTATTTGTGGTGCAGTCGCTGCGTTGTGAGAACAAGTGGACATATAGACTGGGCATTTTTAGCGGGTTATTAAACGGAATTTATTTGTTGTAAACCCCAACTGTATATTAAAGTCGTTGCTTGGTGTAAATAATTTTACCTTTAATTGCAAATAATTTTTTTAAATACGGGTAAACCCGTAAAAGATCATTTTATCACTATATTTTATAATAATAAAATAACGCTCTTTTAAATTACAGCTATTATTCTGATTTTTACTCAGCCTCAAGGAAAAGTAAACTAATTTTTCAGTAATTCCTCTTGCATTTAATTCCTTACTAGTGTGTTTGTGCCAGATGATACTGATGAATGCCTCTCTCCCTCACTGACAGTGCTACACCTCCGTTGGCAACATGAACACGGGCCTGGGAATGAACTCTATGAATACCTACATGAGCATGTCCGGCATGAGCACCACTGCCAACATGACAGCAAACTCCATGAACATGTCGTACGTCAACACGGGCATGAGTCCCTCCATGACCGGTATGTCGCCGGGCACCGGAGCCATGAACGGCATGGGCGCAGGCATGACGGCCATGAGCGCAGCCCTGAGCCCCAGTATGAGCCCCATGACCGCGCAGCCCGCGTCCATGAACGCCCTGACATCCTACACCAACATGAACGCCATGAGCCCCATTTACGGACAGAGTAACATCAACAGGTCCAGAGACCCCAAGACGTACCGCAGGAGCTACACACACGCCAAACCTCCGTATTCGTACATTTCTCTCATCACCATGGCCATCCAGCAGTCTCCCAGTAAGATGCTCACACTGGCCGAGATCTACCAGTGGATAATGGACCTGTTCCCTTTTTACCGGCAAAACCAGCAGCGCTGGCAGAACTCCATCCGCCACTCTTTGTCCTTCAATGACTGTTTCCTCAAAGTGCCCCGATCGCCGGACAAACCGGGGAAAGGCTCCTTTTGGACTCTCCATCCGGACTCCGGGAACATGTTTGAGAACGGCTGCTACCTGAGGAGGCAGAAGCGCTTCAAATGCGACAAGAAGGTCACCATGAAGGATTCCAGCCGGAAGGGGGGAGACGGCGGCTCCTCCAACAGCAGTTCGGAGAGCTGCAACGGCAACGAGTCCCCTCATTCCAACTCGTCCTCGAGCGAACACAAAAGGTCTCTGTCGGATATGAAGACGAGCCAGGCCCTGAGCCCGGACCACGCCGCCGCTTCCCCGGTGTCCCAGGGCCAGCACCTCATGTCCCAGCATCACTCGGTCCTGGCGCACGACGCGCACCTGAAGCCGGAGCACCACTACTCCTTCAACCACCCCTTCTCCATCAATAACCTCATGTCCTCGGAGCAGCAGCATCACCACAAAATGGACCTAAAGACATACGAGCAGGTGATGCATTACTCCGGCTACGGTTCCCCCATGGCAGGGGCTCTGTCCATGGGCTCCATGGCGGGGAAAACCGGCCTGGAGTCTTCATCCATACCTGACACGACTTACTACCAAGGCGTCTATTCCAGGCCGATCATGAACTCCTCATAAACTCTCCATCCGACACGGACTTTCTCCCCACCACTTCGATTTGTACATTTGTAAAAAAATATATAGAATTTGTGTACAATATGTATTTCAAATATTTTTGACGTTTCCCACCGGTTTAGTTGTCGAGTTTGTTAGTAGCCTAATTATTTTGAGAGAAGATGTTGATAATAATAATTAAAGTAATGATAATGTGACGAGATCTGTTCAGAAGTCGGCTTCAGGAATGGACCCCCAAAGACAACAACTTGCTGTAAATTAGCCTTCGTCTGCATAACTGGATTCTTACATGAATTTAAATGCCTCGCAGGATTTCTTCAATCATTTGTGTAATTCCTATTTATGGCTTGTATATGTGTATTCTTGTAGTGACAAGAACAGAATCTATATTAAAGTGTTATGGTTTTGTTTTCCGAATACGGTTGTGTTTGACAATTATTATTATTATCATTATCATTATTATTATTATTCTCATTATTATTATTATTAGGTTCTGTTAAAATAAGGCGACATAATGATAGAAATGATAACGGAAATATTTATATTCTCATGACAATATTTTAATAATTTGCCTATAAGTACATACAATTAAATGCAGGGGTGGTGTAAGATTAAAACTATAATTTCTATTTTTAAACATTTTGCACAAAAATAAAAAAGGCAAAATCAGTTCATTTATTATATAGATTTTTGTCGTTAAATCTGGTCTTGAATCGTTTCTTATCTAAACCATGCGCACAGTTTCACCAGGGATTAATAGCTTTGGTGGACAACATCGAGCACACAGATCTCAATTTGTCTCACAAAAATGCAAACAAAACAAACATATGTTTATTAATCCCAAACACAAACTGTGTTATTTAAAGGGTAATATTTTCTACAAATCTGAAATAAAAATGGAGAAGAGCGGAAAATGGGCTACAGAAAAACACAGAAACTATAGATATATACATATTTATATACAGGCTATATCGCAAGAAATAATATAAATACACTATGAAAATGATGTATTTTGTGAAGAAACTGACATGATGAAATCCACCGGAATATTTCAGCCTATTTGTGCAGGAAGAGTCACAAGATGGAGCGGATGATAATGAAACGTCCATCATCCATTTACATTCCCACACATACAGTGAAACACATTATGATTCAGCCTGTCACTCAGACTGACTGACTGCCACTCACGGTGTTTAGTGGGTTTGATCCCCACCACACACACCCACACCCACACCCACACACCACACACACACAGACACACACACACACACACACACACACACACACACACACTCTGCAAAGTTTAGATCAGTGAATAAGATTAAGTGTCATTGTCACATAAAACAGCCTCCCGTGGCGCAGGAGAATAGTTGCTGGTAAAGGGGGCTGATTTGGGAACAGAACAGCCTCAATGTGATGCTCTAACTTCTCTCCCCACAATCTGGGCATCCATTGTCTACTCCCTATTTTTAAAGGAGTCGGACCCTCCCCTCTTGTTAGATAAGATAGGTTACTTGTCGCCCCTAATGAATCGAACCCCCCCACCCCATCCCATCCCACCCCAGTCCTGCCGGGTCCTTCCCTGTCGAGCTCAAATCCAAGGCCAGGGTGTGAGTTTGGGGACATTTGTGCCTCCCTTTATACCAAATGACACCCCTTCGCCTTCTGAACACGTAGGGCCTAAAGTGTGCGTTTATTCTCCAGACCCTCTTTACAGATCGTACTTTAAACAGCATGATCTGCGAATAAACAAAGCCAGTAAACAATAGAGTGGAGGCTATGCCCACATATAGGAAGAGTACACACACAAACCAAATTGCACAAGTGTAAACTTTGAATAGGACGCCGCAGCTCTGTAAATTTACACAGACATTAAATTTCGTTCTATTCATTTTAGACATATAATGCTAAGCTGATTTTTTTTATAGCACACTGATCGATATCTCTGTAAAATAATCATTTTTTTAACTAGCGGGGCAGTGAAATCTTTGCTTTGTGCTAAAGTCAACAGTGACAGAGTTTGAGCTCAAATAAATGCCGTGATGTCTGGAGCCCTTTGCAGAAGGCAGAAGGCGAGCTTCTACAATGGGCTCCTGTGTGACTTGCCAACAACAAGCACCGACTGTTTTGTACAGGTATGAACCTTTCATTTTCTACAAAGCTCTGTTTTTCGTGTTGTAAAAAGAACGTTTAATTTTTTATTTTATTTTTTTTACTCGGAGTGTAGATATGGATTGTTGGCCGGTTCGGGGACATGCATGAGTGAGGGGGGGCATGAGGATGATATCCTAAATTCATGAGAAAGGAGACGTATTGGATTTCAAGACAGGGTGGTGCAAAGCTGAGGGGATCTGCAGGTTGTGTGATAGAGATTGCTTCATGTTTCTGTGTCTTAGTTGTGAGAGGCAGAGATCATGCTGCACTGGAAAAAAAAAACCTGTCAGTAACATGTGATTTTCATAGCTAACCCACTGGCAAAAATAATTATATGTTAAAAAAAATATCGAAAGTCTGTGCATTGACTGAATGCTTCCATTTGATTTCCACGGGCGTTTTACTCAGAAGAGGATCAGCAAAAACTAAACAATCCAGTAAATAATAAAACCAGACGTTCTTTTATATATTAACAAAAGTATAAGATTTATTACTTTTCTCAGGTGGATATTTTTTGCAGTGTGGGAGTTTCTTTATATCATCATTGTTGCTGCATTAATATTATGAAACCGAGCTTTGCCCTGTTGGTTTGACGCACCTGCAACACTGACCCTGCAACTCAAGGCTTTGCTTATAGTTGGACAAATCGATGTTTTGTTTTTTTTTTCTTTTCTTTTCCCAGTTCGCTACTGCCTATTTTAGACGGATATATTATCAGGAGACTTTAAGAGGGGACGTGGACTGTAAAATTGTGAAATGAGGAGAGTCATTTTTCAGGACAAAACGTCAAGCTAATAATAATAATAATAATAATAATGATAATGATAATAATAATAATATAAAAAAAACTGCTCAGCTAAATCTTGAGCAGATGAAGAGCCCTCCAAAATGTCCATTATTCAATATCAAACAATCGCATCCCGACGCGGCTTTCCTCCGGTCCTCTGATGGTGGGATAACCCCAGTCAAGCCCTCTCCAGTGCACACTGAGATGGGAATGGCCTTTTGGAGCTTTGCCGGTTCAAAGGTAACCAACCTCAATCTGTAGTGGAGCACAAAAGTGCGCCGAGGCCACATGTCTGCACCTTTTCCATCATCTCCTAACTTTGTCCAGGCTTTCCATCAGGGAGGATACCTCTGCAGCAGCTCCTGGCACATCATCACAGACAAGCACATCTGTTGTTATAGCAACTTGAATAAAGGATGGCGCAGCCTGTTGATCCTTTTCACTGCGCTAACCTGATTTCTTTGCGTTTCTTTCGGTTACATTTGCATATTTCTTGATTAAGGCCTGAAAATCAGACCGCCTCGACGTTTGAGGAGACAAAGCTTTTACGCATGTTTTGCAGACAGTCTGACCCTGTCTGCAACCCGTCGACGGAAAACCCAGTCATAAATAAATTCAATACATAGGCTATTAATTCCTCAAGACGTATAATATAATTTAAAGCACTGCTCAGAGTTCAGGTATTTTAATGGTGCTGTAATCTATCACTATGTCATGCACCCTTTCATGCATCTCCTTGTAACAGACCTCCAAAATGGGCCGATTCCCCTACAGCGATGCATTTTAATGCCAAGGCGAGTTTGGGCCTCTATTTTTACTGAATGACTCAGTATCTATAAGCCCATGCGCTTCCACCCATGGGCGTTCACTGAATATAGAGGAGAAAAGGCTCTACCTTTTATTAGGCTGCACTAGTGTTATTTATACTGAGGGAAAATAGCAGATAAGGACATGTTTTAAAAATGACATAAAAATAAGTGAGCATTTACCAGTAAACAGCAGTGATACTGATGGTTTTGTGTGTGTGTGTGTGTGTGTGTGTGTGTGTGCGTGCATCAGTCGGGCTCGGGTATGGTGTTATTTCTTGGTGATAGATAGACTCGTGTTGGGCTGTATACAGCAGGGTGTCAGCCGCACCTATAGGCTGTGCGCTGCAGCTCGCGGACTGGAACACCCAAGTAGATCTGTCTCCATGGTGACGGCGGGACACCGGTCCAACAAGCTGTAATTCTGTCTCAGCCTATTGCAGGGGAGGGACCGTCCACACTAGCCCGACTTAACTCCTCTTTCACCAGAAATACTCCTAATCCCATATCTTAGCAAGGCAAAGTGCCGTCCCTCAGTATATTAAAGGGCCCACGAAGTCAAAACTCAAAACCCACCCATGGTTTCACAGCGGGAGGCCCGTCCCGGTGTGACGCTCCGTCACCCCGTCCGTCTGTTCCGACCCCTCTGTGTGTCTGCGATTTTCTCCAGCCGGTGAATGCATTTTTCATTTTCGGTCATTATTATTTATAAGAGCGCAGGACAAGGACTGTGCACGCATGCGATTTTATTTTTCTACCAAATACAAACATAGAAACAGACGTAAATAAAACGGCACTGACCAAAACAACCTATTATTTATTCGACCTTTGCTGCAGGTGTTGCAGACTGCCGCAACTGTGTTATCCCGCTGTTGTGCAAATAAATAATTGATCATCACAAATAACATTTTCAAAGCAGGTTATATGTAATATTTCCATCAATTTTTTATTCTAAATAATTATTTTATTACAATAATTATAAAAGAAAATATGAGTTGTATTGCTTGCAACTGAACTGAACTGAACACGCACTGTTTTGATTTTGCTTTTACATTATTGCTTATTAAAATACAGGTAGCTTAGAAAGGTGTACTTATTTGCTAACATTTATGCAGTTAAAGAACAAAATTGTAATTTCAATAAAAATGTGAATTAAAAATGCAAATATGAACAGGAAACAATATTCCTGTACTCCCTGTGAATTAATCAGATAATTAGTTTCCATTTCAAGGCTTCAACAGGCCTCATATACATTTCAAAGTTATTATGTTTCAAACTTACCTTATGAAATCTATGTAAAATATATTTAACAAATATGAAATATTTTAGTTTCACCACTGAATAAATTAAACAATATTAATGATCTATTTGACTGTTATGGCCTTTACATTTAACTTAGAATTTATTTGATCCTTAGGTGACATTTTTAATTAAAGTTGATGCTGTTACTTCTTTAATATTATGCATTAATGACAGTCTTATTATTTTTTAGTTGCTGATGAAATGATTGGTTATATTTATTATGGGATGAGTGTGTTTTACATGGTCTGTGAGAGAAAGTAGAACCTAACTTTGGGAAGATTTTATGGGGAAATCTGCTCCTCTGCCTATATCCTGAAATATCCTTCATGGATTTACAAATGTTTGCCAGAGCTGTATATTCTCTATCATATTTTTTTTCTCCACAGCATTCATATTTAACTCTTTCCTGAATTTTTGTTTTGGCTGTTTTCTTTCAACTGAGAATTACAGCAATTTGGGGATTATAGTATCATCTTTAGCGATGATAAAAGTGGAAAAATGAACAAGTAGGAAGTTCCACAGTACATGCATTACATTTAGTAAGGACACACATGGATGTGTGCAGCAAAAGGAGGTGTTTGAGAGGGAGATTGAAAAAGGATGGAGAATGAAAGAGAGTAAAGAGACGGTAGGATGGACAGGGTGAGAATGCGGCCTCTGACTGTGATGTGTCCGCACTCTTCTGACACGACTATGTGACATTCCAGTGTAGGACTCCATCATGTCCTGAGAGAGTTAGAGAGGGGAAGGGAGAGAGAGGGAGAAAGAGAGAGAGAGAGCGAGAGAGAGAGAGAGAGAGAGAGAGAGAGGGAGGTCCACCGACAATGCCCATTGAGTACTGTGAGGTGGCAGCTGGTGGGACGTGCAGTGACCTAAAGGCGATCCATTCAGGCCAGGAAGGGGTGCCTCTCACTACCCTTCTGCTTTTCTGTGTCTGGAAGTGGATGGATGGTCAATGTTTATCCTTGTTGAATATTGCAACACAGTACTATCACCATGCAAAGCACTCCCCCACCTTACTAAACTAATCAAGGTCTCACAAAGAGAGCAACACTGGAAATCAGGGGCTCTGGAGATAATGTAAATATCAGAAGAGAGAAGTTTCCATCCTATGTTAGAGTGATGGAGATAAAATATAGATGACAGGCAAGGGCCTTTGTTTCTCAGGAGTGCTGAAGTGAGGCTTAGCTCCACACAGGGGAGATAAGCTTCTCAAGGAGAAATATAAAGCGTTGAGAAAAACCCTCCATGCAAGATAATAGATGTGTGACCAACCAGGCAGAAAGATACTATATTGGATTGAGATTAAAGATGCTCAAAATATGAAGTTAGGAATGGCCTGGGCTGACTGCAGGAAAGGTAGGCATTTGTGTGTATGCACGCACACATGCTTCTAGCTCCTCCGCAGGCATTTCCCAGTGGGTCTCATGCCTGTCTTTGAGATCAAACCTTGTTGGCAAAGCTACCATAAAACGATATGTCAGTCAGCTGTGGTAAAGGGATGCCTGCTTGGCCGTGATTGATCTGCCAAGGTTTCTTTATTCCCCTCGAGACTTGATACCTCCAGGTTTTAGATTCAGTAGTTGCCAGTGCTGATGGATATCTGGGGATTTTGCTTTGGAATTGTACCACATTATATCCCCCTTTCTGACCCATTTCCACCCAATGTGGCACTTTCAGCAGCACATGGTCATAACGTGGAAGCCAGCATACTGCAATATCTCCCGACTTCAGTTCCAGGAAGTGAAGGCTGAGCTTTGCCAGCCAATCACAGCGAAGGACATCCAACTCATTAAAAGTTAATGAAACCTATAAACGTGGTGCGCCAGCGATTCATTTAAACCCCCAATCCAATCTCCTCTCCCAGCAAAGGCAAACAAGCCCGTGTGCCCCCAGTGCCGTCTTCAGAATAACAAACTACGGAATATTTTGTCCTGCATATGTTCTCCTATGCAGACATGTGCACTGTGATAGGCTATCTTACAATGGGACTTGTCCAATTTAGTGAATGCCAGGGTGGTATTCTGTAGGGGTGAATTCTGTAATCTGCCTCCTAGTTGAATTTAATGCCTTTACTTTACACCACACAGCTTGTCAAGGAATGGCCTTAGTATAAATATATATATATATATGTATGCCATTTCAACATTCATGAGAATCACTGACATTCAAATAATGTGCTCATTTTAATACCATATGAGTGGGAGCCAAATCTGTGTGAAAAACCTGTATTTACTTCGTCATGGTCATGCGGGTGTCAAGAACTAGGCTTGATCCATGTGGAAAGATAACGCCAAATATGAGGGTAAGCTGTGTTTCTCCTCAGACTAACCCCGTCTTCCCGTTCCCTCTCCATCCAGCTCTACTTCAGATCACTCTCACCTAATCACATTGCTGCTCACAATTTGATAACAACCTATCAACACCAATAAAGTGCCACCTTACAAGTGTCCAAATCTAAAGCGCTGAACAATATCCCCCTGTTGTCTTTAAGACCTCCATTTCAACCCGGCCCCGGTGCCCCCCTAGTGCCTCCCCTGGGGCATTCGAATTAAATTCCCTCCATGTATAGTGCCACTGTCAGCCCTTTAATGAATTCCCATACCCTGACTTGAATCAAATTAATCCCCAATTTAATCCCATATAAATGGCTGTGTTATTTATAATGGGAAGGCGGATACTCAGTTGAAGGATTGGGGAAAGCTGGGAGGTGTCTACAGGGTTGTTGAGCAGATTATGCTGAAGGATGAGGCCTGCGTGTTTCTCCACTGCAGAGTAGTCCCCTGACGCACACTATTTAACCCTCGCCTGCTTGACGTTGACAGAAACATCACGGCAGTTGTCACTTAACATCCGTTCAGATTAAGGAGTCAACGGCGAGATTTATTGGTCCGAGGAGGATACTCTTATCTTGAAGTGCTGCAGTGCAGACTTGTGGCATGTAGTGTGTTTCTTCATGTATGCGCGCAGGCACTTTGTTATATTTAAATACGCTGTGGGTTCACAGTTGTTAGAGCGACCTACTGTTTGAGGTCACAGCCTTAGAGACAGTTGCATTTACGCACTGATGCAAATTCAACCCTCCTTCATATGCAAACCATGTATGTGAAAAGCAGTTGCATATTTTCTGGAACAACGTCGTATCAGTAGCTTCAGCTTCATTTATTGTAGTCGGTGTTAGGTGAATGGCAGGTACTTTGTCAAAGTCCTTATTTATACAAATAGCGCAGCATCAAGAAGGATGTTGAAATATTGCTGGTGCTTTTTAGATGCAAATACAATGGTCCACTACTCTGTCAGATGCATTTGTGTAAAGAAAAGCAAAGTCCAGATGGTAGCTCGAGGTTCAGTTATTGATGTGTGGCTCTGTTGGACCACCCGTTCCTGTGTTGTTTTTGGCCCATTTATGCAGGAGCTAACAGAGAATGAAAATATATCCAGAAATGCCAACATGATGTTCATAAAAACTTCAGCTACTTACTCCACTTACTACGCTAATTATCTGCATAGGATAAATGGGGAATCCAGGGTTGATACACTGAATAGGATGTTGTGTGGGGAGCCAAAGATCATCATCTGTATTAACTGCTGCAGATATTTCACCCTATACATTCAGTGGGAGTACATGTTGGTACAGGTTTTTCTTGAAGCAGGTTGTTTATGTGGAAGTAGCCGCTTAATGAAAACGAGCTGAGTGCATATCTTACAGCATATATGAGAGATGCATATCCAAATGTATATTACACTGTGAAGAGTTATTATGTAAGCAGTAATGTGGATCGATATGAGGATGACAGACGGTTCTGAAGCCAGTTTGGCAGTTCAGAGGACAGTTTGGAGCCTTAAAGCCCAGTCCACCAAATGTCTGAACAGCTATGGTTTATTGAGGCATCTGTAAGCTTACTCATTTTATTGCCAAGCTTGGCTCGTGTACCTACCGTCATGGAAAGGGTAAAAAAAAAAAAGCACACACACACACAAAAGTTTGCTGTTTGCCTTCATTCCACCAAATCCTTGACAGCCGTGCTATAGCCCATCACTATTCACACCATTGTGCTGTCACAACAACTAAACACATCATTTGTGTTGCAGAAACTCATCCTGTATGTATCCAATACCAAATGTTTGGCGACTGAAAGAGGAGGTGTGGGGGGGCTGCATAATTTGCTAGGAAACATTTTACCGAACATTTGGTGATAAAAACGCCGGCGTCGGCCCCAAGGCTTAAAGCAATTAATTCAGGATCCTGACATAAACTCTCCAATCCTTTGACAGCTTGGAGCTGAAATAAAAATGCTAGTTCTCCTGGGAACGGCAGGAGATAGCTGGCTCTTTTCTGGACTGTTTGCTCACTGGCCCTGAGAGCAATCTTCCCCAGTCAGAATGAAATGCAAGGACACAAACAATGTACCGGCGAGAGAATAGGAGATGGGGAATGAACAGTTTGGACTATTTGCTCAGCAGAAGGGCAGCCACAATGGCCGGCCCATGGCTTTCCCATGCATCAAGCCTCTTAGTCTTAGGCCTCCCTTTGTTGCCTGGTTTCTTCTTCCCTGGCCAGATAAGAGCCCAGCTGCCCTATACTTTTAATTCCCATTGTATACCATACTGTATGGTCATTTATCTGTCCACACTCTGCCTGCCATGATGGTGTTGTCTAATTGAACGGGTTATCGTGTGTGTATCTCTGTTCACCTTAGCATGTGTACTCGTTTAGGGCATGAATCGCTCTTACTTCGCTGTAAAAGGCAGGGTGGCGGCCGGGGAGGGGGATAACGGCTGACCCCTCTTCTCTTCTCTGAGGAGGCAGCACAAGTCAAGCACTGAGTGAGATAACGATAGCAGGGCTTTGCATAAGCTCAGACTGAATTTTCATCTCAGCGCCGGTTGCATTGCTATCACCCAGATAGAAAAGAAGAAAAAGTTGGATTTGGAAAGTGAAACAAATTGAATTAATAGCGAGAAATCCTATTTCTAAACCCCGACAGAGATGTACTTTTCCAGCCAAAAGCACAAAGCTGCCGAGGGCTCTTGAGGGAGAAATGAGATGCAGTCGTTATATGACCTGATGGCAACTCCAGCAAGAAGAGAGGGCAAACACAACAAGTGTAGTGGCTCTTGCTGAGAGAAGGATCCATATTGTGCTCTTTTGTTTTGGTTTGTGTTTGCATTTACATTGACCAGTTCTCTGCTGAATGTGTATTCACACTCAATACATGTAATGTTGTGTGTGGGGCAGGAAATGGAAGTAAGCATGGTTCCTTTTTTTCTGTTTGCCAGGAATAAAACAACAATAGTAAATGTATCAGAAACAAACAAACAAATGCAAAAAAGGATAGAAGGATGTCACTGGAGGATCAATACACATAAGATGAAGGAGCATATTCATGCATGTGAGCAGACACTTGCCTAAACACAAACACACACATGCCCATCCCCCTCTGTAAAGGTTGTGGTGTCAGAGACCCCTTGGGTGGTCAGACTGAGGATGACAATATGATGTTGTGAAGAATAACCTTTGAGAAAAGAGAGTCACTGGCTGTGTTTCCACTGTCACATTTTTTTTTTTTTTTTTTATTCAGGGGTTATGAGCGGCTCACAGACACAGACACCGCAGGAATACAGTGTTTTTTTCATCCCGAGTCAAAAGGCAACCTACGATAATTTCACAATGGTTTATTCTAATGGATAAGCTCTTGATCTCACAGATCACATTTCAAAGTGCCAGTGGCTGTGCCAAGACAGGTCCCAGGAAGGAAAACCTTTTGTTTGGGGCAGAAAATTTCAAATTTAAGACCTGACTTTATTCACTGCTTGGCAAGGTATACACAATGACAAAAAAAAAAAGGTTCAACCTGTTGTGGAAGCAGTACCTCAAAGAGTAACATCATTAAGAAACAGTAAGTGCTTGTTTTCACATCCACCTTTAGTGTACCACCAGCATTTTGCCAGCAAGTCAGACCTCAGGTATGGCAAGATAAATAGCTGTCTTATTTGTGCCTGTGAGAGCTAGGCTCCTTGTGGGGTGGTGCTCTCAGCTTCACGCTCCACCAGCGCTGAAATAAAGCTCTGTTCGAGGCATTTCAACACTGCTTAAGGTTGTCCACGGCCGTGTAATTTATGAGTTGAGAGGACTCTGTTTTTAAGTTCACTACGACCTACAATCTTCCAGCATTCATGGGTGGAGAAAAGAGCCGTATGAGTCATAGGAAACTTACAACACTCCTCCAATTACCTTAAACAATGTCGGTGTGAGTGATACCTGTGGCATTGTGCTATGTGGCAGGGTTCATTCGCTAAATGTCCAGAAGATGTGACCTAAACTAATCTGTTGGACACTCACTTTAACAGGTTAGGTGTTTTGTCACCTGTGGGTCGGTGCAGAGCTGGACAGATACAGTCGGAGCTGTTAGCTCTCAGTGGGTGGTCATATGGACAGACAGACAGACAGAATGATAGACAGACAGACAGACATGCTGACTTGTGCTCGCTGGCACTCGTTGCCTCTTTGGCATCCCGCTGAAGAAAAAGTAAATCCTCTTCAGAAGGTGGCTGTCATGGCTTCTTGCATTTGAATTGGTAATATAAAGTAAATATATGTATTTACTGAAGTGCATAAAGCTCAGTCAATTGCAGTGTAAGCCAGATCTATATTTCAAAATATAATTTCGGTAAGTTTTTAGACCATGACAACATTTAAATATTGCTTCTAAAATATAATTTATAATTGAACTTTTTGGTGGATTTGATTAAATACATTTAAACCTAATTAATGTGTATTTGATTTGTGAATTTGATACCTTCTAGAATTTAAAATCTACAAATAAAGGCCTAAACAAAACACACACGCTTTTTAAAAATCAGTGCCGATGTCAATTATTGTGACACTGTTTCGTTAATTTCTATTTACATATCTCCTGTTTGCTCGTTGTTACAGTGAGTTGATATATGACCGGCTAATTGTGTTTTATTACTGAGCCATCACATGCAGGGAAATTAAACCAGACATAATCAAGCAAGTTTATCAGTGGCACCACGTTATAATGTCAGGAAATTTACAATCAGAATTATTGTCATTATGTTGATATTAAAACCACAAAAAAGAATCACTTAAAAGGACAAAAACTGATAAGAACTGTAATATAAATGAGAAAAGATAAAGAAATAAATTTTTAATGTATTGCAAAATTAATCTTTATCTGTTGAAATTAATAAAATAACTACACAATATGCAGTTCATGGAGGAAAAAGATCTTTGATTAATTTTCTTGAAACAAATTGCTGTAGAAATATTGAAATTTCACATGCTAAAATTTAACATGACAAATTATGATAAAGTAAATGATGAATAGAAATAAAATTAGTAAATAGATTTTTAGAATTGCATTAAAAAAAGGTGCAAGGAATTTTTAAGGATGTTGGGAATATATGAAAATATAAAAGTATTGTTACATTAGACACACAAAAGCTAAATTAAAATGTTTATACATAAATTTATTTCATAATAATAATAATAATAATAATTATTATTATATAGCCTAAATGTATATTTAACAAGTTTAAGGTATAACATTTACAAAACAAAATTGGCAGCAAAAATATCAAAACAATTAAATTATGTTCAAAATACTGTTCATTTTGTAAATTCTCATAATTTTGCAACACTAAAATGTAGCGTAAAATGATATATTTATTTTAATGTTATGTAGCCGAATATATGGCTGTAAGATATATTTTTTCTCTTATTTTTCAGGCCTGAATACGGTATTAGATTTAAAAAAAAATTTAAGAAGTGACTTATAGCAGCAGTGCTTTCATTTTCTATTTCCCCTTGTTTCTAAATGTCGCATGTTTGACCGTTTTGACTCCTGATTATTTTTGCAAATCAGTCCTGCTGAGCACAGCCAGACATGGCTGCACCATTCCCATTACCTCTCTGCCAATGTGTGAATGTCAACACCCTGTAAACACCTTTGACACACATGCTTGAATGCGACGGGTGAGTTAACTAAACATTCCTGGGTGTTCCCCATAAAGGTCTACCACTCATCCACCAGACTCCACTGACCCGTCTCCCACGCTCCAAATGCACTCATGGAAAAGGAGCAACGTCAATGCCTTTTTTTTTTTCTTATTTATTTTAACGTATAAAGCACTCACAATATGGGAGGAATTGCTTAAACTTAAGTCCATATTATTTCTCTTCATGCGTATGTGCCTTTACTTGGGATGGGTCTCAGTTCTATAGGATTTGGGAATTTGGGAGTATAATTCCGGTCCCATGCTTATCGCTGCACCCAGACTATTTGAGTGTTTTGAGATGCGGGCTCCCTGAGGATGGATCGAAGGCGCCCTAGTAGAACTGCACATCAAATAAATAGGAGGATGGGATTTATATGGAGGCTGTGTCTCTGTCAAACAGGGCTCTGCTGACTGAAGTGATCCCCACGGCACGAGTGGAGGAGAGGAGGGAGAGGAAGCCTCAGAGGGAAGAAGGATAGCTGTGGAAGGGCTACACTGATGAGTGTACACACTCACACACACACTCAAACACTCACACAATGTCCCTCTCAGTCTTGGGTTGTGACCGGCCCATGGCATTGGCCAGGTATGTCAACTATGTTTGCCAAACCATCCATCACCCATGCACCTTCCCTCCTGAAACAGGAACTTTTGTTTGAAGCATGCATTTGTTAAAGCCCATCCTTTGACTCCACTCAAACTAATTTATTTCCTTATAGCTGAGAAAGAGGATTTATTAGCACCTATGCTTTGTTCTTTATTTTCCTCTTATTGTACACTGCACGGCGCAAATGTGTTGTTAGAAACATGGGTGTGTTGTCACTAAGAGAGATTGTGAGCCACAGTTTGGGGACACCAGTGGCCCTTATCATCTGTGACCAGGGTTAGCAAATAAACACACTGTAGTGAAGTCAAGCTGCACGTAAGGAAGGAAAAGATTTATGGCTTCATGATGCCCTAACATGACAGAAAGGATATTAAATGCTTCTCAAGTTATGCATTGTTTTTTTTCCACCATGACACTGAATAAAATTCAAGTAATTTCTGTCATATATAAACAGTGATATGTAAAGATTTAAGCAAATCTTTCTAAACAAGTTATGCTTTAAAAAAAAAACACAAGGAGGAATAAAGCAAATGTCAAGCGTGTTGTTGAAGTTGGAAAGGTTGCGAGGCACACATACGTTCACAGCTTTGAGGAAGTGCAGTATTGATGTTAGCACAAACATAAACCTGAGTCATTCTACTATTGTTGGTCAGCTTGAGAACATATTGTCCGACTGAGACTCTGACATGAGAACCAGACACAAAAGTCTCTAAAGAAACCTATGTGTGGGCTGGTATGTTTGCTAAAGCACATAAGTTGGTGCCTTACTTCATTCCCTGAAACACAACCTTCATTTATCTTTTGACTTCTCCTCCATGTGAGAGAGCCGATATCACTAAAAGTGCCACGTTAATGATTGACTCTCTGCTGCTCTGAGCATCCTGCGTTGAGTGGCCACTTTGCCTGTTCTTGTGCTGCGTTTTCAGCCGTAAATGTTTGTGGTCCCACCATCCTCTCCAAGTCCCATACAGTATTATTAGCACTGGGGGTTAGGGTGGGGTCGAGACTAACTTCCAATAAAGAACCATTGGCATGCTGAGGTAAATGGAAGATAAGAGTTTGTCTCTGACCCTTTTAGTGCTTTATAAGAATGTGGCTGTGTAAACCTAATCTCCCCTTAAGATAAATTTGTCCGTGCTTTGTGAATGCAAGTTCATGCATTGCTTTTTTCTCCTCTAAAGCCCACTTTGACAGGCGTGAAATGAGTCCTGGACTTTTCATTGACAGTTCAAGATGGAGAGCAAACTGAGATTAGGGCATGTTAATTAATTGCAGGGTTGGTAAAGTGGCCTCCCGTCTCAAGCCTGACTTGAACTATTTATTGCAATTTAGCACCAACTACACTACAGTCCTTAAGTAATCATCATTTTTATTATTATTTTCATTTTTGATATTTTTCTCTCCTTGTGCAGGTAATTTTGAACACCTTTCGAACTCATATAGTCATGTTAAAATAAGCATGTATTAGTTCTCCTTAACAATTTACAATTTAATTTAATATTAGCACAATAACTGTACACAAAATTGTATGAAATGCTATTTTTGATTAACCTGGTCTGTTCTTCCTATCTTTTACAGATAGAAACGGCTTTCATCTGACAGAAACTTTTCCATTGCCTCTTACCATCAACTTTGATCGCCTTGAAAGCGCCTTGTTGTCGATGTACTTGGCTATATCTACGTCTGACCTGACTGCCATATGTAATATCAAAGCCTCTGTCAGTTTGGAGCTGAATGGGAACAAAAGAGAGGCCTCCATTAATGATTAACTGTTCTAAAAGCCCCGGCTTTTGTATTCCCATGGTGCCCGGGCTATCTGGCCACCATGTGACATGCTCACAGCATTTTTCGAGCAGATTGGGGGAAAGCTAGTGAGCAAACACAGGTGCTTTGGAGCAGCGTTGCCGACGCTGTCAGGGACAACCACAAACAAGAGCAGCTATGCCTGGCTAAATGAATCCCCACC
>JAPQRQ010000016.1:13208291-13225220 GCA_037367365.1 Apogon talboti | reverse complement strand
GAGAGAGAGAGAGAAAGAGAGAGAGAGTGGGTGGGTGGAACAATGAAGGGTGGTGGAAAATGACAAGCCTGGTAAAGGACGGGCTTCCTGAAAGATCCACATCTAACAGAGGAGGTTGTTCTGTACAGAAAAGACAGTCCTCCTCTTCCATTAACCCCTGGTGCGCCTGCTTTCCCAGGTAGAGCTGATTCATTGAAGCCACTGACAGCTGCTCCATGGGTGGGATCCTGTGTGTTTACTTTTACCTGTAGACACAGAGGACTCATCTTAAAGCCAATGAAAGCTCTAATGTGTCATAACTGACAGCAGAATGAAAACACTCTCATGAACCCACAAGATCATCTGACAACATTGTGAGATTGAACCTGATTAATTGAGATCTATTGCCGTCTGTGCAAATAAAAAAAAAAAAAAAAATGTATGGATGGATTTTTTTTCTCCTTTTCATTCACGTAAATTAAATTAGTGCAGCATCTACCGTGCTATGGTGGTCAATTTGTGGTATCCTGGCAGCATCAAAATCAGCCAAGTGTGATTAGGCTGATTACCTACATGGGTGAATTGACAAAACGTGTCCAAAGGAAGAAGTAGGAAATGCTCCATAAAGAATCTTTTGAGGCAGACTGACAGGGCCCAGTGAGTGAGCATCAATTTATGGATGAAGGCACAAAAAAGAAAGTTCCCAGTGTTCATTGGAGGCCAGTGAATCCAAAATGAACTCTTTTTATGAGGCTGACTTTGCCTCTGTGATGGCGCTAACACAAAGCAGCCAACAAAAGGCAGCAGTAAAGGGGGAGTTGTGACAAGATAGCAGCACAAAGAGAGAATCAACTTTCACGTGGCTGAATGCAGGCAGGAGCCCGGCCCAGCTGTTTTTAATGGCGATGCATTGACAGGAGGGTTGGCTATTTTTAATCGCGTGCACTTCTTTGAGACACGCACACAAAACCCCCCTTTCACCGAGCTTTGTCAGTAACCTGTGGTGACCTGTATTCAAGGCTGCGTCAGGGTCTCCTGCACAAAAGATGCTGGAGGAGAGGGGTACAGGGATGTCTGCAGCTGGATGTCCAGTCCAGAACCTGAAATACTCCCCCCCTCCTCCTCCTCATAAGACCACCACAGACAGTACAGGGAAAATATAGTAATGTCTATTAGAATAAGTGAAACATGTGCTGAAAAAGGCAGATTTTGTTAGGTAGTTACATGTCAAACTAAATAAATGCCTTTGCAAATACGCGCACACAGACACACACAAAGAATGTACAAACAAGTCAGAAAACAAAGGGCTCTTGTAACAGGGCTTGGGATCTTGATGAAAAATTCAAACAATATTAAATGGGGAGTGTCAACAGCAGACACACTTCTGCTGAGGGCCCTTCAAACAGACAGAGTAACTCGGCACACACATTACGCCGCCACAGTTCAGCCTCTTAGTGTAATGATGATGGCAGCTTTAACTGGGGCACGGCTTTTAAAATCTCCCTCCTGCAAACACTCTCCTGCAATGCGTGGGGGCGGGAGGTGGGGTAAAAGTTGGCTAAAAGGAGCGAGGAGTCGCCGTGTCCGGGCATGTCATCCACCTCAGATTTACCTGCCGCTAAACGTCACGGGTCACCTGGATTCCACGCGACCTCTCCTCTCTCCCTCTCCGATGACCACTTCATCAGGAGCTGCGGTCGTGAAAGACGCAGATTAAGATATCAGTGCTGAGGGATTCCAACTGTCCTCCTGCACAACACGGAGCAGTAATGCCTCCTGACAGCTGAGCTTTATGGAGCCAGGCCTCAGATTCTCACATCCGTCAGTGAGCCCTCATAGGCAGGAGAAAAAAAAGAAACAAATCAAACGCATGCATCCTCTACACAAAATATTGTCTTTATTTTATTTTTCTTTTAGCCTCATTTTTATTCCGGTTAAAAGTTGTTTTTTATTATATTTCTAAGTCAATATCATAGCTCAAACCAAATATTAATTAATTATTCAACACAACTATTTTTCACATAGAGGGAATGTGCTATTGAATAATTTAACAAACAGTACTGTGATGATAGTGTATGAATACAAAGTATCGTACATGCTGTGAGTGAAAAATAAAACTGGAAAGAGACAGCAGCAATTTAGGTAGATGTGAGGAATGAATGAAATTATGTGAAATGTATTTTATGGATCGGAAGCATTTTTACTTCTCTTTTATCTTAAAATCTAACATAATTTTTAGAGCGGCACACCCAATAAACAGTATGTAATGGTTTCATTTATTTTCATCTGATGACTGTACACAGATGAATACTCTACTTTTTATATTTCTGTGCTCAAATTTGAGATCTTTTTCAGAAACTGGAAAGCAGTGATTTTTATGTAGAGTGAATGTTAAATAATATCGTAAATGATTTTCAGCACTTTAACTACTATTCATATCAGTTTTATAAATGCGACAAAATCAAAGCAGTAATATAAATATATATACATAATGCACGGAAAATTCACATAAATTAAAATAAAAGTACACACGGTGTGTAAATCATGTCTGGTCCCGCAAACAGTCTTAAGCTGGCCTTTTGGCAAGAGTTCATCTATGGATCATAGGGATTCAGTAGTGTAAATGAAATGAATGAATAATATTATTCTATCATTATTCTAACATTATTGAAAACTTATTCTGAAATAATTTGACAAACAGCAAAGGTCACATCTGCTTATTCTTAAATTGGAATAATTGGAATAAAACAGTTCATCCTAAATGAGAATACAGCCGTTGTAAGAGTTCTTTTTTTTCTTTGCCAGTGTGTGTGCATCTGGCATCGCTGCAGGGTCATTCACTTCATCACCACCTGTAGGCAGACAACCATTCTTAAAGGGAGGGGCTCGACTCACTGTGGTCAGACACAGGAAGCAGAGACAGCAGGTGCACTGTTATCACCTCCATAGAAAGGTAATGAAGCCACATCATAATCAGCAGGAAATGAAGCGGCACAGCTGAGCTGAGCCTTTAAATAGAGCTGATAAACTACTCTAAAACATCCCAAAAACATTTGAAACATATGACGCTACACCGCTGAACTCAACTGGTAGCTTTAACTCTTAAAAGCAATCAAGGGGAAGACTTAACATAACTTGATAAAAGAAAGTTTCACAACTTGTATGCCTTGCAGTTGTATCCCTTTGTTTATGAGCGCACCATGTAGACTCAAAGTGGTGTGACATTTACGGGCGCCTGCTTTGAAGAGGAGCCAACTGCTCTCCAAGCAGTAAAAGAGCCACCTGCCTTGCCTCACCTGCCCTTCTGTGAAGGCTTAGTGAATAAAAACTCCCAAGTTCTAGTGTCAGCTAGACCCTGCCCAATAGCAACTGTACAGTGCAGCACACCTTCAAAATCCCCCCCAATTTTGGCTCTTGCAACAGACAGAAAAGAGGATATAAAGAAGGAAAGCTGTTTTCTTTTCAGTGTCTCCCCTCGGCTAAATCTGGGGTAAGCCCACTAATCCTGCTTGGTGTGATGACTCACAACGGGTGTGGCCAATGTGTTCCCAAAGATATCTTTTTGCACAGTCTGAATATCAATAGGAATGTTTATGTTGGCTTTGTGAATCATGATGTGTGGCATTTAATAGTTTCTAATGGCTACTCAACACCTCTTCTTGTGTTTATATGTGTAATGTTTAAACCACAAATACAACAAGATCAGAAAACCTATATGATTTTTTATTTATTTCTCAGTTTTTAGATATATTGGGTTTGCAGAAGTCGTGTGTTTGTGTGTGTGAGCGGCAGAGAATTGGGCCACTGGCCCACCTAATTGTTATTGCGTCTGTGTTTGGCCTGGAGACAGTCGATAGGAATCAGCACTGAGCCTGCCGGTGGTGGTGGGGGGGTTATAAGGGCTGTGTCTCCCACTTCCCAGTGTCTTAGTTGTAATGCATCCCTCCACTAACAGGGATCAAGGTATTAGGGATTCAGGTTATTTGTATTGATTTTATGTGCTGTCATGCCGGGCTCGAGGACGCCCTCATATTTGTGGAAATTGCAAATTCCACCTCAGAAATGTCACCAGCATTTAATCTCTTCCTGAGTGGTCAATATGGGACCCTCACTCTGGTCCGACCACATTTATTAAACAGAGACCAAGCTTTCCTTTGGTTACCATGACATCAAGCAGAGCAGAACATGATTGGTGTGGAATAGGTGGTAACATGGGAGTGAGGTCGTCAAACTTCAGCATTAATAACTTTTGATGAGATGTATCAGCGGTTATGAGATTGTACATGGATAAAGAGAGTTGACTCAGGATTAGGTTCAGAACACGGAGGAGTTTTCTTTGTTACTGGTCATTTTGAAGGCTTGGGCACATTCCTGCTATACTGTAACTCAGCTTGTTTTTCAATATTGTGCATTTGCCTCCTGTAGGATACCTATTCACATCACTCCAAGGCGACAGCAGTACCAGCACCGTGAACAAACTAAGGTCAGTGTCATTATTCTACGAGTACTCTTCAAGGTCTGTAAAAGCAAACTGCTTTGTTGCATGTGCCAACATTTGCATGCTATTATCATCTTTGCTTTATCCGTGTCATAGCAAATGTTTCTCTTTCTCCACTGTTTACAGGAATGGCCGAGCCACCCCTCCTCTCTCCATTCACCACAATCAAATTTACTCTGGCTTGAGTACACGTTTAGTGGGGACCATTTGTTTGAGGCAAACACTTAGGGCCCTCGTATGTCATTGACCAGTGTCCACAAATATAATCCTATCAAGTTCAATCTTGGGATGTCCTACACTTTTGTTTTCCTAATGCAATAAATTAAAATAATCCCATCTGTCTAGTTTTAATATAGAGGCATCCTCTGTTTTTTTTTTTGTTTTTTTTCCAACATATTATGAACTTCCTCAAGTCTCTATCTCCTTTATTTGTACTGTTCTGGACAAACACGTTAATGATATTAGGATGGTTTTAGTGAAACCCTACTGCTGACAACTATCACACTTTAAGTCTTTACAGTGCATGTAGAGGAAAGGCAAAGCTAACAAACATGAACCTGTCGGGGTGGATGGCATGCGTGAACACACCCTTTCTTGCTTGTTGATAAACCCCTGTGTCTTCCCAAGCTCTCAGTTGACATGTACCTACAGAGAAAGCCTTAGCAAAACAAGCAGGACCCTTGTAAATATGCAGTGCCCAACAGTGGCACACGCAGTGTTGGCTTACATACTGCTAGTGGTGTTTTTCTTTTTACCTCCAAATTTGCTCGGAAAACTAATCATGGTCTGATAAAGCCCATGGTAAATATGGGAGAGATTGACACCCACATGTCAAAGTTTACATAGCGGGACCAAGTGTACATATAGGGCAAGGGAACTGTGGGGCTGAGCGGGGCTGGACTGGCCTGACCTCAGCCAGTCTACGGCGGTGAAACAGACACTTTGTGAGAGAAGCCACAGAGGAGGAAGATTACTCAAAGACCTGGGCCAAGACGAGAGACTGTCTGCAGATCATCATGAGCATAATGGGTCCACATATGAGGATTTGATTTAAAAAAAATAACATTAATTTCTTGAATAATTTAAGATTGCAATAATGCCTCTCGTGTTTGTCCCTCGCCTTTCCTTTTGAAATTCATTAAAATAAAGATGTTGGATAGCTTCCTTCTTGCCTGTCGCTGTCAGCTTTCCAATTGCTTGATAATCCACAGCAAAGACAGTGCAGCTAACAGAAAAGGTTAACCCCTGACTGATGTGTCTGATGTTAATCTATAGATCAATTAGGAAGAGGCACACTGGGTCAAGCTACAGATATTGCAGTGGCTATTAGTTCCCCTATCTGCCATTATTACACAGTCACATGCTCAAACATTGCGCTGGGTTGGTATGCTAGGCACAGATGCCTAGGGTAAACAGACAGGCCTACAAGGCTTGCACAAAATATTGATCTGACAGCAGATGGGAACCTTGATATCAGCCATTCAGTTTTCCCGTGTCTATGTATTCTTATATGTGTGTGTGTGTTGGAACATTTGTGGCAAATGAGTTTAGAAAATATTTAAAAGCATATATTGTGTGTTTGTTTTGCCTGACGCTAATCCTGAATTTTTGCTTTCATTTTCAGTTTTGGAAAATAATATTATTTAGCTTTGGTCTTCTGTTAGTCTTACAGACGAATGCATAATGTTGATAAAATATAATTTTTTTACTATGAAAATTGATAATTTTACATTCAAAATACTTACAAAAACTAACATTTTTTAGTATATCGTCAAATAATAGTACAATTTAAGTTTAGTTAATTACTTGTTAAATATAAACTTAGACAATTCACAACACTCCTCACACTGAATATGTCATTGTTTTTCCATGACAAATACTACTGATGACTACTAATCCTAACCTGTATCGTTTTTTCATGTAGATAATTGGTAAAAGTGACTTCAGGAACAGTTCAAATAGAGGTTTTGAGTTGAACATATTATACGATATATTTTTTTTTACATATTTTACACACTGAACTTTGCTCTACCTCGTGGTAATTCAAACCTAGAGGCATTTTTTTTCTCTCAAAAAGACCAAACAAAGCACAAAACCCTTGCATCAGCTTCTTTTGTTGTATTAAGCTGTGTCTAAGAGCGGGAAGGGTAGTCAGTGAAAATAAGATGGATTGAAATTTTCCATTACTTCATTTAAAGCTTCCCTTTCAGTTTCAGTGAATTAGCTCAATGGTAAAATAACTGAAGGGAGATGAAATGCTACCTTGTCTATCAACAGAATAAAGATCTTAAATCCTCTTTTCGTGGAGTCTGAACTCATATTTTGGATGTTCAGAATAGCTCATGCTGGGAAAATGTCAACAGGAATGACCCATTTATTGGTTAGGAATGGTTCTTTCATTGCTAAAGCTGGCAATAACATTGAAGTATCACGACATAATGAAGAAACGCAAGTGCTCTCAGTAGTTATGAATAGTCATTCTCTATATATGAATTTTGGATTGCAGAAAGGGTTAGAATGGGTCACATTTTTCTTCGGACTATCCCCGTGTGCCACAATGCAGCCATCTTGTCCAAATAGCACCGATGGGTAATCCAACATTCCTCAATCCTAAAACCTCGGGATCATCTCAGCAGGGGTATGAAGGCATATTCATGACTAATTATGTTTCTATATCTTCTTACTCCGCCTCTCTGTGTTCAGAGCTCCATAGTGTGTTCTGGCCCAGGGGATCAATCATTCTGAGCTGCCTGGCCAAACACCATTGACAAGGCAGACGCAGTGTAAAGCTGGTCCAGCACCTCCATGGCATGAAACCGTTCAATTAGTCTTGGTCAGCGGGAGGCATGATTATTCCAAAATTAGCGATTATTTCCCTGGGTAAACAGGCCAGATTGGGGTGTGTCATCCCTTGTGCGCCTCACTGGTTACTGGGCCTTCACAAAAGGGGGCTGGGGCCTGGAAGAGAGGCCAGGGTACAGCAGACTGCCTCCCCTGAAAGAGCAACCTGCTCCCCCTTCTCAGTCCTGGACCCTGCGGCTCGACACAGCCCTCCCTGATAAAGTGGTATTTCCCGCATACAAAGGAGGCATTGGGCTTAATCCTCAGCCATCCCACACCCCCTTCTTTCTTCCCAGCAAGAGAGCACAATGAGTGCGGACCTTGTCTTAATCCAAAGGTGGGCTATCACAGTAATCTGATAATACATGTTGATCAAAGTCTATTCAATGCTAATCAGGACAACAGATCAGTATTATGATCTAATTAGAGACACCCTACTGGAGTGACATGCCAGAGCATTGTAAGCGGCAGAGGAGGCATTGAAATATTCGGTATGAACAAAAGACTAAATGTAATGCTGTAGTATAATCCTAACTTAAGTCAGTATTGGCAAAATAATGAAATACATGCAAGTTAACTGAGACGAACATTATTAAAGTAGGAGCAGAATAAGATATTTGGGATTAAAGCTGGAATAAAATGAGACAAAATGTGCTTTAAATAAGATTAGATACATACATTCCCATAACGCTTTTGGCTGGGAAACAATAACATGAATGGACTGGAGTCCTGTTTAACAGATTGTGCACAGCTTTTTTTTTTTTTTTTTTTGCAGTCCCCTGGCAGCAAGAGGCCACTCTGACATAGAAGAAGATGAAAAGGTCAGAGGTCAGCCACGGTAGTGCACTGTCTCACAACATGTCATATGGTCAACCTTTGATTCCCATGGCGGCCACAGTAAAAATAAAAGCGCATCACTCTATCAGCCTCTATCAGTGAGCCTTCCTTCTAGTTTTGACTTCCTCATCTATTCTGTACTTTTTTTGTTGATTTTACCAGACTGTATGCCCAATTGGTCATGAGCTATTAACAAAGCACCAAATCAATTACCCACTTGGCTTTCGGAAGTTGTTGTTCTCCTCTGGGAGGCGCATCAGTCACGCCTTGCCAGCAGAGTCATCCGCTGCAACTCCAGAATCTGGGTGGCCATAGCTCTTTCAAAACAGCACAATAAGGCTCCAACATTTGGTAAACTAAGTCTGCTATAACAAGGCTCCTAGCAATGGCTAATCCTATCAAAATGGACTCCTTTTACAAAAACAATAAAAGCTACTGCCCACTAACGACAGCGATATGTTAAACGTAGAATGCAGGAGAGGCAGAAATCAGCGTGCAGCGAAAATACCTTCTGTTGCGGCCGACATTTCTTCCACCTGGGCCTAAAACAACAAAGCTGTTTTCAGATTCGGCACTGTTTAGATACTCCTTAGCTACGAAAATAAAGGCCAGATGTGCAGGCAGGAGTCTCATGTGGCTACATGTAGACTACTTGTGTGTGACGACGATAGGCAGCCTTGTCGACAGCCATTGCTTTGCGAGATGACTTTCCCTTTCAGACAGTATACAAAGAGAGGTTTAACCCTTTAGTTGTAACGAAATGTACAAACAAGACTGACACTGTGGGAGTCAAACTTGGCAGAACATCAGTAGGACGCTTTGTGGTAAAAAATATACAATATCTGAGACATTAAAAGAAATAAATATGAGGCTTGGTATTTTGAAGATGGTGTCTAGACAACAAAGTAGATTAATAGGATTAGTCTTCGGACAAATATAACGGCTTTAAATGAGTCGATAAGAAAAAAAAAGTGTTAAATGAGCAAATGAAAAGACAGCCCAACATTTCATTCTAACCTCTAAGCATCTTCTGAGTTTCTTAAGTTTATATGTTATCCTGTGAGGGTCAGTTCAATGCGCTACCCCCACCCCCATCCTTAGTCCAACTCCCACACACAGACAGGAACAAAAAGACCCACCTCAGTGTGGCCCTATCAATGTCACCGCTTTGTGTAGCAGTCTTTCAGGGTACATGAAGTGTCTTTAGCCACAATGAGATCAATAGCACAGCCAACTGTGCAGCAGCTAGCCGCAGCACCCGCAGCCACAGCCGCACAGAGCTGCAAGACACAGAAGATAAAGCTGATCAGACTCCACACATTGTCAGATCTGTATCTTTGATCTACTTGTGTGCCCTTTGCTTTTAAATAGAACTTTTCCACCTACTTTCTTCGTAGCTTTCACTTTGACGCAACGCTGCAGTCGAGGTGCAATATTGACGTGCAATATCTCTGTTCAGTCAAAAATGTCCCAGGGGACCTTTCAAAGTTTTCTGTGTACTCTGCTGAGCCAGATCTTTCCTGACAGTGACCTCAGTCAGCCTATAGGTACACTGGCTTGGACAGGTCAGTCCCATTGATTTCCCATTCCCCCTTGGCACCATAAAGACTGTCAACGAACCACTGAGCTGTGTCCTTGACCAAAGTATAACTAATGCTGTTTTATCATGTCTGCTTTGGAGCATTTATCTCTGTTAAAGGTTTTTTTTTTTCTTTTCTTTTTTTTTCTACAGAGCAATGATCCACTGAATAAAATGCGGAAATTTCCTGTCCATTAGTCTGACTTTGATTGTTCCCTCTGTAATCATGTAAACTGTAGGTGAATATATCATTATAAATAACCGGAGACCACCAAGTTAGACTTTAGAGGTTTCTCTTCTTTTTCCCAACAGAAAAAGCCCAGGCCTAATTTGCCGTCATCAGCTTCTTTTGTTCAAACAGTGGCTGGTATTTGAGAATAATCCTCCTTCCATAGATGAAATAGTGTCTCGACAGGCAGCGGCAAGACTTTGTCAAAACCTTTTCCAGAAGCGAATCTTTGTGAGATTTGCAATGTTCTAGGCTGAAAAATGTCTTGTTAATCACAAAACAAGTGATGCAAAATTGCCGCCTGGGTTAGAGCACAGGAAATGTGCAATTAAAACCCAGGAAAGGAGATACATGTTTGCTTTGTTTGCTGTTTTTTTTTTTAAATTAATATTCATACACATTTTTTTTTTTATCAGGAGCTTATGAATTAACATACATTTTTCATTTTTATTGTTTAGCAACATGATCTCATTCTCCCAAAGTATAACAGTAAAATAGATGTTTTTACTTTATATTCAGTGTCTAGTTATCCTTCCAAAATGCCATGTGTAATGTCATGCAATATCTGACAAAATGACCTTAATTTAAAGGCCTGCCAATGATGTCAACACCAGGTAAATATCAAGTTGCAAATGTGCATTGATTGTTTAGATGCTCCAGGTGAAACCATGCCAGTAGAGAGAAGTTTTGTTTACCTGTCAAATTTCACAGGATGTTGAAGTGGCACTAAAAATTATTGACATATTGCTAAAGTGTCTGCATTTAAAGACTGATTGAACGATGGAGATAATGTACAATGTGGTACAGCGTTTGACTTTTGCAACAGATTGTCACTGAAAATAATGTGAGAAAATAACAGAAAAGAAACACAGACACCGCGCAAAAAAGTGCTATTTAAACATTTTGTGTGTAGTAAGTCATTAGCAGCATTTATTGCATACAGAGTCGTGTCCTGGCTCTCCCATTATTCTTGTGCTTGTCTTACCAACAATCACTGCCCAGTATGTACGGTGCAATTCAGTAAGGAAATGAGATGCAAATTACTCCAGCATATTTTAGGAACGTTATTCAGTGTTTTGATGTAAGCTTTGCTTTTGTTAGTTAAAATGTACAAACTATTCAAAAGATTTCTTTTGTTCTTAACCTTTGTAAGAAAGTGGAGAAAATATTTGGAATGCATTAAGTTCTGAAAACTGCCTGTCATGGCTGACAATAAAGGGTAGCCTAATAGATGTTAGCGTTGATGGTAAAAAGGACAAAAAGACGCTGCTCTCTGTTGTGCACAAACTGCCTGGCGCAACTAAAAATGAATCCATTTACTTCAGGCTGTTTACTTTGTACTTTTGGCTGTAAAGGCAAAGAAAATAAAAAAACCCAATTCATGGGGCGCAGGAGCCAAGGCCTCAACTCCTCTTTCACAGGCCACGTTTTTTCAGCTTTTTAAAAACTCACATGCCAAGCGCCCTGGCAGCCGGCTCTGACAAGATGCAGGAGGGAGAGAAAAGACGAAGCGAGGAGACAAAACCAAACAAAAAAAACAGTAACATCTGCAGGCGCTTCCAGCCAGACAGTTTGATGTGAATAACTCAGCACTTTGTGCCCTGACCTTGGCGAACAAAGGGGGAGATGCCTCAGGAGTGAAGCAGGACACCCCGGGAGGCGAGCGCCCAGAGAGCACCTCTGATCGTTTCGCTGAGCTGGGAGTTATTGTCCCCCAGTGGGGTGTAGATGTGCCACCGGGCGCCCACACACCACATGATACTTGGACTGACATAGTTTCAAAGATGGCTGCTTGACAAATGAAGCAGAGTGGTGCAGGAATAAAATGTCATTTTCAGAGAGGTGCCCTGCTGAGAACCATGCCACACGAATACTGATCAGGGTAAAGCAAATAACGACAGAAGTGCCTTTTGGTAAATGTAGAGGTAAATAAAGGGAGAGTAGATGAATATTTATCAATCCTGCTAAAGGATGCTAATATATATACAGATTTATTTCACCTCTGCCCAAAGTTAGAAAAGGCAAATTCCTCCCCATCAAATCAAAGGGAGACGCAACAAAGCAACTGTGTACTTCAAGACTTAAATCTTACAAGTTCCTAATCCTTCTGAAGTCCACACGGGACCTTTGGTCTCCATGGCAACTGCAGGGCATTCAACCAAGTGATTGCCTCCAATGAATTTCAGATAAGACAAAATGGAAGTGAATTGATGTGATTTTAATGCAGAAGTGAGCGGTGGAGGGGAGGTCCACTCGGTTCATATTTGAATAAAGCAAACAGAGCAGACAAAAGGCTGACAGCCGTAAATGACATTGTCAGTACAAAAATTATCAGCCAGTTTACAATCTGTTTGCTCATGTAGAACAAACAGAATGTGTGTGGCATCCCCGGGCTTTGTGAACGGCAGGGCCGGCAGCCGGCGGCGAGAGAAAAGCAGATATCAGCTCCCCCTGCAGCCCTGCAACAATTAGATAGCAATTTGACAGGCACACTCAAATGTGAGTTTGTTGTTCTCTTCCAAGGGCACCACATCCTTTTTTTTATCGAAAAGGAAATACATAATTGAGGCACTGGGAACAAAGACAAATTGCGTGACCTATGGCCAGAGGACTCGCAGGGTGGGATATCACAGGCGTAGGGAGGCACATTCCAAACATAAGACCCTCAGTTACCTAGCAAGGACTCGAATCAAGGTCCCCTTTTCTGCCTTGCCCTTCTTTGGTGGTAGGGGACCAGCAGGGAGATCCTCCTTAAAGACAGCCCCGTTAGGCCCCGTTCAGTCCCTACTGCCCTTTGTTGCATTTTGTCACATGTTTTGTTTTGAGCTTGTTAACTTCTCTATAGCTGCCTGGACAAGCAGCAGCTGGTGTGCTTGCGGTGGGCAGCAAGACATCAATTTCATCCAGCGACAAGGAGGGAAAATGGGCCAGCCTTGCTTTTGACAGCACCTTGAACCTTCCCACTGTAATGACGTCTGTCCATGTAACCAAGCAGCCACCGTACATAGGACTAACACAGAGCACTGCCCAATGAGTAAAGTGCTTGCCTATACAAACAGCATTCATTCCTCATCTAGCACTTCATCTAGATTATGTGGACTGCAATATAAAAACCATTTATAGAAGCGCATTTAAAAGGACTCAGCTGTAGAGTCCCTGCAGTAAAGGTGTGAATTCAGCGGCGGCAAACAAAGCAGCTTTGGAAGTTGTCCAGCTGAAAAGTCAAGTCCAGCTAAGTTTTTTTTTCCTCCTGCTGATGAGCAATAAGTCGCCTAAAAGGAAGAGGCTGTGGCCCGGCTTGCCTGACAGATCTGAAAGCAGCTAACAAAGTCAAGCGGAATCTTTTTGATACTGTGTCAAACTTCTCATTGCAGAAAAAACAGCATGTCAGAGTGTTAATTGATATTCATCCCAAGATTCTCCTCTCTGTGCTGTGAGCCTTGCTCTGTTCTCTGGCTGTGGAGATGCCGTTTAGTCTTATTAAAAAGTTGTTTGATTAGCCGGCCCTGGAATGGAGGCTGTGGAAAGGTCTGGCAGCAGCAGATAAAAGGGGAATGATAAATAGGCGAAAAGCCAGCCGATTGCCAGTCAGCCACTAGAGCATCAAAACACATCCATTTCTCTGCAAAGTTGATCCAATTATTGTCAGCCACTCACAGATAGCTACTATGCTTTACTCCTTTCATTCCAGGCTAAATTGCTCTTCCCTTTTTTTGCCGATACGGCAATCGGTCATAAAGGGCCACCCATCATTAGTGCTGTTTGAATTGGAGCCCTGTAGTGTTTGGTTAAGAGGGTAAATGCAAATTTGATGAAAGAATAAGGCTGCATTTACATATCAGCCTCTGCTCACATGGGGAGGGTAAACATTCTGTTTATCTCAAGTGTCATTTTATGATTTCAGTCGAATATAAAACCGACCTTGGCCCAGTCAGAGCAAAAGACCAAGGAAATTTACTGTTGTTTAAACACAATTTATTCAAGTAGAAGTTTGTCAACAAATCTTCTATAACCCAGCAAATAAAAGAATAATAATATCAGATTCCTTTCAAAAGAGAAGCCCAGTCTAAAACCTCTTAATTACTACTTTCTTTATTTTATATTTCCTTACACTAAATATTACTACAAATAGTGATCATAATAAAGTAACGTAATTTTACAATAATGACAAATTACAAAAAGGACAGCGACGTATTAGGGAGTGATTTAAATTTATATGGTAGACAAAAGATAGAATAAATTAAATACAAAAATTAAAGACCACAATTATAAAAGTCTCCAGTATGGAAACTGGTATATTTTATTATTGTTATTTTATTTGTATTTTTTTTTAACATAAGCATTTGGACTCAATATAATGTCACTGTTCTTCTATTTATGCCACATGAGTGTTTTATTTTAAAAATATCTCTTTGTGAAAAATGTAGGAAAAAAAAGAAAATATAGAACCTTACTTTCCACTCCACCATATAATTTGCTCTACAATCACTACATATGAAAATTACTATTTTCCAATATCAGCTGTGTGATGTATTTATGAATTAAACATTGCAATAGAGCAGATAAAACTGCCAAATAATAATTCAGGTTTGCATGCCAGTCTGAAAACATATTCCATAAAAACTATATTTAATTTGTGTATGGCCATAGAGCTGAGTGGGCTGTTGAAAATAAGGCAAAACACTGCCATCTATGGCTATGTTCCTAGGACTGCTGAGGTCCTGTGCACCCAGCACAAAGGCAATCAACTATTCCAAGAAAAAAAAAAATTGTATGGCTTGATATTTGTAAGTAAGATTAATAAAATATAATTGTAATCATAAAATTGTAAACACATGCTAGACTATTCTCATTCTAGTAAAGTAAAAAAAGTGTTTGGAACAGTGTTCACACTAAAGTTTCTTGCGTTTCTCATGAAGCTGACACGTTTTTGGCTTCTGAAATTGACAGATTAGACTGAAACCTAGATTTTCATCCAAATGGGCATCTGGTGGCCATATCCTTTAAGCAACACAATTCTGCACAAATCAGGGGTTCTGTCGGAGCTTTTCGTACCACCTGCTGTGTATCTTCCCCTCAAAATGATTGAGCCTGCCTTTATTGTTTCATCATAATTTTATCTTTACAGTTTGTTGGCCAAAATGCAACACACATTGCACATTTGGTACTTAAATGGGCACTATAATGATACTGCACGTGTTATATACTGTATGCTGGTCTGTCATACTTTATATCTTATAGGAGATACTTCATTTCAAGGAAATTCACATTGGCAATAAAAACACATATCAGGACTAAATTTTGACTTTGATTCAAGAGTGCATTAAGGCACAATAATGACGTGCATATAGCTGCCAGACTGGGGTAGCAGGTTGGCGATGAAGCATAGAAGAAAGCCAGATGTCAGGGCTTCTATAGCTTAGGCCTTGACCAGGCCTTCGTCTGCGGCGGCCCTTTATGTAGCTCTCTGTGTGATGCTCTGGTCCCCTATGGGAGCCCCAAGGCTTTACTGGTGATGAGACACGATCTGTCCCGTCTGTCACCTCTCTCCAAGTTATTCATACACCATCCATACAGTCAGTCCTCCAAGGCCTCTAATCCCTGTCTCCCGAGGTGGAGTACAGACAGAGAAGCAGACAGGCAGGCAGGTTGCAAGTCTGTTCATAAGATGTTTAACACGTTGAGCATGACAGAGCACTTCAAATTTACAAAATTTCCAGCAATGGTATCAGAATGAGGCTGCAAAACAGTGGGTTATTTCTGCAAGTGGTAATCCTGATTCCTACAATAATGTGCAAATGCACCGAAGATGCAGAAAGAGCCACAAACTGGATTTCACATTAACTTTACAGATGCTGTTTGTGGACGGCGCTACAAATTTTGACTTTGCAACGGAATTTCTAGTACTCCGTTTTTAATTAGTGTGTAAAAATAATTAAATGGTTTTTTTTTTTCATTTTATATATCAATACATTCTTCCAAGTGTTCATTCCAAAAATGCTCTTTTCTCATTACTTTTTTCCTATAAAACACATCAGTGGACAAACATTCTTCAAATTTAGGATGAAGTGAGTTTAAGTAAAACCTACAAATTGCAATATGCATAAAAGTGCTGAGCTGCAAGGGTGGCATTATGAATTGGAGCTACTTCAGCACCCCCGTGACCACACACGAGAGTAAATTTGCTCAGCACGTCATCTCCTGATGTTTACAAACAAATACAGAAAGAGTTTATGTAATGCATTTATTTAAACAAGACCTAAGAAACGAGCAAATAGATCATTCTTAGGGATTCTTTGCTTTGCAAACACGCCTATTATAGATTAAAGTTTGACAGTATGCCAAAGTTATCAAGGTAAACTAGCACTGTGACTGACAACTGAAAGTGGTTTCTCTTTGTTCCTGTGTGTGTGAGTGAGAGAGAGAGAGAGAGAGAGGGAGAGTCAGTAAGAAAAGCCATATATAAAGAGGTTCAGCAAGTCTCCACTATAGAGCACTTGTTTTACCTCCCTCCTTCCTGGAGGAACCATCAATTTACTGGGGACAACTTGACCACTCCCTTCAAGGATCAACACAAAGAGACTGACCTGGGACAGACACACAGGGTTCACCTCAGAGCCCATTAATCAAGTGTCATGGCTATGTGCGGATGAGGTCAGACCCTGGCATGCCATATTGCAACCGCTAGGTCACACACAGGGCACTGGATCAGATCCACAATATCTTAATGATGCAAAAATATATTTAAAAAAACCAAAACAAATACAACTGTGTATCGTGTTGCTGTTTTTCTGGTGAATATTTATTCACAATGTGTGGTGGGGAATGTTTGTCAAAGTCAAATAGTAGCAGTTTTCCTGCGGAGATTAACCTGTTTAATGCAGAGAGCAATCACCCATTGAGGTTGGACTGCTGCGTGGGCTGCCGATGTGTGTGTGTGTGTGTGTGTGTGTGTGTGTGTGTGTG
>JAPQRQ010000016.1:13180227-13192735 GCA_037367365.1 Apogon talboti | reverse complement strand
ATGGAAGAGGGAAATATCTAAAACATGCAGGACAGCGGCTCTCTAGGACCGAACTTGCCTACCCCTGCCCTAGACATAAGCTCAAATCCACCGACACCCTTGACATGCCCTGATCATGAGCTCAAATCCACCACTGACACCCTTGACATGCCCTGATCATGAGCTCACTACTTCTTGACACTCACTACTTCTAGAGTTAGCCATCTAGCTTCATAACTTTAATAAAAGTTTTTTTTAACTATTTGTTACTGTGATGCATTCTCTGTTACAGATAGGAAAAATGATCTTGCAAAGATAATAGTTTATTCCAAATATTATTTAGAAATGACATTATACTATGATTACAAAAGGTTTATATCCTTTTTATTATTTCAATTTCCATTGTTTTAGTTCCATGTTCTGTATCATTGGAACTATTATGTAGCCCAACTAAAACATGGGCTACATACTGTGCACTACTTTATGTGCACAAGTTAAAAGCAAAACCAGTTCTTAAAACCACTGAAATCCAAAAATAAGTGTAATATCTTCCCTTAGTCTATAACTGGGGAACAAAATTCCTGACAGTGTCTTCATGAGGTTGCATATGTATAGTGAAGTTCCCAGTATGTAAACACTTTGTGTCTCTGGCAGGAAAACCCCCAAAGTCATATTTTGTTTTGAAAAGTATTTATTTTCTGATCCAAGATTTATAAGTTACCATCTGCCAGTGGGCAACGCTTTGCTGGATTATTTACCCAAAGAAAATATAGCGGTGAAAAATTCATGTCTGCGTGTCAGTCTGACCTTTGGCCATCTCCTGGCTCTCCCACCTCTGGGATGAGAAAAGCCCCTCAGTGTTGTTGAGTGATGGGGGAGGCGGGCCAGACAGCTGTCTCTCCACAGACTGTGACATCCTCTCCCACTCTCCATTCCCCCTTTTTTACCACATCAGAAATGAGGACAACCTCAGACTGACCACCATCTCTGACATTCATGTGAACCGAAAACAGAAAAGAAAGAATGACTATAAACCCCAAAAATATGCTGCAAAACTCACATAGCTTATTTCACTATTTAATTTATATTTATAATTAAAAACCTGTATTTCTGTTCATACTTTCCATATTTCTTAAACATTCCATCATGACAATGTGTAAAACCACTTAATAATAATTCTTTTTTTACTTTTTACAGTTCTTAATTGGGATCATAGGCAGGGTGTCACTCAAATGAGGCCTCGAGACTCGCAATGAGCAATAACAAATTCACGAGGAAGTCAAATATTCAGTGTGAAGAGTGAAAAGGAGACCTGTGAATATAAGGGAGGGTGGGGGTCCAGCCTGCCAACAGATTAAGTGGTCACTGAAGCACACATGACGTGTATTTCAAATGAAAGCAGTATTTCCATAATCCTACATCTCTCTGTTAACCACTTGTCTAAATAGTCATAAATCACCACTGAATTCCTGCTTTTATTTGGAAGGCACCAGCTTCCAAAGCTGCTATAGGAAACCCACAGCGAGATGGTGAAAGTTCACTAAATTATCTATAGAAAACAAAATATATTATTAAATCTGAATTCTTACTATAGTCAAAAATGTCCTTAATTATACTGTACAGCATGAATGCCTTGTCTGCTGTGATCCACTCTGCAGTAGAACACATAGACATGTACTGTGCAGTTAACTGTTAATGTCCCCTGGGTAGAAAACAGCCCACCAGTTAGAAGAGGCGGCTTACTGAGTGATCCATTTTCCCTCCCACAGATGAGAAAGTTAATAGGTTATATCGCTGTCTTCAGCTGGGATTGCCATTTCCTTTGCCTTTGACCTGTACATCAGATGGCAGACTCTTACAGGAATCAAGAAGAACAAACATGAATGCTGGAAAGTGGAAGACTAGGCCTTGTCTGAGGTCTGAGTCTTGGGCTTAAGGCTGTGGGACCGGGGCTGACTTCTATACTCTGCTCTGCCTGCCAGCCTATGAAGAAGGATTGGAAAAGTCATCAGCGCGGGTGGTCACCGGCACAAAGTCTCAAAACAAATGGCTTTACATGATGTGATCACGATCTGATGCGTTGCGAGGAAGAGTGAACGCAACATAAATGGCATTTTACTGTTGAAAGAGAAATCGTGGATGATGTAAGAGCGCTGCGTTTGAGTGTAGCCAGAGAAAACAGAGATGAACAGGGCTGTGTTTGTCTGCTGCCCAGGCAGGTGGTCTGAGCTCGGGTAGCCTGTCTGTGTTCAGAAAACCAGTAATAAAATTTTGTGTTAGGTGAAAGACAGAGGTGGCTTTGCGGCTTTTTAATGTTTACAGAGTATCAGGGTCAGCGTCAGTGTAGTGTGAGAAAGGCGAGACATAGATCATGCTAACGCAACGGCAACATGTGGCAGAAGGAACTACAATCCACACCGACTAGGCCTTTTGTCATTTAGCCATTTGGAGCAAAACAAAACAACCTAATTTATGCATTTGGATCATTTGTCACAGGGATGATCCATGCCAGGAAAATACAGAGCAGCTTGAATATGATGGTAATAAATGTAATGTTTAGAACTGGCTCTAGTTCAGTTCCTTTGAATATGACCCTTGCTACAAGATTGACATGATTCCCTACAATAAGCTAACAGTGGAACTGGCTATGTGAAGCAAATTTTTACATCATATGATTTGTAGGGTTGCCACAACTTCTGCCCAACGTCCTCAATATCATGTGGTGCAGCATATTTAACCGCTGATGTAAACTAGTTCCATATGGCAGAGTAAAGGGAAATAAATGGAGAAACCACTAGAGGTCGCAACAGTTACACCACTGATCACATGATCACCGAGTTACAGAGAGACCTGCACACTGTGCTCCTTTACAAGGCTTTCATGCACGGTGCTCCTTCACAGTGAAAAAGTGAACGTTTCGTAAGGTGATGTCAGGGATGAGCATGCATGCCATGGATTACACTCGTTTTCTCTAGTGACATTTATTGCTGAAATGAAAAAAATGTATGAATAAACTATATGATGATGTGTCCATTTTCCACCAGTGGGAAGAATCTACGTCTTTCACTTGCAGCCACATGTTGCCTTTGCCCCTTCTGAAGCCCCCTATAAAGACGTGGCCCTCTGCCTGATCTTTGTGGTTCACATCCCTGACCGTTGGTCCTCGGGTCAGACCACCAGTCCCTCAGGAGGAAGGTCCTCACTTCTCTTCCTTTAAAATAACAGCAGTGGCAGGGTCAGGGCTCTGTTTTTCACTGACATTTCCTCAATATGGCTCCCAGCAGGAACACCTGCAGGTAGAAGGTTAACCACAGCTGGTGCAGAAACATTAACATTGAGATGTGAATGTTCTATAACATTTGTAAAATTGTAATTGCTCCTCTCGTAACATTCGAAAAGGCTCGGCTAAATACACAAATTACAGTGTTCATGGTGAATATACAAGCCTAATGAAAGGACTTGACAACTCATCTTAAATTTGTATGTTCTGGTAAGTTGCAAGTTGGTTTTACTATAGAATGCCCATTTGTATTTTTAGGTGCCAGGGTTTCGGGATCTGTATTACTCTGTCTGTCTGTCTCACACATGCAGACGTAGACAAATATGTTCACCCTGCTTTCTTATTTTTGGAGGCGCAGTGAGGTCTTTTGCCAAATACAGCTTTATACTGCCTGGCCTCCAATCCAAATGGCTCTATAACAGTTTAGAAACCTCCAGGGCCCACAAAGACCAAAAAGAAACAGAGAAAAAAAGTCCAGTTGGCAGCCAACCACACATATTCACTGAGCTCATCCCACCAGGCAGCAGTAAATCATTATGAAGGCAAAAGACATTGCGGTCGATGCTATCATTTAAGACCAATAAAGCGCCCATTTGTACAGACAACCTCCTCACATATAACTGTCACTAACTGTCATGTCAGAAGACATTTCTCAGTGTGGCTTTCACAGTGTTTCAGAAAAAGGACAAAGGTACGACGTGGTTCGAAGTGGAGCCTTCGTGTCTTTTTATTCAAATTGGCCCTTGTAGCGTAGAACCAATCAGCAGGGATTTGCCTGCAGAGATTTATGTTCTGTTCCCACAAGAAAACAACCTACTAGATGATAAATTAGTTCCTAACAAATTAGGAGCTGTACTCTTGATGTTGGTGGTAATCAGCCTTACATTTAGATCAAAATGGAAATAGCGTGTTCCGGTTGCCAGAACACAAATGTGGTTTTCAAAGACCTCCTGTAAGAGGCCAATTGCTGGCTTTTCCGTGCTCCTGGGATATTATTCCCCCTTGAAAAGTCTGATGTCCAAACAGAATAAATAAACAAAAGCAGAGGATATGATTTAGGGACTCTGGTATGCAGCACACATGAGATTTGATTGTAAGTGTACTTGTATTAATTCACATAATAACTTCTTTAAACTACTGTATGATTGTTAGGCTGCAACTAGAAGAGGGTTTCTTCATCAAGAGCCTCACACTGACCATGTGGGACCTTCCCATGATGCACTGTGTATTAAAGGGAGGAAAACCTAACGGGCGTCATCCTGTGACATGGGCGTCAGTAGGCACCTCATTCCCTCTGGGCCTCTCTTTTCCTTTGGCTCCAGAGGGGCGTGAGCGGTTTGTCTTCTGCTTGAAAGACGTGGGGCTCTGCCAAGTTCAACCCAGCCCGGAGACATCCACTACTATTAGCTGGCTTCCTGACCAGTGACTGGGAGGGCAGAGAGTTGGGGCTTCACAGTAGGACGGGGGGCTGGTGCGATCAACCTCCTCGCTTCTGCCCCATGATCTGGAGGCAAGCTGAGATAGCAGAGCCCCGCCGTTTGACCACAGTTTACTCTGTGAGTGAGGGAAGGGGACGTGGCCATGTAACAGTATTTACTTCATCACTGACTTCATGTGGGTGGTCCCCCCTCTCTGGAATACAATGGCTGCACCAGACACTGCTCACTCACATACTGTCCTGCCTCATTGGAAAAGCCATAAAACACGAGTCGTCCAGGGCTCCCAGGCCGTGCATGATATATTTTGGGTTTTCTGTTTCCTTACAGATTACCTTTCATTTGCTGGTTTTCTGCCAGAAGAACAGAATGAATTTATGTAGATTTCTGCATTTTTTCTGAAAGTAAACAAACTGCGGTGTCCTCTCTAGCAACGGTGTGAACACAGACGCTGTTGATGATACCTAAACAGAGTGTGTCCGAAGTGATCTTGATGTTTGGATTACAAGAGAAAATCAGCTTTGTTGAGTGATTTGTGTAACCTTGCCGTATGACCTGAGGCACTGGGAATGAAGCAGACCAGCTTTAAAATTTCTCTCAATTGAAACTGGATCGGAGAGGAAATCTAGTGCAGTATGGCTTAAATTATTTCACTTCCATTTTTCATGCCTTCGCTAGAGACTGGAGGCTGTAGTGTAAAACAAGGTCAAATAAACTGGTTGTAGCTACGTGGTAAAAGCATCTAACGAAAAGCTGACACTTCACATTATATCAGCAACAGAAATAAAATAACGTAATATACATAAACATACAGCTGTTGATAAATGTTCTTGATGATTTGGTACAATATCCAACTTAAAAAGAGCTTTAACACAAAATTTTCACAGGCTTCATCCGCCTTTCCCTTCCTCTGTTTTTTTTTTAAATGACGAGCACGTAATAGTCAGACATGTGTGCATACATGCACACATGCGCACACAATAATGGAGATGTAACTGGAAGAGTTCTTGAGGCATATGGATGCCATTTGTAAGCTGCACTGAGAATGTATAGGTCATTCTTACCCTTTGGTATCTCTCTATCCATCTGTTTTCACATTACTTGCAAATTATAGTGTCCTCCAGACCCAAATGAACATAAATCAGACCGGTGAAAGTGCAGAAGTTTTCCCATCTGTCATAAAACAATGATTTAAAGTACGGGTTGTCAAAATATGGCACTGTGAATTCGCCCCGCTCCCCAGCAGTAGGAACACAAAGCACCATCTCATCGGAGTAATTTATGGCCTCTGAGGGAACGGAGGGTGATTAGGGCTTGGGCCACCAACAGCCAGAAAAACAGTAGGAGCTCCAATAAGGATGGCTGGAAAACCTAGACCAAATTTATCAAACAATTCAGCAAAATCTATTTCTGTTTGGAGAGGAGCGCGAGATATATGGCCTGTTTAGTATACTGGTACATCTCTGGAACATTTGGTCATACTGCATTTGTGAGTCTTGGAGATTCTACATTAAATAGTCGCAGACCAGGACATGTGATGTATTGGTCAGCTGAAGTGCCCGAGGCCAAATCAAATATACAATGGGACGTTCTTGGATTTTAAACAACATATTCGTGTAAATGATGTCACTGCGTCTCTATAAAATTGTTTCTTTTAAAGGTGGAGTTTTAGGGTGAAAGCGCTGGTGTTCAACAGCGGCCGTGGGTTCTGGCATCCACAAACAAATGGACTAGTGAAAATGCTTGTCTAAACCATCTTTACCTTAAATGGCCTTTAAAAACTGAAAGGCATACACGGTAACTAAAACTGCACAGTAGGACGTGGCTTCCTGTATGGTCAGTTAATATATTATGATTAGCTCACTACCACGGTCTGTGAAAGGAAATGCAGGAGCAGACTACGGGCAGTAACAGCCAGTTACTGTTGCTGTGAGCTTGGGAGGCTCCCAATTAATACTTCGGCTTATTGACTCTTTCATGTCTCTTTAAATAAATGCAGATTTCATGTGAACCAGAAATGGGTACAATAAAACGAAGCTAGGTGGTCAACATATCAGTACAGTGTTTTTCTGCCTACAGAAACATCCAAACGCTCTATAAAGACAGGCTTGTTTTTCGAGACAGAGCGGGATTGAATAGCTCCTGTTTCAAAAATACATTTACAGTAAAAGAGCAGCTTGCATTCCTCATTTATCTACTTATCTTATTTACATACTTAAAATGTAGTCGGTTGTGTTTTACGTAACGTCATATCAATTTATCTTCACCTGCTACTCTCTCCACATGGGACACATCTTCTATGACTGGGCAGGTATTGTTTTTGCATCTATTTTTACAACTGCTCTACTTGGCCCCTGGACAGTCATCAACTCTGTGTGGAAGGAGTCATGCCTCCGGCCCCCACACAGCGTACAAAGTTCAGAGCCTCTCCTCACTGGGATACAGGTGTTTTGCCAGAGTAGCCTTATACTGAAGTGAAACTGTTCTTACTTTACCGTCGTTACTAATACTGGCATACATACTGTTTATTATTATTATTGGCATAATTTCCTGTTCAACCATATGTTAAAAATATGCGCCAGACTGTGGAGCTGTGTTATTTTGCCTGTTCTCGTTGTGTACAAATGCGTATCTCTCATGAATTGCTGCGACCATATTCTCCATAATGTGTATACTCAGCAAGGGCCTGACACACATTAAGCAATTCTCCACAAGCTTATTTGGGTTAATTGCGTGGCTGCCTGGCAATCTCCTGAACCACCCAAGCATCAGCTCCCTTGAGGATGTTCTGCATGTCCGCTAACCAATCAGCACAAGGTTCTGCATCGCCGCTGGCGGTCCACCCCAAGATCCAAAGGCTGTTCTGGCCAAGTAGTTGCTTATTTCTCAGGAGAACTCCAATGCCCTCACTGGGACTCTTAAACATCTGAAGTGGAGCGAAGTTCAGGGGCTTTGCAGCCACGGCCACACAGACCCGGCTATCTGTTTAAACAGCAGGTAGTCCCTAACTGTCTTCTGTTTGTGTCCGTGGCTTCCTCCTCCAGTTGTAGGGGATTTTCCCATACAGTCCATCGCTCCGAAGGGGTCTTGAAATATGTCTGTTTTTCAGGATGGAACTTGACGGAAACAAAAACACACATGTACAATACATGCCAGAATATTATCATCTTCATTTATTCTTGCAGTAGAAACAGTGATGTGACAGATGTCAGCTAGATTAATCTTGTAAAACACAACAGGAGTGCAGGTTTTTCACATATTTTATGCAGTTAACACTTTTTGGGCCCACATTCTTAAAAATCATCTATCAAGTTTTTAGTAAATTTTTTTTTCCCTTCATGACAGTAAGACAGAGGATTATCAGGAAAAAGACCAGAAGGGACAGCTTAAGAAGGATCCAACATGCCTGGAAGTGAATGTGTACACTACGTCTATTGATGCTGTCTGCACAACCCAACAGGTCTCCTCCAACAAGGTGGCCTCAGCTGGGTTTCTATTGCATCCCGTGTCAACACCACTGACAGCAAAAAGCACTTAGGGACCAACAGATCACTTTACCATTCCTCCAGCAGGAAGGGAAACCTGGAGGCGGGTGGAGAGGGGGGTTGTTGAAGGGGGCAGAAGGACTGCGGGGAATCACACTAGCGAGCAGTGGCCAGTAGGTGGCAGTATTGATGCTCATTTAATAGACCCACCACCGGCAAGCTTAACAATATCCACTACAGTACAGTAGAGTCACTATTAAATAATTGTCTTTTTTCATATTGTTCAGTCCCTGTGAATTTGCTGCAGTCTTAACAAATTAATGTCCAGAACTTAAAGCTTCAAGAAGGATGGAAATACATGTTTATGATTATCCGGTTAATTTAAAGCACATTACTGCACCTCTTTTACTGCATCTCTTTCCATGTTTCACTTTCCACTTTGTCTGTTCATCCTCCCAAGTTTTTTTTTTTTTGTTTTTTTTTGCATCTTTGTAGTTAATAGTTTCATTCCCGATAGGTTGTTCTGGGGCACAAGTGGAAGACATTATTCCATTTCATTTCAATGCTTCATTTGCAGTTAGGTAAATACAAAAACATCAATTAAAATATTTCCGGGAATGTTAGTTGTTTGCTTCCTTGGTGCAGGTCTGGTGAAGCTGGGGATCCCTTAAGGGTACGTTTGATGGATGGGAAAATAATAAAATTAATAAAATAAACATCTGAATATGGTGTTATTCTTAAAGATACTTTCTGAAAACACCCCCTTTTTCCCTCCCATTACACATCACAAAAGATCCCTGTATTGTAATAATTATAACCCATTTCACTGGATTATTTACATCAAAGAAATATACAATAAAGTGCATTTATTGGAGCATTATACAAAATGTACTTTAGGCTACAAATATTATTAAAACAATACAATATACCTTCCTAAAATCAATGAAGAAACTAAGAATTTCCTCAGCTTCATGGGAGGACTTGGAGTCTGTCTCAGAAGCCATGGCATGCAGAAACCAGACCTTATTTGTGTTTTTGCTTTCAGCAAGTAGGGTCACCCTCAGTGGATCTCACTAAGCTGTGTAATTCAGCCAAGAACTGCCCAAAGCCTGTGGCCCACAGCCCACCGCTCCCTGTCTTTGCGGGTTACCAGGGGCGAGTACACCCCCAGTGGTACCACACACACACACACACATCCACAGTACGACGAGTACTGTAGGGTACATTTATATATGCGCACACAAATACTTTCAGACATATGACCCACCCCAACAAACATACTCGGGCACGCATACGAATATTTTAATGAAGCAAATACAAATACTATTTAAATATAGCTGTAATGGCTGTGCACTTTCTCCTGAGACTAAATCATGGTCTAATTACTACTAAGATATGCCGCACACTATATGCAATTATCTTTATCATAATTTTACAGCAGTATTTAACGTATGAAACGTGCACCCCCAGAGCATTTACGCTTTCAGGAAATCTGGTATCACAGAAAACATCAGACTGAACAAATGGAACGTATTAAAGTGTGTGTATTTGGCAGCACTCATATATACAGAAGGAGTGTATCTGGCAGTGGATGTTGTTATTAGTTTGACACTGGTAAAGTTATGCAGCCAGGTGAAACCAGGCGCCAGTAGAAGTGACACAGTCTCACCTCCAGTAAGCTCGACTCTGAAGATGTCTTTTAACATAGGGAAATGTGGCTATTCACGGCCAGCCGAGCGTTTCAATGAGCCACATTAGCTGTTGCGCCATTGTTTTCAAAAGGCAACTCTGAACTTGCTTTGATGGCCGGGAAGATTGTCTGCGTTTCATTTTGTCATTCTGATGAGTCTCTCATCATTCTGATCTACTGAGTCTGTCAACCATTATGACATACAGGATTCTAAGGTGAAGCATGACAGGTAGCTGAGCTGCTGAAATTTGTTAAGCATTTTCTGTTTTAAATTACTTTCTAAAATGCCCATAATGCCACTATATCATTTTAATCCATAAAGATACTTTTGCTGCAGTTCCCAAATGAATTTCTCTATTTTTAATCTTTCTTAAGTGATTTGTCACCATTTATTCTAATATTATGCTCTAGATTTTGCATTTTTAAGTAGAAATCATGTATTTTCTTATATTGAATTTACTGATTTTGTAATATTCATAAAAACTCAGATTAAGGTTGAGGGTTACTATATATATATATATATATATATATATAAACAGAGACAACTGAAGAAAAAGTGACTTTTTCAGTAAAATATATAATTAACTGAACCTAAACCCGGTGTGTCCATCTACTGTCACTGATCCAACTCCATGGGTTTTACTGGTGAATAAATGTTGTAGAGGATGAGTGTTTCCATGGAAACTACGGAGCCTCTGAATGTCCAAATGGGTCATATCTGATGACCGTGAAAAGATGACAAACTGTATTTTACACCAATTATTTCCATGTAATGATAGGATTAGTGGATCAACAGGTACTAAACAGTTTACATACATGATTTTGGTTGCCGTTGGATGTTGGGGTCTTTATGGGTTAATAGCCTTTTGCATGTTTAAGTTAATTAAAAACACTTCTGTACTTTACTGGGCATTAATATAAGATGAGTGATTTAATAAGCTACATTTATGTGGGGAATATCAGGTTTAATGTTTGTTTTTTAACAGTAAGATAGGGATTTGTTTTAACATGCCATCATTTGGGTATGCTCATTGGTTTTGCATGTTTCTTGAAAGTCTCTGAGCAAAATTAATATTCCACAAAGGGAATGTTGGCCATCTCTCATGTCCTCCGTCACTCATTCACAGTGTGTCATTTGTAAGTCACACTTTGCCTTTGAAGGGAGCTAGGCACTCACTTGAGAGAAATTCCCTCTGAGGGCAAAATCCCTGGAAGAGCCCTATGATTATATCTATATTAATGGCTCTGTATGTCTAGCAAGATGTTTTGTCTGCTAGATCTCACAAATAGAGTTCTTTTTTGTTTTTTTCAAAGAAGAGGGTCATCTTAAACTGATTAGGGTGCAGAAATATCAGGTTCTTTTTGAAAGCTTGTACTGTGCCTTTGGTCTTGTTGTGCAGACCCTGATGCCAGATGCAATAAATTATTAGTCTAAATCAGAACAGAATGCCAGCTTTACATCAGGATAGTGATCCATGTCAAGGAAAAGAAACTTTATGTTTGAAGCACAGCAACGACCCAGTGTCAGGGTCTATCCCAGCTAAGTCCAAGGCTATTATTTACTATTTCACATCTCATATGGATTTGGGCTGTTCCTGCAAGAGCACTGTAAGATATGTAGAGCTTTGTGAAGACTCAGATGATTTAGTGTGCATTATTTTCCACAAAAACAAAGAATTGGCTAAAGTGCAAAAGAAATAAAGCAGTGGTTAATAAATCACACAGTCAGTTTTGCATAATATAAAAAAACAAAACTATATTCTATATGTTGGTGAATGTTACTGCTCTGTAATGTGAAAAGCAGATTAATACATCTAAGGAACAAGTAATGCAGCATTAAAAAAAAAAAACAATATCAGATTTCAGCCTTGTAATGGAACTGAATAAACTGACAATAAACAAACCAATAGCATGCAAACTTTTGAGACCAACATTTTTCTCATCTCAAGTTTTATTGTTTGCAATAAGATGCACTCCATTGCTGCCTCTCAAGGCCCCAGAATATCTCTAAGCTCTAATAGCCATTGTAATCATATGGGATTTGGGGGCCTTATCTAAAGTACTGTGTCATTTTCAATATATCTGCAGACCATTTACGACTTTTCGCTCTCTTGTTATAGTTAGAGCAGCCGAGGGAGGCACCGTCGGGACACTTGGGTTTCTGCTCTCTTTAAAAGATCTGTTTAAATCTCGAGCTCGCTTTCATTTGGCCGTTTGTTTTTATAGAAGTCTCAAAAAAGCTGGAGTTAAACTTGGTAAAAGTTTAGAGTTACTTGGTATTCTCACGTTGTCATAAAACACACGTCGGCCTCAAGACTATAATTAATTACAATTAAGCTCAAGTCAGTCAAATTGCATGTTTTGTGGAATGAATAATAAAAGTCTCATTACAAATGGCACAGAAGTATAAGGCAAAAATGTATATATTTTTACATTGTACCACTTAAATAAAATACACAGTGCAGTAGAGCTGTTGCTGTACTATATGTGCACCTATACTTTGTGTTAAGCTGGATCTACAGACTTTATATTCACACATTCAGCAGAATACGGCCTCCCTGTACCAGTCAGTCATTGCAATAGCAGACTGTACTGTCATACTGGCGTGTGGTTGAAAAACCACACCTCCTTTCAGGGT
>JAPQRQ010000016.1:13162375-13180174 GCA_037367365.1 Apogon talboti | reverse complement strand
TCCGTGGAAGCAAGAATGACTAAATAGCAGGTCTATGCAAACACAAATCAACCTGATGAGTGTCATCCTTGTAAATGAATATGTGGAATACAGGGAGCACGGCGCTGTGGCAGTTCCAGGATGTACCCATGAGCGCTACAGGAGCTCTCAGGGGTCAGCAAGGACTGGGCAGGGAATATATGAACAGGATTTCCAATAAAACAAGGCAACTCTGACCAGCATACAAGCTGCAGAATCAAAACCAGGTGCGCTGCCGGTGTTCAGAACGATCAAATGAACACCAGATCATGATGCATTTAGAGTGTATTTGTTTTTCCCTCTAGTCCAGCTGCTACCAAAAGACACAGAAGTGATGGGCTGTATTGAGTAAACACTGCACCTTGTTAACGTGGAAGAATACCATGTGAATATGGGAGACATCCAAAAAAGACGATTTCTTACTGTATTGCTCAGTCCAGTGTCACTCTAGGCCACTTCCTTCAGAAGTGAAAATGCTCTCAGTATGTCAGCTATACCACATTCTTATTATTTCCTCTTACGCCATAGATCATGTTAAGCTTCTGGCCTTCAAACATTTCTGTGCATTTGAAATGTGCGGGTATCGCTTGTCCTAATCAGGAAAAATATGATTTGAATAAGGCTAGGTGAACTGTTTAAGTGATCATGCATTTGCCATGAAATATGTCCTGATTAAGGATGAAAGATTAAGTTACCCTTTTGCAACAAAAATGGTAAACTGAGTCGACAAAACAGTCTGCTTTCAAATGTTTTCCTGCCTGGACTGTAATGCAATTTTCTGCACAGAAGAGGGCCATATTCTGAAATAAGCCCGAAGACATGCAAAAAGGTACACACAGGAACACTTTGCTCTGGGTCAGGAAGGAAGTACGTTGCCACTGAAAAGTAAGTTAAGAAGAATGGAAAATACAAAAACAATATTAAAAAAAACACTGCTCTTTGTAGGTGCAGAAGGAGACTGTTATACATTAGAAAACAGACTGGAAAAAACTGCGACAGGACACATATGTTGCAGGGTTCTTTTTTTTTTAACTTGTGTGAGGAGGTATTGGGCATTTTTAGAACAAGAATACTGCATTTACAAAGATGCTTCAAATCTTACTGTAAAATACACTGTTACCCATAAAGTTGGAATAATTTTATTTGTTTTTATTCCTATTTAATCACCTTTGACCAAGTATAATCATTACATACTGAGTCCCAGTTACATTTATCTATCAAAAAATAAATCACAATGTCACAGTCATCTCATAAGAAGAGATACAATTACTTTATTCCAACATTATTATCATAGGTAATAAATCAGTTGTGTGATTGTTTAAGGCTATATATTGCACAAGTAACATATTTCATCATTTAACTGTTAAACATTGGTCTGTGGTAAAGAGCTTAACAATTTCATTAATCAGTCAGTTTGATTACTACAGGTATCATTCTTGAATAACAGCCTGTGTAAATATTGCTGACACTACTGTGGATGAGTTGCTTCACCTTCTGTAACATCTACACACTGCTTTGTACAGACCTGCTTGGATTGTTTTTTTCCTGACAGGATGTTGAAGTGCCCTAAAGCAAGGCGACAACTGCGCAATCAGATTAGGGCGTAGTGACATCACCATCAAAACGTTTTTTCACGGCTCTCAGCGCGCAAAGTGACACAGGCCGTCGGAGTGGAGGACATGAAAGGCCTGTGACAGCACTTTCTCATTTGAAGTAACTTAAGCTAAACTTTTACCTCTCAGTTGAGCCATTGGCTCAACTAAAATACCTGTTGTGAGAAGTCTGGCACGGTCTGTTTGTGGTTAAGTCGTCCATGGGTACCCCTGAGGCAATTCAGTGTATTTCCTTCACACTTCTGTCAAAACTCCTAATATGTGACAGATTATATACCGCCAAAGAAGGACTGGGAGGAAAAGTCAAACCTGCACCAAATTTATATAAAGTGTGTGTTGATGTACACCCCATGGTGTGTACATCAATTTTTATACATCAATAGATTGTATTTAAATGAATCTTCATTCAGTGCCACTCTTTAAAATGTCTGCTTTTGGCTCTTATCAGTTTTTACAGGAAAATACTATATGTTAAAGTCATAATATAAAATCATAAGATCAAAGATGTGACAATGAATCAGGAAATGAATCATAAAACCCTAAAATCCACCATTAGTATAATTATTTTATGCAATATAAAATAACGGGTTTATAATTTCGAGATAGAATAAAAAAAATTCTACTAACATTGTATTATTTTACAGTATCATAACCTTTTATATTTTAATATATTAAGAATTCATTGATGATTAACCAGTAATGTTTAAACTTTATATGAATAAATGAAATAATGTTAATGTGTCTAACTACCAATAAACATTCTCAGGGTGATCAGTATAAACTTGTAATTTATGTTTATTACTTTATAAATGTTTAATACCAATAAATACTGTGCAGTGCATCTTAAAACACAAAATATTATATAATGCAATTATTTCACTTATGCTTGATAATACTATGAATACTTCTTAAATGGGGAATAACTTTGTAAACATACTGACTGTTGGAAGGGTGTTTACAAAAGTACTGTGCAAAGATTTTTTATGCCACATGATGGTTTAATGGTACTAATTATTTTTGCACAGATAAGAGAATTTTAATTGACTTTTATAAAGCTCAAACAAGTCCATGTGGGCTTGCAGCACTGCAGCATGAACAAACAAACAGGATGGGTCATGAGACAGATGGGATTGAAAATATAAAAAAAAGAGCCTTTATGTAATTAAAAAAAAAAAACATAATAACTTTAACACTAGCAGACGAGCAGTGCTCTTTTTAATGTGGTCTAGTTTCTGACTGTGTTTAGTTTCTATTAGTCTGTTGTCTCATCAAACTTCAGCTTCTGAAAATTGCTCCGGTCACTGCTCTGCTTTGAGTCTCGGTGATCCACGCTGCCCTCAGTTCACTGCAGCACAGTCCAGGGTTTGTGATCAAGTCAGGCAAACCTCAGACTGCGCTCTGTGATTTGTGCTGAAAGGAGGAAACAACTTCGTTTTGTAGGCACATTTATTGTTCACAAAACTAACCAGAGAATGTGTGTGACGCCGAGTCAGATTTACAGTGTGTGATTTCTGCTCCGGTCTACGCTCCGGATAAGCTTTGATATGGCACTGGTTAAAACAAACTAATCATTTAATAACTGACAATGAGTATTATTAACATGTTGGCATCAATGTCAACTGTGTGAGTAACTGGCTAGTTCCTATAAACACAGTGAAAACGGTTGCTCAGCCCAGTAGCAGCAACAAATGCAAAGAACTGGAGCCTATGATTAGACGCACTCAGCCTCTGAAATAATAAACTTTAACTTCTGGTAATGTTTATCAGTCATTTAATCTAAACTCCTTGCGATTTGTTCAAAAGCTCCCATTTGTCCTTAATGCGCTTCAAGTGCTCTAGCAGAGCGGACAGTACATCTACAAACCATCCACAGTGAATGACTGAGTTGGACAAACTAACGGTCCTTAAAACATGGGTTACCAGTAAATTCAAAGGATGTAAATTCAACTGGTTTTGTCCATCACTGCGATTGGAGCAAAAAGACATTAACCTGGCAAAGATAAAACCTATAAAAAGAACAAAATAACAGCACCATAAAAACATCATAAATAATCAAATCCTTCTTTGGATGAAACGTTTCCATTGCCTGCTCTGCTCTGTGTATTTCAGTGTTTTTCCCTGGAGTGGTACGGCCAGAAAGTCCCGAAGACATCAAACAGAAAGGACATAACAGACCTGCACATTAAATGCCCACTCATAATTTCCTGCGTCTGTACACCATCATGATGATTAGCCCTATTGAGATGGGTCCACATCAGCATTTTTTGTTGATTTAAGATAGTAAATTAGTTGCCTTGTTTGTTTGCTCCAGTAATGTCTTACAACTGGAGAAATATCTGCTGCTCTAGTCCACAGCAATCAGGGTGTATTCTGTTTGGCACGCATCAGTGCTCGTGAAGTCCACAGGGTGAAGGGGAACTACGCTGGATCTCAGCCCAGCTGGAAAACTGTCCTGTGAGGAGCTCTTCAGCTGTGAAATGGACAGTCTGCGTTTGACACAGCAACAGTTGAATTGTGCGGATGAACAGAACAGAAAACTAAAAATACTAAAAGCTCAAAAACCCCATCTGAAGTTAAAAAAGATCCTTTTTTTTAACTTGAAGCAGTTGAGATTTGTTCTATTCATATCATGTTTGTTTACACAGTGATCAATTGGTTGTACGAGAAGCAGTCAGCTACAAATTATGTGTGAGCACGAGTGCTTACCACGCCGCACTCACACTCAGCTGGTTTTGATGCAGCGATGGGATCATGAGACAAGTCTTGGATGACTGTGAAAGGGCCGCGGACTCTCGCGGTCTGCTGCAGTGCTCTGTGGGTGGGAACACACACCAGTGTCCTCAGAAACCCAGAAGCAGCCCTATGGTTCTGGAATAAGTAGGCCTGACCCCATGGCCTGCGACGCAGTGGTCCAACGGCGCCTGTCGGCTGAGCCCAAAACACCATTTCTACACCAGATGTATTCCTAAGATTTGGTAGTGCAACAACTTCAAAGTCGGACTTGATTATTTTTGATTGTATGATTATTTGATGCTGCCGTCTTTTTCTTTTATTCTGAGGGAAAAGATATTATCATTCAACCACACTTATTTAATTGCAGCAATTGGAGCCACTCTAATTGGCCCCTGCCTTTCATCTGTAATGGTAATGATTATGAGATTGCGTTTGTGCGCGACAGTCTGAGTCAAAATAAGAGTGAAATGATATGAACGCTTGCATCCTTTCTTGAATTAAGCATTACAGTCTCCTATGTATTAAACTACGCTGTAGATCATCTGATTTATTGAGCATTTATTTTGTGTGTTTTTCCAGATATCAAACTATGTGCACTCACTTTGTTTTTTTTATCTTGATCTTTGTAATGGAGGTCTTGAATAAGTAAACATTGAATGCCTGTTCACAATGTCAGCGTGCTTTGTCAGGGCTACGCAGACATTTAAAGAGCATCTTATCATGTTGATTTAAGCAATTAAACATGAAGTTACCCTCTGCAAGCTCTGACTGACTGTATCATCTTAATTATTATCTACAGAGCTTATCCTCAAAGCATTTCTTGCGGCCTGATAATGGGACCTATCATGGTCATTACGTGGTTAAATGTCTGGGTATTTTAGAAAAAGTTTAAATTTGGGAAATGTTCGAAGCATTAGAATGTAGCCTTTAATGTGTTTGGATATAGCAGTTGGCAAATGCTTTCAGGGTGCATGTATGTTAAACAAAGTAATTAATCCTTAAACGATACCTTGTCCCTGTAATCCTTCAGAGTGATAACCACGTTTCGGTTAAAGAAGTACAAACAGACTGTGCTTTGACCCAGGAAATTGTTAGCGGGAGTTGAAAAGCTGGCAAATACGAAAAATAGCATTTACCCCTCTTGCAAAATGACTGACGTTCACATCTGCACATTCGTGACTGTAAATGAATAATTTAGAAAAAAAAATATGGAATTTACTTTTATATAGGTTTGTGATCATAAATCAGATTTAAAACTCATCTGTTGTCCTTCCAACAAACAGTATCCATCTGGTGGTAAAGACATAAATCTTGCGCATGTTCTTGCTAATATCCATCCCATGTGACTGCAGTCCTTTGCCCCTAAGTCACCCACATCCAGATCATGATCTAATCAAATGTGACAAAGCTTTTCAGGGAAAGATGGGCAGCGATCTGGTTTCTGCCCATGCCAGCACAGGAGCTGTTTTGACAAGGATTATCACTTTCATCACCAGGTAATTTATAACAACCCCCAGCTTCTCAGCCTCTCCAGACCTCATATCTCTCCTAAAGAACTGTGCTTACAAATACGAAAGAAATGCTGGTAGCTCGGTTTCTCACCTTCTGCTGAAGTAGGAGGGGAAAAAAAACCCCAAAACATTAAAACACTGCATTATCTTTGGCCCATATTGCAGGCTGACTCTTGCACTGAAGCCACGAATGCCTTGGCAGAACAATCACCTGCATAGTGAGGTAAAGGCAAAAGAATTTATTCACAAGTCTTCATAAATCATCTCTTTATGTTAAAATAAACTCTGCCCATGCATCTTTGACTGACAGGAAATGGATACTGGAAAGTCCAAGGTTTCGCAATCCTCACCTTGTTTAATTTTTCTTTTTGTAGGAATCAGTTTGTGACACGTTCCCCAAATATTCTAACAATTTCCCCAGTAATCCTGACAGGTAGTTGTGCATTGTATGTACAGTATATCTGATAAATTACACCCCACTGCATTTCATAGCAAGCCATGACTTGTAAAAAGTTAAATTAATATTTTTTGGAAAAACGTTATGCATTCAAAACAATAGTTTTGTACTGACTTCTCCCACATGCGAGGATGTGCTTTACAACAGCAGATTAACCTGAAATTTTGTGACATATCCATGCCTACAACACATTCAATGCCATGCAAATATTTTTCCGATGCGTGGCAACACAACAATAACTGAAAAGTCCAACGCTGAACAACACACAACAAAAGTAGAGTTACAGAGTTATACTACTGCACCAGTGGTCTGTGAACCTTGTTTTACTATTTTCCAAATTTAGAAGCTTGGATTTTTTTTACAATTAATTTGCTCAGCATTTATATGGTAAAGGTTGAACCTCTGAGAAAGCGATATTTCAAGGGCAAGTTGTTTGACTTTATTAAAAAAAAAAAAAACTATTAACAGCCATTTGTTGCTGTGGCTCTGGCAGATTTACTTCAATTTCTTGATAAATTACTTTTAAATGTTAACATTTGCAAGATGTCGACTGCATTTCAAACCTATTCACCACAGAGTAATGAGACTCAGTCCAATGGAATCCTTGTAGAAATGCATGTTAACATATAATATAGAAGAATCAAAGGCAGACAGGCAACCAGAGAAACCATCTACATTACCAAAGCCTTACCATGGTCTTGTCAGTCTGCCTACTTTGGTTAAGAGCACTGAAAGAAGACTGTGTTCAAGCATTACAAGGGATATCCTACACATGTTTGTTATACATCAAATTGAAAATTATCACTCAGAATTTGCACAGAGAGGGTGAGGAAGAGCAAGACACAGAAAAGTAAAACCAAATATGTGGCCGCGCGCTCATCTTTTTTTATTTTTTTTGTGTGCTTAAACTATAGTTCCAAAAAGCCACCCACACTTCACCACGTAGGGAGAAACCAGTCTCAAACTGGCACCTATTTATGGATTTTGCTACTGCCAGAAAGAAATTCCTGCTGCAATGAAAAAAAGCTCATTGAATGTGTAGCTCATCCATCATTCTAAAGCCATTGGCTTTAAAACAGGAGCAGTAAGGCTGTGATTTGGTAACACACTTTGCTTTGACTGGTTTCCCCACTTATGCTTTTCACTTCCCTTTCAGTTTTCCTTTAAAATGAAGCTCTTTCCCGCTGCAACACAACATTTTGATTAGTTCAAGTGATTTCACGAGTTACATTTTTTTTCCTTCCGTTGCCGGGACAGTGAAATATGTGCAGTATGTGGCTGTTGTAGTACATGTCGTGTTATTCGAGCACATCGGTGGTATGAAAAGCTGTGGAGCTGACGTCATGAACTCCACTTCACCTGTGCGGGTTGCTGCTCATGCAGAGAAAGAAGTGTTGGCCCCTGCCCTACCGGCTTTGATGCCAATTAACTAATCTTCTCACCGGTTTCTTCAGGTATGCAAACACTGTCGGCCTATCTATGTGAAAATCAGGCCAATAGTCAAAATGATTTCTTTTCAGCACGCCCAAAATGAAAACAGACAGAACGTTCTTCCTTGTGTCTGGGTAAACTCTGAATGCCACTGGTATTCACATTCACCTTGTTATTTATGATTCACAAGGTCATTGTCCATGAGTTTCCACTGCTAGAGCTTGCTGCTAAGTATCTCATTGTTTATTAAAGTAGGAAAATAGATAATAGCTGCCTAAAGAATACAGTTCTAATATAATAGGATAGGATGTTTAAAATAAAGCTGCTAGTTGTTGTTATGGATATAAATACATTTCTGTGAGAGGCCGTCTGGACTATTTCTGTACTTTATGTCCCTCTGGCACAAGCCAAGTCTCTCTGCTACTGTTAGTCGCTGCTCAGTTTAGCCGACACAAAAATGTATGGACTTTGATGCCGACCACTTGTTGTACAGGCTAAACACGCTGGACAGAAAAGGACTGTGAAGGTGGCAATAAGGGCTTGTTTCATTGTTGTTTCTGCCATAAATCCTCCAGACATCACTTGTCAGTCAAGTATAATGGCCAGTGAGTTCACAACTGCAGAGACCAGACAGAGGCATCCTGCAGTTATTTGTGTCACATATGTAGAGATAAGAAGCAACAGTCAGTGGAGATCTCCAGATCTGGCAACAAAAGAAAGTTGGGCAGAGTTCAACTTTGTCCACACTTGAAGACCTGCACTGTCATGATAGCCAGTTACAGTGTTTATTCGTCTGCTTTTGGTTACTGGAAAAGTGGAGCAAACTTGTGGTTACAGAACTTTCTTAGTTATAGATTTTGTTTTGTATTTAGTGGCTCTTTTTTTTTTTTTTTTTTTTTTTTAAATAGAGCATGGAGGACATTCACAAAGTTTATAAAGATTCCTGGTGTGGATTACAACAAAAAGCAAACAAATATCCAGCGTTAGGAGTAATGCATTACAAAAGTAATGCAATACAGTAATGGATTACTTTTTTGCTGTAATGCAGTAATGTAAGGCATTACTAATCAATGTTGTAGAATGTTACAGGAGCTAACAAGTTCTTTAGGCTAAAAGCATTGGGCAGCTTGCCATCAGCATCAGAGTACATAGGTTGGGGACCTTGCCTGTATGGAACAGGACCAATTACAAGTAATATTGTAGGAACATTATTCAAGTCCATTACATCAAAAACAAATATCAGCATGTACATACAAGGTTCAACAGATGATCTGAGTATACTCCAAAAGTAATCTTCAACAAATACTGCACCATAGATTACAATGCAAAAGTACTGTAGCGCAATAGTGTACATTCATTTCAGGTGCTAATTAGCAGGTAAATACTTTTCAATGTAGGCTATGAGCCAGTAAAATGAAGGTTCAATTCAAATTAAATAAGCAAATCACAGTGCTAAAATTCAATGACAATAAACCACAATCATTTGAAAAAAGGCACTTGATTAATAACAATATGTAGGAATGCCAATATAGCTAATAAATACTTTAGGACAAGTGTTATTAGCGCCAGCACTAAGACAACAACTGTCCGAGTCCCATTCACAACATATGAGGCTAGGGGCTACACGCTACGGCTAGCGCTAGCATGATAACACAAACAATTGAACGGACTCACCAGTTCCCTCTTTGTTTCAATCACATAGGCGATAACAACGTCTATGGCACGGGCGCCTAAGAGTTGACAAGCATATCAGTCAGTATAGGGCAGAAAATGTGCAAAAGTAGCGGTTTAAAGCCGCTGAAATCGCCTACCTGCAGCAGATCCAAGCGAGGTCTCACCCATACAAACACACACGTGGCTATGGCGGCGCCATGATTAAAAGGAAATGATGTCAGAGGTGCCACGGGAGTCGCGCGATAGCGGTACGAAATCCCGCAATATTTCATACTTGGTTTTGTTCAGTTTGACGGTGAGAAGGCAGAGAGAGGTGCAGGTCCCAGTAAAAATTACAATTTTAAGTAATATTTTACATGTTCAGTAGTGCTTGCATTACAACACACTTTTTGCCCCATAATTTAATTGCTCAAAAAAAAACCCAAAAAAAACACAGCAAGACTGTAAGAAGTTAACAAATCGGAAATGTGGCAGGAAAGTTCTATTATCTATTGTTGGTCAGCCAATGGGTGAAGATGGCAGAAGACAGCACATTTGTGAGATGGACGTATGCTCATTACTTTGCGTTTGTCAGAGAAAAGAACACGAATAACGTAATTTAACCTTTATCCAAAACCAAAAGAACTATCGATATCGAGAAATAGCACTAACAATTTAAAATAAAAAAACATCTCAAACAGTGCCATGTGACCACTCCACTTACTGAGAAGAGAAAGAAAGCAGAGGGTGAGAATGATAAGCCAAAGCAACAGAAATGAAGTCTGGCTGTCATCCTTTCTTGCATTGCCTTGGCCTTCACTTTACCAGTTATAAACTATAATGTTAATAGCCTGGATAGCCCACAGTCATTATACTATGCCATATCACCCTTTACTTGATGTAGAGGGTGATATGGAAGAAGTACATTTTGTCACTTTAGAACAATAAGCTCTACTTCTGTAGTTATTTTGGTGAAAGTGACTCAAGATGTAGGAGTCATGTAACACATTACAATCCTGAGACCGTAATATTGTAAGATAAGGCATTACTTTTAAATAGCAGTAACAAGTAATCTCTAATGTATTACAGTTTGGAAGTACCTTGCACAACACTACAAATAACTAATGACATGTACATCCTATTTTGGTAGCTATAAAAAACTGGTTGACTTATTAATGATTCATCACTTTTAACATTAATTACGGTTTTGCTATAAACCACATTATGGCTATTTGAGTGGATGACAGATATTTGGTAATTTATCAAGACTGGCAGCATCAGTGCCAGAGTGAATAAACAGCGGTCCACATTTTAAGGTTTCATGACAGCTGTATCGCATTATGTACACTATTACTACATCAGACACGCATGCAATAAACAACTTAAAAAAAATATCCTTGAGATGATGAGGAAAGATGCAGCTGGGCGTTTATTATCAATCCGGGTCAGGGTGTGTAAGGCTGGAGCCTGTTGGCCGGTTACCAGCGGGGTCTCTTTCCTCCAGTTCACAGCTTTAACAAGTCTGATTTTGAGTGACCTGGGGAAACGGTTTAATGACTGTTTCTTGACTGTGTTTCAACACTGTGTGGGTGGGTGGTCTGACGCGACTGGGCAAGGACGGCACTCTGATGTACAGTGCTGCAAATGGATGTTTTAGCAGAACAACAAACACTATTTTTTTCCACCGTCCCAGGGAAGTACCAAATCAGGTCACACTGTATATTTATGTATTACTTCTAAATTATTTGTTTTGTTGAGGTTACAGCAATGACTTCCCACAGATAATATTTTAATGTTCGTCGGCTCTTTCACACCTGTCTGCAGACATATCACGGAAGTTCATGTTTTAGTCATATTATCTATTCAGTTTATTTTGTGAATGTATACATTTATTTTACAATAACCTGGAGTTTTTCTAAAGCTTTCTCAGAGTTGCACACAAAAAGTTGACTCCCCTTCCCATCATGCCAACCTGCAGGATGTCCTGCAAAGACACTGTAATCCATTTTCATTGGTCAGCTCTTCATAACCATCACAGACATTTATGGAAGGCCCGGCGCCACATCTCAAGAACATTTCCCTGGGACCTAATGTCAGAGTGTCATTTGTTTCATCTGCAATTAATCAACCATCATGTTTATTATGAGTTTGTTAGGTTTACCTCCACGTCCCTCCCCACAGCTCCTGCCAGGTTTATGGTCAACACAAAGCCGACGCCAGGATTTAAGAGAGTTCTGCCACTCTACATGCTTTTCAAGTTTTTATTCCCCTGCAACACTCTATAAATAGATGACTGAGTAGAGCAGCGTGAGATTTTCTTTTATCACTGATAAGGAAATTTGGATCTCAGAAAATATGGCAAGCGATAGGTTAGATTTTCAATGCTATCTTTAACACTTTAACAGCATTATTTGACTTAAAGCTTTACATTTTAATATTTAAAAAGGTGCAGTATTATGTCTCCGAAAGGATTAGTTTGCTTGCACCACCTGAGATTTGCAGAGAAGAAAATCGTGTGTAATTACATGTCAGCTTCTCAACCAAAGCCATGTTAATTTATTTGTACTTCCCTAATGGAAAAAATATTCCCCTAATTACAGTAAACAGAATGTTGCTATTTCATATGGAATCATTCATGTTTGATGCCTGAGTGTGATAAGACACTTTTGAAGTTCCACTGTATATGTTGTAAATTGTTTCTTTGAGCTCGCTCAAGTACCAAAATCACCCCTGCTTCACCCATGGGAGTTGAAAGCAGAACGGGTACCACTCCACCACTTGGATTCTGGGCCAAAAGTTTCCAAACATCTCTTCCTGGTGCCTAAAATAAGCAGCATAATGAGGTAGTGGCTTCCTTTTCTCTGAACTAATACCCCATCCCTGTGGGACGGCATGATGTGGACTAACACTCAAGATCAACAGAAAAATCTCACACTGACACTTAAGGCCGCGGGACAGAACATTTACAACAGAAAAGAAAGAATTGAACTCGAGTGCCTGCCATCTGAAGAAAATGGACAAATACTTGAACAATATACACTTTCTTCTGAGCTGCTGCATTTAAAGATTCCAAACAGATCCTATAGCGAAGTTAAAATTTCCTCCGCAGTCTCCTTCTCCACAGTTTCCACTGTACACCTTCACTAAAATGAGTTTTATATGTACTCTGGGATGGCTGGAGAAAATGGAAAAGACATGCTTAAGTAGACTCCACTTCATTATTAAACCTATAGGTCACATTTAATTGCACTTGCATTAATCTGTTTTATTTCAACTAATGAGTGCTGCCATAAATTTAACTGAAGGTGAGGAATTTTTATGACCTTCAGCAAACTTTTGATCAGGTGCTGAAGCTGTTCAGGGGAAAACTACTTGGAGAATCTTTACTGTGTACAGTACAGTGTCCGATTACACAACGGTTTGATTTTCAGCTCTCATTAGGAATTCTCCTTCACATATAATGGATGCCTTTTGGGTTTGGCGAACTGTTTTCTTTGAGGGGAAATCCAACTAGGTACAGGCTGTTTTACGAAAAACAGACCTATTGGTTGCATATTACATGAATCATGAATCTCTCGTTTTGATGGAAGGAAGGAAATTGCTGGAATTATAATAAGGTTGCGAGTAGCAAGTTATTACAAAACATTTAGGAAGTTGTTGCACCTGATGAACATTTAAAGAGCTATTGTGCACTTTTAGACTTAGATGGAAATATAAGGCAGGTGGTAGGATTATTTTTATTTACTTTATGCAAAGTTGTGCTCTATGAATGGTTTTTCCTAAAGTGTAGGTGGTTTAAGGTTTGGACTTAAATGGAGCAGAAACTCATACAATAAATGAGAGAAACAACTTGTAAGAACAGTGATGTAATTCAACTGAGCTACTGCATGGATGGATCATCTAATGGGCCATATTGCTATTTGACGCCCAGACACGCAGCATCTCTTTGTGAACCCTAGACTTCCTCCAGTCCATTGACTCCAGTACGCCTCTACAAGAACCGAGCATGTTCTCCAAACAAACACCACAACCTGTACAGGAGTCCAGACCCGGACCTAAAGAGCCAGACACTGGGATTGCTTCTGACAGCTGTTTCCTGTTATGTAACTACACACAGCTGCTATTTCTAAGAGAGGGCATCTTGGTGTTGTAGACATTACCAAGGGTCAAGAGGAAGAAAAATAATGCAGCTTTAATAGTGACCAACAATGGACCACCAAGGTTTCTTTCTTCGGCATGCAATGTTTAGGTTGCAAAACATGCAAAATCCTTCACAGGATCCATTTTAATGATAGAGTTGCTTAAGTTGAGTTATTTAAATACAGTATTTCAGTATATCACTGTACTGGTGGTAATATTATATGCTTTATTGTCCTCCATGGGAACTGGATCTGGATTAATTTATCACTGCTATTAACAGAAATATGCTAAGGGATCCACATGAGGCCTAATAGATCTTATTTGAGAAGGTGTGGATGTGTATAACCTGATTAATATAGGGGAGGACATGTATAAGTTTGTACAAGTCTAAAAGTCTGTTTTTACATGCAGCAGCAGTGGTCCTATATTGGAGGTAATTGTTACACGGATTAGATATTGTCTTCTGAAGCATTCTATGAAAGGCTGTATCTTGGAAATGATTGTTTTTTTTCTAGCAACACTGTGAAAGACTTAGAAATAATAAAGAGAGAATGTTATAGTGTCCTTAAGGCTTAAGCACATTAGTTTCCTTGTCTACATTTTGCTCAGGAGAATAGAAGATAAATGAGGGAGCAGTAATGTCTGGGAAAACGGCGGAATATTTGGCTTCCATTCTCTGTAAATATTGGTTCAGTTTGTTTGAGGTCCCTCTACAAAATAAACATTTTACATATTGAATAGATTACCATACTTATCCAACCTGGATATTGTATGATAGCATGTGAACATGTCTTTAGTCTCCATGCATGGCCGATAAGGAGGGACCACCCTTAGAAAGAGAGGAGTGGAAGTCACTTCATGTGGAAGTTTGTGTCCTTTGAAATGCACCATTTGTGATGGTTATCAGATGCAGCTCAGTGAAAATCATGGTCTAACCTTGACTAAGGACTTCCCTGTGACCTCTCAGTATGTTGCCTATACTTACTGCTGCTTCATTGAGTTGCTCTACTAGTTTGATCAGCAATTAAAAGAAAAATTATTTATATTTGTCAAAAGAGGTAATAAGATTATGATTATGATTACTGAAACTTAAATCTTCTGATATGTGAATGTGATATTATAATACTACCATCAACAAAGAGAAAAATGTGATAATTAACAGACATCAAGCCCTGCATTCTCGACAGTAGACATAAGCTGTGGCTCCAATTAACAGACATAAAAATGCTGCATTTCGTGGGATCAGTCCCAGTTTCAAAGCCATCAGAAAACCGAAGACATGTACTAATAAATCACAAGAGGACATGTAAATCTCTCCTTACAGATGTTTGTGGAAAGATTAGAATGGCAAGGTGATAGGTCATAACTTAGTAGCAGACCTTGTAACAGGAGGCAGATTGTAGCAGCGCTCACACTGCTCCCACGGGAGCTGGCAGTGTGTATAAGTAAGCTGTTACTTTACCCAATGAGTTTTTAACACATTACTGTTTCTCGAACACCTATACCTACGATTACAGAAAAAAGAGACTTTAAACATCTAAATTGTAAACCTTGCAGTTTGGTCAGGTGTTGACCAGCTAGCACGCTACGAAAAAAAAGGCCTCGATCACACGCTGGAAATGCCTCCATGGGTCAGAGGTATTTATTGATGACATCTGTTCTAGGTTAAAGGGCCACCGAAGGTACAAGTACATATGGAAGTTTCTTTTCACAGAAGAAGGGGCTTTTGCGGATGTCCAGGGTGTGTGTGTCCCCTCTTTGACACATACCTGCTCCTGCCTTACATTTCAACTCTACACATCAAGTGACAGCCGTCCATTGAGATTTATCATGGCAAGATTTATGTCTTCAGCAGCCAACCCTCACTTCTCAGTAGCTGCTCTCACTGCAGGCAGTGTTTTCCTTCCTGCACATTCTTATTAGTTTGGTTTATTACAGCAGCACGTCTGGTGAGGTCATTTATGGCCAACCATGGTGGTATGACAAACTCATTTATAACGGTGAGGCTTCAGCGTGTTGGGTGAGATCACTCGTGCCTTCGTCCCTCAGACACCGAGCTCCGTAGGTAATGAAATCATCTGTTTATCTGTATATTTGCGCAGGGATACGATGGACTGGGGATCACTGTTGTTGGTGTGCAATCGTTGGCTGGGGGACCGTTTCACACACTGCTGCGTTTCTTCTCCCACAGTAGCTTAACAGTATTGAGATAGCATGAGAGAAGCAGCAGGTTGGGACCACATGCTGTTGAAGTAGATCACCAACAAACTTTAGGAGGAAGGTGAAAGCAGCAGTGATGGAAAACACTGCTTCTTTTTAAATTCTGTGGGAATAAGTTGATGATGTGTGTAATTATCACCTATAGTTCAGGACACCCAGTTGCTGCATTTTTTTTCCCCCAACTGGTCTTAAATAGATTAAGATACACTATTAGAGGCTTTAGGTAATGGATCATCATATTAAGCATGTAAATAAAAATATTTCTATTAATTATTTTTGGTTTTTATAACTTAAAAAGAAATAGCAGATGTGATATTAGATGCTAAAGAGACATTAAAGGGTAATTAGCAGCGCCACAGTATGCGTTCGTCTGAGTGCAGGTTCCCCGCTGGTAGTGAACTTATGACCCTGATCCCAGAGGGAGATGTTCAGACAAAGATAGAGGGCAGCAGAGAGATTTAGACATGCTTATGGAACCTGTGTGGTCTCCAGATATGCAATGTGCAGTCCAACACACACATTCAGGCTTTGGCTGAAACTTAGACCTGATTCATACTGAGTATCCATCTGGTAGAATACCCAGCAGTGTTGTACCCAGCGCTCTGCAGTTCCCATCCAGAAGAGAAAGCACACGGACAGGAGGCAGCACAAAGGAATAAAGCTGTCCAAATGTTCAAATCCCAAATGATGAAGATGCCACATAATTTGCTTATTTTGAAAAGGAAGTGCTTGCTTCAATACATGTGTATATTTAACACCTTCAGAGTGAAAAATGATGGCAAAACATGCAATGTGTAAAGACTGGAATTTTTCCACATTAAATACAAAGATCTCTATGTTTTGCCGCAAACGTTTTTCACATTAATACTGGAAATAAATTTCTTCAGCTCAACATACAACTTAACACTTATGTCAGTCCAGCTACTATATACATGCAGTGGTCCAGCGTTTATTGTAACTGTTTTCTCTATAAACGTTTTATATCCCTGAATAATAAAATTCCGTGAAGATGTGGCATTTCATCTGTTTTTATTTAGTTTTATAAATCACACAACACTTCATATGCGTTTGTTATAGGCAAACTAAATGTTTGTTTTATTAAGAGGAAGAGATTAAATTGCAGTGCATGGTTTGTACTTTGAAAGGCAGTGGAAATTTTGCCATTGTGAAAGCAGAGAAGTTGAGTTTTTCTCATGACGACCGCGATGCAAAATTGCTATCCTTTGTTACAAAACGTAATGAGAGTCGTATCTGTGGCAACAAGTTCTCACAGTGCGGCATGGGGTGCAAGCGACAATAAGGAAATGTTACTCATCATTTCATAAAAGTGGATCATACCCAGACTCTTAACAGATATTTATGTTTTATGAAAACCAGTCTCGCAATTTCACCAATAGAGTCAGTGCTGGGGCGTCTTTTACCATCTCTGAATGAAGGCAGCTGAAGAGGATTAGTGTAAATGTCCTTGGAAAAAGGGGCTCACCACAAGAGTAAGGGAAAAAATTTACAGCACAACACTGACCGCTTGGTGTGTTCCAACAGATGCCTGTGCCAAGTTTGGTCATCTTGTCTTGCATCGACATGAAACACAATTTGTCCTGATAGGGATTTGCGTTAAGTATTAATTCTGAAATGAGATGCTTACAGCACTTTACTAGACTCTGAACATTAGCTCACGAATACAGTGAATATGCACAGATTAAAAGAAGTATGCACGCCATCAACTTTGAAGTACTATGATGATGCAGACGCAGCCTCATTTAACCCATAAAGACCCAGTGCTCCTTTTGTGGCACTTCTCAAATGTTTTTTTTTTTTTTTTAACTTTCTTAAGTGATTTATCACCATTTACTTTAACATTATGCTTTGTATTTTGCATTTTAAGTGAAAATCAGGTATTTCCTCATATTTAATTATTTTTATTATTATATTATTATATAGGGCGGCACGGTGGTGCAGTGGGTAGCACTCATGCCTCACAGCAAGAAGGTCCTGGGTTCGATCCCAACACCAGTCGGTGGGG
>JAPQRQ010000016.1:13146484-13162275 GCA_037367365.1 Apogon talboti | reverse complement strand
TTCGCCCTAAGTAGCTGGGATAGGCTCCAAGCAACCCCCGCGACCCTAGTGAGGATTAAGCGGGTTCAGAAGATGACTGACTGATATTATTATATATTTATTATTTTATTATTATATGATTTCTATTGTACTACTTATGTAGATGTTCATTAAAGCTCTGATTAAAGTTTAGGGTTATTATACCCAAAACAGAGAAAACTGAAGAAAAAGATATATTATTGTGCATAATATATCATTAACCGAACTTAAAATTTGCATCTCCATCCACTGTCATTGATCCAACTCTATGGGTTTTACATGTGAATCAATGTTGTAGAAGATGAAGGTGTTTCCACTGTAACTACGGAGCCTCTGAACGTACAAATGGGTCATATCTGATGACCATGGAAAGATGATAAACTGCATTTTACACCAATTATTTAGATGTATTGGTAGGATTAGTGGATTAACAGGTATCTAACATTTTATATCAGTGAATGATTTTGGTCGCCGATGGATGTTTGGGTCTTTATGGGTTAAGTCCAAATGATTAAAACTGGCAACCGGTTCATGGGCTGAGAGCAATGACTGACGGACAATAGCTGTTGTTGACGTGTGGAGTTTGTAACACACAGAGTTGGCTTGGCAAAGTTTAATCGCGTTATCTATCTTGTGAAAAAAACCTTGAAGCACAGATGATATCGTGTGAAGAGATAACTGCTAACAAACCTGCTAAGTCACCTTTACAAAGCGGCTGCCATGAAAGCAGATACTTTCCATCAGTTTGGCCCTGGCTAAGTGACTAGATAGAGGCAGACTATTGTGCTCTCCTATGGAGGCAGATGTCAAGGTCAGTGTTAATGTACAGCTGCACTACTGGCAGCTGGAGAGAGCCATGAACCAACCGTAAACATCTTAATATCATAGTGAGATTAAATTAGACGTACTGGCATTAGATGAACAACAAAGCGAACAATGACACATGAGGACAATTTGGAGTCAGTATTAGTTTTCGCACTGACGTTACTTTCAGTTTGTTTGTATTTCAGCATGCAGAGAGGTGAGCACGCAAAGCATTTCCTTCTCCTTTACCACCCATGTGGATGTCTCCAAGATTGAGATACCTCCCTTCACTGCACAAAGTCAATGTTCCCTCATGTAGGACTCTGTACAATCAGTTTGGCCACAGCCTATTCAGATTTGCAAAGATTGGAGAAAGCACGTTTTTTGTAGTTTTGCATTTGCCAAGTGGAAGAGCAGTGGTGACGATCAAATGGATTGGAATGCATGTTAGCTCTTGCTTTGGTGGTATTTTATGCATACAATAGTTTTTAAGTAATATTCAGAAATCCGTACATTCCTTGGAGATGCTTTAGAGAAACTGCTTCTGGCTCTTCAACAGTGAGCGAACACATTTTACAGTTTGTGTCGCTTCGCTGAGGAAGGAATGTTTAAATACGTGAGATGAAAATCCAGTTTACTCCCAGCTGACCCAAAACAAAAAAAAAAAAGGAGGGGAAAAAAAAAGCTAAGCACAGCTACCATGTTATACAAGTTGTATAGTATATGACTTTCTAAAATCATCAGCAATCTTCTTAGCCACATCCATTGAGACCAGTGGAAAATAAATGATATGAGGACGTGCTGACATGTTGAAGTTTACTCTAATTCTCATTTTGGCTCATGCTCCATCGCTCTAGCCACAGAGGAGGATCTTCGCTCCCATCTGGCTTACTGTGCAGCACAGAAGTGCAGGCCAGCTCAGTTGGGTCATTACAGAAATAAATCTGAGACACAACAGTAATCGCTGAATGTATAACAAAGGAGTACAGCCTTTAACTGGATTCAGGAGGTCGACTTAGGTAGGATCCATGCAGATTTATTCATTTAGAATTGCTTGTCAATTATGAGATTCCACACATATTTATTCGTTTATTCAGTAAATACTATTCACAAATTGTAGGAGTAAATATTCAGCAAATACTGTTGGTTATTTTTTGCCATATTTTAATCAGTAATTGTCATTTTGTAATAATCAGTACATCATGATACTTGTATTTTCTCTTTATTTATTTTTTTTTCTGTACCTGAGCTGAACTGTGAGTCTCCCACCTGTGTGTCCGGTTGATCTTCTAATCCCACGGATCTGAAGGCAAACAGACAGGCTCTCGGATATAAAGAGGGACACTCACAATATTTAGTTAAGAGATTCAGGCTGGAGGAGGGTTACTTACCTGAGCACTGGCAATGGCTTTTGTGTGGCTGGACAGGTCAACAACATATCCATTTTCACTAGCAGATGGGAATGTGTTTACTCAGGCCTATCTATCGTCTCATGACCGCATAAGGTGTTTCACCCTGAATGGGTAATCTATTGGTGATGCTATCTGCTACTATTATTTAAAATCCATTATAAAGGACTCATTTCATTTTCATTAAATCTTATTATTAGGGCTTTTGGTCTGTGCCATAATACACTCTATTAAACTATTAAACCAGAACTCATCTTGATTAGCCTTGTGCAAACACAACGCTGCACAGGTTTAGGTGACAAAACTATTTACCTGTTTGAAGCAGGTCAGCACCTGTCACACCTGGTAAAGCTCTTCTCTCAGCAAAGCCTCATCTCCAACTTTATCTGGTCTTCACTCAGATAAGCCAGTCTGGCACGGATATATGAGAACTCACTATGGTTATCTTACTTGGTGAAATGAGCATGAAGAACAACACTATAAGTGCAGGAGAGATTTTTAATTGGAGAAATGAAGTGAATAAAGCACAATTATGGTCTATGTTTAATATGTAATGCTAGCTAGTAAGGTGCACTATTTTTAGTATTTTAACATGGCTCTTCCTTCTGTGACTGAAGTTATCGCAGAAAAACACCCAATTAAATGTTGTGTTCATGAGGTTGAATCAAAGTTGCATGAGCATCTAAATATATGACAAAATGGGAGGATCAGAAAATACTAAAATCCTCTGTTTCAAAATATAATCTATGACAGCTTACAGCGTTCCAGTGCAAACAGACCCAAATGCCTGTAAAGTAATCTTTTAAGTTTACTAACTTCAACATCAGGTTACATGTGTTCTCTACTAAATTATAAGTGCTTAAAATGGATTTGCTGCCATGATTGATTGCTGTGATGACAGCATCAGCCATGATTACAGTAGTAGTCACTTTGTACTGAACCATTACACCCTTTTTTAGGGTTTGGTTTGGTTAGAAATTAGCACACACGGCCCCGGGTGTTACACAACACAGTATTAGGGTTGACAGCTTGTCAAAGTGAGACTTGACTAATTACAGTTTTCATCTACCCTGAGGCAGGAAGAAAGTACAGAACAGTTTACTTTTGTTATTCATTTCTAATTACACTGACACAATATGATGAGCAGTCCTATAAATATCAGTCAAGTATGACTGCAGACACCCACTGACTGATGCCTTCACTTTTCTCCCTTGTGTTTTCTTTTCTTCAGGAAAATGTCCCTGCTACTGGCTATCAAAGACCACAAACCTACATTATGAAGCTTAACTGGGCCTCGACAGCTATTAAACCTCATTTGCAGTATCAGCATAGTATTTTGCAAATTATACACAGTCTACTCTGGATCTTACAGACGATAAGGCCTCTCCCAGGAGAATGGGGAAATGGCTCAATTTGTGCCTTTCAGACGCACTCACAGGGAGCGGTGCTTGTGCCTTTAGTCGCCATCCCCGCCTTTTATAATGCGGTTAGCTGTGCAGTATCTCCACCTGAGATCAGAGCGCACCAACAAAGAGTCAGCGTTCACATCAGCAGATAGATCCTGGGGCTGGGAGGGGGCTTGGGGTGTTCAGACATGGAGCTGTTGAGTTGGGCAAGAATGCCCTGCAGATGCCAAGTTTTATTTTGGTGTAGGTCCATTGCGAGAACAATCTCTGAGTGTGTGGCATTATGGAGGAAATCCAAATGGTTAAGATGGAATTCCCTGATTGTTATTGAGACCTGAACCCCACCGTTCCTAAAATGATCTGTATCAGTCAGTGCTCCTTGAAGCACACAGCTATTCATTAAAGATGGCTATCTGCGGGGCTGAAGCAAGAGCGGGGCTTTCAGGAGCAGTCAACGAGGCGCGATCATTGAGCAGCATCTAGGATTGGCTCGGATCGATGTTTTTCTGTGTTCCCTTACAATTAAGGCAACTTCAAAGAGTCTCACAGGTAATATGTCGACACATCAGATGTCACAGAGAGAAAAAAGGGATTAATGACTTTTCACTCATAAACTATGCGCATACAGATACATAACTGTTCAACATCCCATAACAAATAAATATAAAATACCTCACAGATGCAACAAAAGATCAAGGCAGTCCTGCTAGGAATTAGACATGCTCAGCTCCCTTTGGAATCAGCGTAGCATGAAGCTGCTATTATCTCCGTGAATGTCATATCAAGACCTTACATTTTCCATTACTGAGTAGTCTGTCTATCTCGCAGCTGGAAATCTGCAAGATTTGTTCATACAGCAGCTCATGCACCAGTGTGGTTTCGCTGGATCTCATCTCTGTTGGTTTCTTTCATGGTTGACTGATGGCATGTTTAAGTTTGAAAGTATAGGGTCAGACACATATTACTAAATGTCTGAATACATACTCAATCTGACATTGTTATGTCTTCTTTGACTTATGATCTTCATAAGTTAAAAAAATAAAATAAAATCATTGTGATATTGTAAAGTATGTCAGCTCTTCCTGGTCTAATGAAGCAGCAAACACTTCCTGGTTCATTTCCTGCAGACTGTAGAGAGGAGAAAGCTGTGCTCAGGTTTGTCTGGTGGCAGATCTTAGCAGTAGAGGGCTCCCTTTCCCTCTGACATCCACAATCTGATTTAGCACTGGTCACTTGCAGAGAGAGAAAAAAAAAGGCATAACCAAATACCAAATAACAGCAACTATACTGTTATTCATTCTGTCACAAGCGTTTATTTGAAGCTTATTTTAGTTGATAGTAATTTCACAAATCCATTCACAGCTTCATCAACAACCTAAGCATTACATTCATTCATTACCAATAGTCATTTACAAAGCGCTCAGATTTCTTATTTTTAGACGTATTTACAAAGCGTCACAACTATATTCTTCACATTTCTCAAAAAAAAAAAAAAAAAAAAGGTAACTGTTTTGGTTGAGAGGGCTGTTTGCCAGATAGGAGTTCCCCCACCATTAATCTTACTGTGGGCCTGAGTGACAGACTGGATTATCAACTAAAACTTTCAGCCACTTGAGACTGCTACTGATGTTTGGCTTTTAAGAAGAAGAAAGACTGGGGAAACAATTCCTCTTGTAGGAAAGCGCAGACACTGGTGTAACTTAAGCATTGTGGAAACCCTCAGCAGCTCATAACATTATCTGGACAAACTAATATTTACTCCAAGACAAAGCAAACACATTCATTTACTCAGGCTTTATTCGGTGCTCTGGCATTGTTGATGGATTAACTCTAATGATGAAATCTAACCTATCTTTGGTCTCAGTTTGATCTTCACTTCTAAGAAAGCTCTGCATCAATCACTTCAAGCCAAATTAGCAGCAGCAATTCAAGAAAGGACATTGTGGAGTAATTATGGTCACTAAAAAAAAAAAAAGTCCAAATATATAAGTAAATATGAGCAGAAGATACTTGCTTACAAATTGCTGATCAGCTGCTTCACCATCAATGTGCACATTATTAAGTAGACAGCCTCCCACAACGATGGAAACAAAATCAACAACAGTCTTTTCTTTTTTTTTTCAGCTCTGTTCAGAGGGGTTGGAGATTTGCAGCAGTCTGAACATGAAAAACGCAAGTAACAAGTTGGTTTGAAGTCTGACCACAGTGCGGTGAATCTCTGTTTGAGTAAGGTCTGCTTTGAATAAAAACTGATTTTCCTCTCCCCCCTAAATTTAGTCTCCAAAATTACACACTCTTCAGAGCATTGTCGGAATGCACGAGACTTGAAGGTCCTCCTTCTCACCAAAGTGTAATGAGAAACTGCTTGTAGAGGACACTGGTCATAAAAGCAAACACCTGCAATGATGAGACTGAGGAAATCAATCATCCTTTATCCCCCCATCAACACCAAATAGAGAAACTAGATTCTCCTGACCGACCCGTTAGCTTTGCGCAACGAAAGCAGACACAACTGCTTCGCTGCTTTTGCCAGGAGAATGAATGGATGTGGGGAGAGACTAAGACCTGAAAATCCACAACCACAAATTCCAAAGCAAAATACAAAATAACACATGCAAAGACTGTGAGTGATGCACAAAGACTAATTTAGACCATTTGCTTATTTTGAGTGTTCACAGCTCAGATGCATTTAATTAATTCAAGCTGTCAGTAAGAAATAATGGATAAAAATGATAATACATGATGTTTAAGCGCAGTATCTGGATGTTAGTAACTGTAAATAATTGTGCTCTCTTAAAAGATGTAGTTAAATTCATTATAATTATTATAAAGTAACACATAAATGTTCATTTTTGAGGAAACAATGAAAAATTATGTGTAAAACAGTTCTTATTTTATTATATATTTAATTCAGGGTGTATTTGACCCAAACCAACATGATATTAGCTTTTTCATGATGGATTAGATCTTTTATTTTATATTATTTTATTTGTATTTAATTCAAAGCAAGTTCTTTGCAAATAAACCTTTAACATTTAACTGGATTGTCTGTGCATTTGTAGTGTAACTGAATAGGACAGAGGCGCTTCATTTTCCTTTTTTTCAGCCTGTTTCTTGTTGAGCTATAGAGTCAGTCCTGCAGAAACGAACCTTTCTTTGGGGGAAATTTAAGCCTTCCTCCAAGGATTCCCATGTTTGCATTTGCAGGTGGACCCAAGATGGTACGATGGTGTTTCCGCACACTGTCATGTTTTTAATGGACAAAAGCCTCAGAATTCTTTGGCACATCATCCCTAAGTAAAAACTTGATGAATTCATGTGTGTGTTTATTTGTTTTTCTATCCATGTGACAGAAAGCCTTGGATTTCACTTAGAGAAGCCGAGACCGTGTTAACTTAGTAATGGATAGCCCTGGAGAATATGGAGACATCCTTTTCATTCTTGTGCTACTGAGAGCAGGAAGAGAAGACAAGCACTTCTTCGATCACTCTGACTCACCTTTTGTTTGCCTGAACTAGCACAAGAACACCTTTCTGTGTAGTGGAGGTGTTTAATGGCTTTTCTTTGCCATTTCCCATGAAGAAGCACATAAAAGAAAGCGTATACTTCATTGTTAGATGTGACATAAACAAGTGAGAAGTTATATATTGTACAGTATATAAACTTCTAAAACTGTAACAAGTTTTATTTTTTGGGCAAAATTCATGCTTTTTTCCATCTATCAGTGCATACATAGTTTAAATTTCCAATATATTTTGGAGTAAACACAACGTAATGCATCATTATTTGTTAATTTGCAAGCATGGAAACACCTATCTGGATAAAAGTTTTCAATTCCATGCAGCTAAATGAAAAAAGCTACAGCTGCATTCTCCACGGCTCGCCAAAACATACACGCTGTCTTTACTAAGCCACTAAAATACTCCTCAACCCGAGAAGAAAAAAAATGATTGTTTCTCATTAGGGTTTCACACCATGACAGACAGAGTATTGGAGCTGAAAGACAGAGGGCTCACTAGACAATTGAATGCAGTTTAAGCATTTCTGCAGAGGCCCACCTTGCTATTGTGGCTTGGATATGTGACTGGTGGTTGAGTCAGTCTGCAGTGGAGGGTGATGACTGAGACGATCTCCAGTACGGAGTAGCCACCCACATAGTAGTGTATCTTGTCACAACCTATACATTTTTATAGGACTAGTTTTTCACAGTGTAACCTTAGTTCTTCAACACTTGCATTTTTAGGTTATTATCATTATTAGCTGTATGTATCAGTTCAATTAATACCTCATAGTTATGCTAATTACTTTTTTATTTTATTTTTTGGAACTGTATAATTGCATTTGTAATAATAAATCATTTCATCATCTGTTAAAGCACTTCATTATTTTTTATGCACATTCTACGTATTAGTATAATATTGACATATAATACACCCCCGTTGTCTGAGTGTGAGTTTGGCCCGTATCTGCCCTCATTTATGGTCGGACTCATGTCTCGGTGCTGGTAAGAGTGCAGCGCTCAGTCATCGTATACTTTCTTGCCGTTTCTCACTAGATAAACTGTTGCCCTCAAATCACCCACAACCTAGAGACCCTGGAAAGCACCTCAACCAAGAATCCAGATTACAGTAATATAAGGATAAAATTGCTTTAGTCCTTAAATATATGAATATAAACTTAAATACTTGGACAAATATTGCCCACCGTATTGTCTATACCAGTGTTACTGTACTGTAGTTTTATTGCTAAGATTAAAATTATGAATCTCTGTAATGACTTATATTGTACCCCTGGTTTCTTGGTGCATAATGTTTCCACAACTTTAGGATGTGGGTGACAAGTGGCCTACAGTTATAATAATTTTCTCCAATATGCCAAACACCAACATGTCCCACCACCATAAATAAAGCAAGGAGCCAAAATGTTCTGAATAATCTACTTAAATGTCACACTTAAATATATGTGTAAAATCATTTTGTGTTTTAACTGATAATAAAATAATTAATTAATAATGCCTGATATAATAAATGTAATTCTGTTATACATCATTTATCAACACCTTTTTCCACTCTGGAGGAGGGATCCTTTCTCTGTGGCTCTTCCTGAGGTCTTCCTGAATTTTTATTTGTTAATTTTTCCATGAAAACCAAAGGTCGCAGGAGGGTGTAAAAAATGTAAATACATTAAAAGTCATCCTAAATGATATAATAATAAAACAATATTGCTCAAGTTACCAATCATACGTTGGAATTGTGAACTTAAAATGCAATGTGCAATAAATCAAGTTAAAATATTACAATTTATTTTACCATCAGACATTTTTGTGGTTTAATGGTTTTATATGTGAAGCTATTTTTCATGGAATTATTTGCATAATTATATCATCATAAAAACAATTGCTATTTTGGTTATTTTTTAGAAAAACAGGATCATAGTACGTAGTCAAATAGTCAGAATACATGCTATGCTATCCTTCAAATTGAATGGTATTATGTTGTTACTGTTGATATAATATATATTTTTAGGTAAATTTGCATCTCTGCATACATACAAATACCATGCTGACGCAGGTCAATTATAATTTGCATTTTTTTTGCACTTGCACATAACAACATAACGTCAGTTCAACAGCACAAGCCTGTGTTACTGTGCTGTGGAAATGACTCAAATGGCAACTAAAGGTGAACTAACATTCCAAATATTTTCCTTTTTTTACTCTCTTTGGCCTGTAACAGACGTTTTCTTAATTTCCACAGAGCTCAGTGTCATGTACGGCGCAGGTGGGATGTGGATGAGATCCGGCCTTTGGGGTTAACCCCAGCCCTAACCCGGCGGAGCGACTTTATCAGGCCCTTCATTCAGTTTGAACCCATGTTTTCGCCATGCCAAATTAACAGCCACCCTTTGGGTCAATGCTGCGTGCGACTGCTGAGACGTGAGAGGCGTGTCTGAGTGAAAAGCACCAATAAGAGCGACATGCATGGTTCTCCACAACTGGCTGCACTCCGTGTTCTTCAAAGGGCCCTCTTTCTCACTCGCCGTCTGGTTTGTAGCCGCTGTTGCCTGCACAACAGCCCAGGCTACGTGGGCCTCGCTGCACACGAACGGGCCCAACAGAAATACAGGCTGTTTAAACCTGATGATACTGTCAATATGGGAAAGGGCAGACAGTTATCTATCTGCTTTATTTCATCCAGGATGTTTCTGAAGTCAATAGGTCATGTAAGTTTGTGTTGATTTAGACATGAGTCTGTTTTGGTTAGGAGCCAACAAGTTCCTTAAAATCTGACAACTGATACGGGCTGGCTGCTCTGACTGGCGCCGTTGTCACAAACGCCTGGGAGTGGCAGCAGCAGGGCATGGTCAAAAGGTTGATTAATGACAGTCAGTGTTGTTTTCCTTTCTCCTTTTGTTGCATTATCTCGCATGAACACGCTATATGGTGACAGTCCTGGTCCTGCTGTACTCGGGCAGTACTGAACAGCACAACAGGTTCTGCATACCACAGACATATACTCCAGCTGCACTCCCTGTTGTCTCACCTGAACTTGTGCCCACGCACCACTTGCAAACTGCAGAAAGGGTCAGCGCTGCATTATGACACTTATTAAGAACCTGATAAATGCAGAATCATATGATGTAACACATTTATAATGTAGCCTGAATTTTGTTTTACAGATTTTAAACAGTTTTGACCTCATATAATATTCTTGAAATACATTGTTGACCATAAAGTTGCAATAATTTTGTTTTTAGACACATTCCTGTTTAATTAATATTTTACACACATCAGTAATCATCTCTGACCAGGTACAATAATTACATACTCAGTCCCAGTCGCAACTGATCTATCAAGAATAAATCACATTATCACAATTACTTCATGAGAACAGATAAAAATATTTTATTCCAACTTTATGGGCAACAGCGCATATTTATGTACAAGCTCATATGAAAACCCATACATGGAACAATATAAGAAAGATGAAATATACAACATTTTTAATAACCCTTAAATACCCAGAACTATTTCTGTGTCAACTTCTACATATATTTTTCCTCTACATTTAACCTTTCCTAAGTGATTTATCACTGTTTATTATAATATTACCCTCTGTATTTTGCATTTTACAGTGAAAATCTGGTATTTTCTGGTACATTTATTTTCCAAATCATGTACGTGTTCATAAAAGCGTAGAGTAAATTTAAAGGTTGTTACATTACAACAGAAAAACTGAAGAAATGGTGACTTTTTCAACCAAATGCACCATTAACTGAATGTAAAAGCAAAACGTGGGTTTTATTGGCAGATGAAAAGTACAGTGTTTCCACAGAGCCTCTGAACGTCCAAATGGGTCATATCTGATGATGATGAAAAGCTGAAAGCTGCTTTTTTTCCCCAGCATTATTTAAATGTATTGATAGGATTAACAGTTCAAAGGTTATTAAACATTTTAAATCAGTACACTTTCTGTTGCCGGTGGTTGTTTACATCTTTAAAGGTAAAAAAATAAAACCTCCAAATACATAAGTTGTGTTTTATCTAATTTTATTATAAAACCTGAAGTCATTAGGGAAATTAATTTGTAAATTGAGCCTCTATACTTCGATTCCTAGCTTGTTGGCCCACTTGTTGTGTGTCTGTTTCCTATACCACCATGAATAAAGGAAAAAACAGCCAAAAAATAATCTATAATAGAAGTTGAAAATCTCTCGAAGTTATAAAATGTTCAAAGAGTATACATAACAGACTTTCATGATGATAAATATAAGTAGTTTATGTTTCTTGCTGACCACACCTTAAAACAAAACTTCCTGTCCTTTATTCTGAAGGGGCTTAAACCACCATGGAACTTTATAAAGGTGCTTTATTAGCTAAATTATCAGCTGAATAAACAGTTTTTGCTTATTGACAGAAAAAACAAATCCTTAATAATACCTAGCGTTACAAACAGAGACACATACAGAGATTTCAGGTGAACTAAAACAAAAGTCTATAACAAAACCAGTACCATGTATCTGCTCATTTAAGAGATCCTGCTGAGTTTCAGAATGTATTTTTCTGCCCAAACTAACAGACACTATGGCGGTTTACCACTTGCATTTTTGAGGAAAGGAGTCATCATCTTATTATCACCTAATAAGAATTTCAGCCAAAAATTAACATGAAGGCAGCCCTTAACTCCAGCCCCGCATAGCTTTCCTCTGGTAGTATTTGCCATGTGTGTGGCAGCATTTAGCACAGTATATGTTTCAGCACACTTTAAATAAGTCACAGATGGGCAGTCAGGCAGAACATTAATTCTATAGTCTCCACAAATTAGAGAGGATCCTCGTGCACTGAAGACTGTCTCATGGCTGTGCCCAGATCCTCACTAAAATAGACTCCCATTGCAAAACTGCTGACAAATTTCCATAATGAACGCCTCGTGTTTTGACTTACCAGTAAAGGGCTGCAGACTCCACTAAATACTCATATTTACATACTCATTACTGACAGTGCTCACAAATTACAAGCATTATTCTAATTCTGAGAATGCTTTCATGGCAGTGTTTCCAAAGAGTGTGTTTTAATTCATTTTGCGAACATAATTTCATGCTCTTTTATATAATATGTAATAATCAAAGCTGAGCTCTGCAATTCAGTGTGATCTTGTGGTTATTCTCTTTATTGCCGTATTGCTGTATCCCCCAAAGACCAAAAACAACCCCGGAATCTCCTGAGAGCAAAATGTGAAATGATACGTTTTCATTTGGAGAAGTCGAATGTCATCATCATGTCTCTGTCCCTTTGCTTTTAGAGCATCTGGTTGATGTGGTGAGCTGGCAGAGCAAGTAAGAACATGGGAGGGAAACATTTATCATCCTCTAGACGACAGAGCTGTAACTCTGCCTGCTTAGAAATCGTGTGGACAGTCAGTGGAAAAAAAAAAAAAAGGCAGTGGAGATTGCATTACAAGCATGACATGGATACAGGCCCTCAGTTTTGGTGTTTTAGTTTTGGGTGGTAAACCTGATGAATCATTTTCACTTTAATCTAATAGGAAAATTGATGTTATTATCGTACTTATTCGCCTCATGAATTCTATGTTTTCTCTTTAACCCATAAAGACCCAGAGCTACTTTTGTGTTAGTTCCCAAATTAATTTTTCTCTCTATGGAACCTTTCTTAAGTGATATATCACCATTAATTATAATATAATACTCTCCATTTTGCTTTTTTTTTCAGTGAAAAATCTGGCATTTTCCTACATTTAGTTTACTGATCATTTATTTTAATCATCATGCTGAGATTCCATTGGAGGGGTATCATACCAAAATCAGGGAAAATTTGAGAAAAAGTGACTTTTTCAGTAAAAATCTATCATTACCTGAACATAAACCCAGTGTCTCCATCCACTGTCATTGATCCAACTCCATGGGTTTTACTGGTGAATCAAAGTTGTAGAAGATGACGGTGTTTCCACAGCAACTACGGAGCATCTGAACGTCCAAATGGGTCATATCTGATGACCACGAAAAGATGACAAACTGTATTTTATACCAATTATTTACATGTATTGACAGGAATAATGGATCAACAGCTATTAAACAGTTTAGATCAGTAGATGCTTTTAGTCAATGGTGTATATTTGGGTCTTTATGGGTTATAATATTATTGCCTCTGCTGTTAGCTTTTCTTTTTTTTTCCTAAAGGACAGTTGGTGTCCAAATGCATTACATCCTGTTACATAAAATAAATTAGGCTGACAGCCATGACTAGAATTATAATTTATGATGTCTTACATGCTTGTCAAAAATTATATCCTGCCTGTTATAGACCGTGACAACACTTGTTTCAGGACTGTACATGTTTGGATGCACTATGTTTCCACCGTGAGTTTATTAATTGGACATTTCAGACATGAGAACTGCTGACACTGTGCTCATTTTCAGAATCTGACATTTTGCCAACTTGCCACTCAATTTTTAAAAGGTTTCTCGCGGATATTTCTTTTTCCGAGACCTGTCTGTACTGCCTTGTCGCCTGTCCTGAGATGCTCTCTTATTTGACTTCAGTAGTCGGTGAGTGACTCCTGGCCAGCGTTCGGTATTTTTCCCCCTTTAACGTAAAAAGTAGAGATAATGCGAGAAGTCTTAGATCATACCCAGTAAAGTGTCAAATATATAAACTGAACTCTGGTGTCTAAAACATGGCAGACACTCATGACTCACTATATTTGAAGAGAGAAGCGCCTGTTGGGGCTTTTTTAAGGAATCTCTACCACTTTTTGGCTGCTGCTTGGATTACTCTTACTTTTATATCCATTAGGATCAAGGATGCCAGGTCTCTTATCCAACTCTCCAAGTGATTGTTTAAGCTTGAGGCATTTGAGAATCCTTTTAAGTTTAAGTTGCAGAGGTAACACGCTTAAGACCCTGAAGTTCAGAGCACTGTTGTATGTTTAACCCATAAAGACCCAGGGCTAATTCTATGGCAATTCCAAAATTATTTTTTCTTAAATGATTTATTACCATTTATTGTAATATTATCTTCTTTATTTTTCATTTTTTTCATGTGTTTTCTTAGATTTAATTTATTAATCATGTAGATGTTCATAAAAGCTCAGATTAAAGTTGAGGGTTATTATATGAGAAACAGAGAAAACTGAAGGAAAAAGACACTTTTACAGTAAAATATATCATTAACTGAACATAAATCTAGTGTGTCCATCCACTGTCATTGATCAGACTCCATGGATTTTATTGGTGAATCAATGTTGTAGAAAATGATGGTGTTTCCATGGTTACTATGGAGGCCCCTGAACATCCAAATGGGTCATATCTTATGATCATGAAAAGATGATAAAGTGTATTTTACACCAATTATTTACATGTATTAATAGGATTAATGGATCAACTGGTATTAAACAGTTTAGATCAGTAGATGGTTTTGGTCAGTGGTGGATGTTTGGGTCTTTATGGGTTAAATCTGCATATTTTAAGAGAGTGCATGACATGGGATTACGTAAAAAGGTGTTTTCCTATAAATAATGTTTTAATGCATACATGGTAGAAATATATGTAGAAAATGTATTTAGATATTTCTTCAAAATCAGAGTTATTTAAATGATAAACTATTCATGCAACATTCTAATCTTTCATGCAAATACTTATATTTTTTACCTAAAATCAAATACTCAACTGCACTGGTTGTTTGCTAAATGTCTGTCTTATTTAAGAAAAAACCATGACTAGATGGATGGATGTAAACTTCTTTAACAATGCTAGAAATAAAGAAAAATCTATGAAATGGTTATTCAGGAGAGATAGAAGTGTCTCCAAAGGCTCCACTTCACAGATGTGTTTGAGCTGCTTCTCACTAAATATTAAAGAAATATTAGGTTTTTGTGTTTTCTATAAATAGGAAACATGTATGTAGGACAACCCCACCTGCTGCTCCTCTAACACAGAGGCATGCTGAAGACACGCAGTGGGGGGTAATACTTTTTGCCCTGATTGATGACCATAGGTCCCGCAGGAAGTAACCCCGCCACCATGAAGGAGTGTTTTCTGAACCCCAAGTGGTATCCGGGAAAACATGAGCAACTCCAGTCAGGGAGCATGTGCACTCATAGGCCATCTTAATGTTTGGATACTCTGAGTCACTTGGGGTTTTGACGAAAAGGAAGAACAGAATCAGCGGCTGTGAAGTACGGTGCCCATATTCCAGGGTGCATCCTCTTATTGGATAATAAAGCTGACCAGTGTCTTTTACTTTCCTGGCCTCTTTTGTGAGATTGTACTATTGTGCTCTGTCTCTTCTTTTATGCAGCACATTTTCAGAACTCACAGGCCACAGTCGACACATTTTACAGCTGTAGGATTATAGTCAAGGCTGTTTTACTTTTATAATCAAATGCTGGCATGTACACATCTAAACAAATGCATGTGACAAACTTCAGATCTGAAATAAAGATTTGGAATAATGGCACATAAATAATGAATGCACTCTGAGTCCCATTTTGAGGACAAAAAATGCACTAGTTCTATTTAAATTGATACTGTCACATAGTATTAGAGAAAAAGTCATGAACTGAAGGATTATTACAGAAAACAGTAACCAAAAGAATCACAGAAAGATATAGTGAAAAAAGCTTCAAAAGCCTTATAT
>JAPQRQ010000016.1:13126054-13146384 GCA_037367365.1 Apogon talboti | reverse complement strand
CAGCTCCTCCCACACAATAAATATTAAAGCAATATTCAGATTTTGCATTCTTCTATAAATAGGAGGAAAACTGTCAGTCACTGCAGTACAGTTCATTCACTAACCTGTACATCATACAATAATCCACGGCCAAAAATCACCTGTAAAAATGAGTAATATACAGTTCCACTAAGTAAACATTGTTCAAAATGCACCCTTTATAAAGCCTACTGTCAGTTACAGACAGTATTAAAGCCCATGAAGCTGATTTGTCTAGTGTTTTATCATTGTTTAGAATAAACAGATTTAATCAATAATCTCACTGGATGAGCCTCTCAGATCAGTGGAAAACCAAATCAGCCAAAGGGTCAAGTGACCCACATGTAGAAATTACATTTCTAAGAATTATTTGTTACGTTTTTGAAGAAATATTGATAAGAAAAAGGGGGAACATAATGGCATTTTTTGCCATAAACCAAAGGCTGTAGACGTGCAGTCGTTGTTTGTATTCACATAAGGTGATGCTGATAAAAGGACACAACTGCTTAATCTGACTCAGCCAACTAAACTGGGCCTGTCATCAAACCAACAGCGTTCCACATATTAACCCTGAGCTCACTGTCCTGCATCCAAGTCCCACTGGAAATGATGCACACTGTGTGTGGGATGTGGACTAGCCAACTGAAAGTCCACCTCAATTACAGAAGTAAATCAAAGAAGGAGGAGAAATCAGTTTAGACATGGGTATTAATGTTAAAATTAATTCAAGAACTAGCTATTATTTTTCTTTTTTTTCACTAAAACATGTGCTCAATTAATAATTTTTAGTCACAGGCTTACATTAAATGCCATAATTACTTCTGCTGTGTTGTGTAGGATAAAAACATACAGTAATTAAATACATATTAAAATGTGCTTCACATAGTTGTGAATATGAAAATAAACGCATTTAAATCGAGCACAAATAATAATAACAGTATTTCGTGGAGGTTGGATTGTAAAAATAATAGACAACCTTAAGTGAAGGTCATGATAGAAATGAACTGAACATAGAAGCCACATTTCGGTCCAACACACAGCTCTAGTTTGTCAGGGAAAGTAGTGAGAGGCCCTTCTCCTTATACAGCGGGTGGGTACAAAACAAACACGCACAGGAATAAACAGTTTGAGGAACGACTAGATCCTATAGGCCTACACGGGAAACGTGTCGTGTCTAATTTGTGCACGGGAAAAGATACTGTAATATCACGGAGGTTGCGTGCACGTGCATGTGGGTGGATTTGGGCATTCAGCCATCATTAACGCGCATGATCAGGCCTGACATTTTCATCACTGACATCAATTACACATGAGATAACATCAGCACGAGGACAGAGGGTCATGGAGGTTACACCTGAGTGGGAAAAAAATGACTTTTCCGATAAGTCGGTATGTGATATCACAATCCATTTTATCATTTAACACAATTCGAGTTGAGAAATGCCATATAAAATAACCTACGAGACATCAATATTATTAGATGCATCGTTTTTATCTCCCATGCATAGTCAACTCCAAAGGTCACATCACATTTATATTAGTTTTTGCACTTATTAGAAATAAAGTCGTGACAGGAAATAGGGCATGCTTATGCAGAAGTAGAATTTGAAGGTTTGAGAAAAGACCAAAGCATAGTAGATCATAAATAGCGTGACTAACTGAAATGAAAACTCATTTTAGGAACAGAAAACACCTCCTCAAGCTACTATCAGCACCGAAGAAAAAGAAATACACGTCATATTCTGCTGTGTTGAAATAATATAGGCCACAAAACCATAATATGGCATTTGAGAAAGCCTTTATTTTTTTAATATTTACAATGAAATTATAAAAATATATAATTAAAGCTTTGGCAAATACTTTACATTTAGACATTTTATCTACTTGTTCACATCGTTGAGTCATGGTAGAATGGAGATCATGGCCACAAATTCAGATAATATAATATATGGCGGATTACAAAATAGCCCTTGGATTTTAGACTTATAATAAAACATCAGTGACAGAACTGACAAAAATATCGATTTTTATCCTGCAGTTTTCCATAACACGATATACAGTTTAGAAGAATTCCAACGGAGGAAAAAAAAAAATGAGGGGAAACACCGATACATCCATGCAAGCTTACATTCATATGGCCATGAAGACAGACAGAGTTATACTGTGTTCAATATGTATGTGAACAGGCCTGTGTTGGACCGTCATCTACAAACAAGCCAGTAGAGTTGAGACTTACTGTTGTTTGAGTTGAAATGAGTTCAGTTAAATGGGTCTGGTAATTTAGGTGATATAAGTCCAGGTTATGATGATGAGGTAGGGAGACTGAGTCCATGCACACTGTTCAAGTCTTCGTGTTGTTGCTGCTGCTTGCTCAGCGGACTGGGAGGTTTTCTGTCTCCTGTGTCACATGGAAAAGAAAGACAATCGCTTAGCTATTCATCAAAATATATATTTTTTATATTCTAAAGAAATGCAAAAATAAATAAATAAATAAATAAACTTTTGCAGGTCACTAACGTAAACTACTACAAAAAAAGTTTCGCTTCTTCTTAATTTAGTCTATCCATTTCGTGCGTAAAAATACTCCTAACACTAGTTATGTCTGAAAGGAAAAACAAAGATCTATTTAACTGACGCGTAATGAGACTTCATTTGGGATTTGATAAATGTTTACACATATTGCGGTTTGTGCCTATTGATAAAATGAAAGAGATATGAAAGAAAAGATATAACCGCACATAATCAAGAGCATAATAATAATAATAATAATAAAAATAATAATAATTAAAAAAAAACAATTGGTCCACTCCTAAAGAAACGCATTAAATAAACACCTGTAATTATTTTCATATTAAATTTCTTTACTGTTTTTTTTCTCTCTCTGTGTTCTTTACCTTCTCGGGCCTGATGCTTGAAGGCCATCGTCGAGTGGATCTCTCCCGCGTGCATGCTCATCCCGCTGCCTGGGTGAGACAGGGTCGGGCTCTGCGGCTGCCAGTGGTGGTGGCCCGGGGCCACGTAGCCGCCCGCTGGCCCACTGTACACCCCATACTGGTTGGTAGGGGAGTAGGCACACGCCGAGACGTAACTGGACAGTGTCGAGGAAGGCTGGAATCAAACAGATAAGACACGCGTAAAGTTGGCGCAAAAAAAACCCCAGACGCATTCGTGTAATTGAATGTGACAGCGGCATGTGGCGTATACAGCGGTGGCGGTTCTAAAAGACGGTGTCTGAGTGATTTATAATGAAGGGGGGACAAAATGGAGAAGACTGGGGTTGAGAAATAACACCAATTAGAATGTGCGCGCAAAAGTCTGTCTGTCATCTGAGGCCTGAAACGCAAGTAAACATTTAATCAACTGTAAAATGTGGATGGGACCAAGAAGAGAAAAACAGATCAAACACAAAGTACGTATCCCTCTGTGTCTATCTGAGTTTCTCTTATATGGAAACTTCTCACAACTCTGCCACGGGTCTTTGTAACGAGAGACATATCTTATTAAAGTCTTCTACCCACGTTAGCTCTAAGCATTTGGACTGTGGCCTGTAAATGAGAAAAAAAAATGGCGTGGGTTTGGAGACGCAGAAAGCAGTCTGTGTAGTTTTCTCGTGTGTGCGTGTGTGTGTTGTGACTGTACAGATGTTGAGATATTTTTCTTTACCTGAGCATATTTAATGTCCGCGTCAATGGCTGATTTGTCAATCCCGTTGACTGTGTGAGCAGGGGGGAAAGCTGCTCTGTTGACGCTACTCCACTCCTCCATTTTTGGTGGATATCCCTCTGTTCCAGCAATGGCTGACACAGAAACAGTAACTTCATGTCAAGGATGTGTTAAAAAAAAACTTACAAATAAACAAATACGTAATTTACAAATAAGCAATAAACAGACTTACAGATGGTCGGTATGTTTCATGTAAAATGCTCTATCATGGGTCATAAACATATTTCACTGTCGACAGTGTTGGCCTATCCAGAATGGATTAACAATTGGATTTACGTAAATATTATTAATTAATTTATTTAGATAAATTGGTCATTATTACAATGCGTCAAAAGACAGTATGACAAAGTTAAGATGAACTTTTAACAGCTTAAAGAAACTAACACACACATTCAGAACAGTTGACGAAAACTTAAATAAACTGAATGCAAAATTAATGCTTAAATTTAAGAATATTTACGCACAATTTAGAATTACTTGTAGAGCTCTGCATTTTATTGTATCAAAGAAGCTTTATGATCAAGTTAACTATTTATATTTATTTTGATAAAAATTAATCCAGATTGAAAATAATTCTAAAATTTTAAGTTATAGAAATTATAATTCTGTAAGAATTAATTCATGCTGGTCTAAATGACATAGACTGTATTGGGCCAGAGAGTTTTAACAATAGGTGAAAACACTGGCTCGAGGAGCATAAAGGCAAAGAAAAATATCTGTAATGACTACTTGAAGGATTAGGGGGGGATATAGCAGGTGAGTAAGGTGTTTGCAAACGCATAATTCCATGAAAAGGCCTATTGAAAGTGGCCTTAGTGCCTTTTGCTGAATGCTGAACGGGGGCCTGTACAACTGTGCACCTTGTCCTGTCTGCTGCCATAACAGGTTGTACGGCCTAATGCGGCCATTAATCACGAAGAAAAACGCCTTAATAACCAGCTGCACGGGTTTATTAAGCTCTTATTTGTAACAGCAGTGAGGGTTAGAGAGTAGAGCCGCAGAGGCCTACGGTCTGACACACTACAACATGTTTCCTCACCTGCGGGATCCATGAAGGCTCGTATACCGAGGATGTTGCTGACGGTGTGCGCAGAAGGCCAGGCCCTGGATATGCTCACGTGTCCAGCCGTCACCGGTACTCCAGGAGGGCTGCCCATTTTAGTGCCAGTGGGCGACATGGTGTTGGGGTATGAGTAAGGGTATATGTGGTTGTAGGACAGCCCGGCCTGTGCGGAGCTCTGCTTACTGCTCTCATACTGGTTGGGCTGGGACAGATTCCCAATCTTGTTGCGTAAAATCCTGCTGATGGAGCTAACTGATGGGACATTGTACTTGTCACAAACTCCATCTGCTAAAAGCCTGTCTCGGATTTCCCAGGCAAATATCCCGGGGTCGTTTTGTTTGTATTCCCTGATATTTTTCACCACGTTCGGCGTCGTGACCCGTGGTTTGCTTCCACCGATGGCACCGGGTAAGATGGAGCCCGTCTCGTTATACCTCGCCAAAATCTTGCTCACGCAGCCGTGGGAGACTCTGAGCTGCCGACTTATATCACAGGGTCTGATCCCGAGCTGAGCCAGCTCCACTATTCTCAACCGTATGGCATTGGGCAGGGGTCGACCATTGACGAACACGCCGCCTAACTGGTTCACCTCTCCATAGGTTTGCTCTGCAAAAGAAAAGACAGACTCGAGTTACATATTTACATTGTATGAGGCGAGTCCAGATGTGTCAGCCAAATATAGCAAATAAAACACAACAGTTTGCCTTTGGAAAAATACCAAAAATATACATAGTTTATTAATAGCATGTTTATAGTAAAGCAAATCCTCACTTCTCAGTCTGAATCTGTTTGATACAGGCCAGGTGACCCAGCCTCATTTATTTAATCTAAAATAGAATATTAATATAAGATATGAGTCAAAAACCCGAATTTGTAACTTTGCAAAAGTTTGTAAAACTCTTTGGTTGAGTTTACCCTCCACCATCTTTGACCAAACAACAAAAAGCAACATTAAAAATGGCGAGCTGAAGGAATTAACGCTCCAGATCTCTTCAAAGAAAAGCATTTCAGCTTGATTTACGATGTGGCTCCATTTAGGATTTATAGACTTCAGCAAAGTGTGTTGAAGAGATTTAGATTTAAATAAACACGAGTACTTGAAAAAGGATCATCCTCCGAAGTGAAGTCAGCAACATCACTTTGCACAATATCTGACCGAGAATAAAACAAATGGTTATTCCTGTCGTTACGCAGGCGCCGTGAGCCTGGATACGCTTCCATAAGCTCCCGGTCACTGAAGCATGCAGACGGGAACGTAGGCTTACCCATTTGACGACTATATGTTTCGGGATGCTTGGAAATGTAGATTTCCCTTCAAATGGCAGAATGCGTCCGAGGAAAGGAGAGAGAGGGGAAGGGAGCGGGAGGAATGAGCCCCTGAGCAGGAGACAGAGAGCTGGGAAAGGCTCCGAGTGCAGCGTGCCCCCTTCTCTTATGGACGCAAGTGACTGCGAGGCAAAATGGTACCAAAGTGATCTTCATCCGATAAAAGCAAATTGGACTTATCCCGGGGAGTCCGGAGTTTGCTGGAATTAATTTGACGCGTCCTCCACGTCAATCTTCGCTGTTATACGCCGAGCCCGTGCTTTGGTTTCATTGGTCGCCCTGCAGTGGAAACGCTGTCAGCCAATGCAAACCTCATCCGGTAGGAGCCGCACAGCCTCCTCCAGTATTTTGCATAGGGGAAGTGACAGAAGGGGAAACGTTTCATCCAACATGCATCCTCCTGGTAAGACTTACACATCCTAGGAGATACAGTATGTACACAGGGATGACTTAAGGGTTTTACCTTTAGTTGCTGTTTGCCTTTGTTTTTCCACCATAACGTTATGTTAAACATCCGTGTACAACTAACACATACAGCCGCAAAGTACATTTTCGTGGATAGTTGCGTCAAATTCAAGCGCGATGTTGAATGTATTTGCGAAATGAGATGCTTGCAACTGATTTTTAACAACTCTTTTTTTTGTCTTTTTTGGATTCGCATTAAACACTCGGTGCACTATTAAGCGACTTCAATATTCATGTGTTATTTAATAAATTAAAACCAAGGACTAAACAGTTCATTTATTGACAGGAAAGTTTAAAGCGTTAGAAATGATCCACAGTGGATGGCATGAATGTTGGATAATTTACTTGTCAGTGCCATAAAAACAGAATTTATTAATATATTATTGTGATTTTTTTTTTTTGCATTATAAACATATTAGGTAAATTTCAAGTCTTTTTCTGCATGTGGCTGAAGACGCCAAGTGTGATTCCTCCCAATGTGGAAGGTGTGACCCCTCAGAAAGTTTTGAGACCATCACAGCAAAGTCTGGCACGCTAGCAGCCTCACTCCTTTTTTTTTTTTTTTTTTATAAGTTTTGGGCTTGAGCATCAAACATGGGAATGGGCTCATGTAATCGATACCTCTGTTGATAGCAGCGCTCCCAGACTATGGGATATCAACTGGATTCCAGAGACATACATTATCACAGCATGTTTTCGAAGTTTCCTGTGCAAGTTTAGAAGGTATCGTTTATAAGCTCACAAAATGTTACTTGTAAAACTTAACAGTCGACCCAGTGGTAACAAGGTGCAGTGTCCTTATAGCCCCCTCCCCATCAGAAACCCCCTCCAACCCCACCTTCGCTGTCTCCTTGCCACTTCGCCATCTGGGAGGATAGGACACATGGAAAGCATCAGGTTTAATCAAAAAAAAAAAAAAAAAAAAAAAAAAAAAAGATCGCTCGCAAGTTAAATATTGATGAGCACTGTGTTTCATATGGTGGAGATAGCCTGGATATCAAGAGAATCTCTTATTTGCATGCACGCTGCGTTTGCATGCACAGCCTACTGCGTCATGATAAGGAACACACTGGAAAAATATCATCGGCGGCTGCAGAGTGGGGATTCATTCTGTTTAAGACAGTTTGCTGACTCTGTTGAAGACTTTATTTTACTGATCTTGCTTGGTTGGCAGGACTCCCCTCATCTGGACACCGTAGGAACTGCACAACGTCATCCGCTCATTGTCTGAAATCTTTGATTTTAGCTTATTATTTGTGTCAGTCCACTTTTACATAAAGCAACAACACTAAATTTCCCTTTTACTTAACGTGGATGTAAAAAAGAAAAGATGCGTCGATTCACGTATTCACCTATTTTCCATCAATTTCCATTATTTACATAATAATTTACTCAAGAAAATTAAACGTTGTGCATTATTTTTATTACAGTTATTATATTATTATAGATTTTATATAATTAGTCGTCTGTCTTGGTGCATAATATTATGAGACTATAAACTTTTTTGACGTAATTTACGCATTGAAGAATAAATTCTACCTCAATTTTATGTCGACTGAGAGTTTATTAATAATAATAGTAATAATAATAAGTATAATTATAATAATAATTTTAATATAATATATATTAAAATGCAAATGTGAGTCGTAGCACCTGAATTCTATTGGTTGTTTAGTTGTATTATTTATGCTTTTAAAAGAAATTTGATCGTTTTATTTGCTTGGTTGAAATATCGAATATGTGACCGAAATATGCAGGTTTTTGGCCCAAACCTTGAAAAATAAAATTATGAGCAGGATCAGGCTATAAATGGGTAAGTTAATATATCAAACGTGGTCTTGATGAACTCCACTGTGTTGTTTTTACTAATATTTACCGATAAGTTTGAAAATATATATATATATACTGATTTTTAAAAATTCTCTCGTTAAGGTGCAGCCTAAAAAGATCAGGTGATGTAAAATAATGCTGATAATTGTAATGGGTGAGTTTGGAGTGATCTCAGCCGTTGGTACAGTACGTTTGGGTTTGTCATGTGTGACAAAACAAAAACAATCTCGAACGGCTCCCCTCATTTTTTCAGGATTCAGAGTGTATTCTTTCAATATATGCCCACATAAATAGGCTACTGTACTATAAACACTTAACACAGAATGCTGTCTTCTACACTTAATCTCACATTTAACTGCGGATCATACGTGTGAAACTGCCTGTCGACAAGGTCATTAAACTGAAATACTCAAGTATTCCATCAGGACTGAACCGTCCCAACACATTTATATTTGCAGATTAACTCAGTTCTGTTCACATGAAGCTTTATGTATTACTTTTCTTTTTTAGATATATTAGAATGCGGGAATAGAGAGAGATTATTTTCAGAATAAAATAGGCCCAACAAATTAATCTGATTTGATATGTAGCCTATTGTAAAATTTGATGTTTAGTCTAATATCCTTATATATTTTTTTATTAATATTGTGTGTGGAAAAAGCCTAAGTAATTTGAATTAGACAGATGAGAATGAATGGACTTGCACGTAATTTCTATAAATTTGTGTTTTCTATTAATATACACTCTTTCCCATAAAGTTGGAATAATTTTGTTTTCAGACACATTCTTCTTTTTATTCCTATTTATACACATATGAGGTAAAATGATTACGTACTGAGTCCCAGTTACACTTTATCTATTAAGAATAAATCACATTGTCACCGTCATTTCATGCGAAGAGCTAAGAAATAAATCCAATTTTATTCCAACAGTGTGCATTTGGTCTGAATATCTGAGTTTTGTTTCAATAAACCAGTTTCTGTCATTGTGTATTCCTTAGAATATACGCACCTTGTGTGACTTTCATTGCGATATAATGCTGTTTTAATTGTTTGCACAGTTACGAGAATTTAAAAAGGAAATAAACCGGACTAATTGCCAGGTCTTTAAAATGTAAAATCTTCCCCCAAATCGCCTTTAGATCACAAACAAGTTAACTCATCCGATCGACACCTGACACCCGCAAGGTGCACCGACCCCTGTCGGTAAATATTGATGCAGGTTTTAAGTGTCATCAGAGGATCCAGCTTCTTAAGTGTGTTCTGTCTCTAAAGTCATGAGACGGATGTTAGGCTCCAGTTTTCATTGTCTTGTGAGACAGAGAAAGAGTGTTTGTGTGAGTGTGTTAGACTACAGGTGGTTATTTGAGTGATGATTCAGATTCAGATTTTTTCTGAGTGATCATATTCATTATAGTCCATAAAGTTAGACTAATTTAGTTTTCAGACACATTCGTCTTTTTATTCCAGTTAATACACATCAGTATTCACCTTTGACCAGGTGTAATGATGACACACTCCCAGTTGTTAAGTCCAGTTATATCAACAATATATCACATTGTCACAATCATTTCATGAGACAACGTGATATCATGAATTAATGTTATTTTACACGCCAGTTTTATTGGCCTGTTATATGTACACATTTTAAGCTTTCCACGTGTATGTGAACGCAGCCGTTTCCGGTTATATTTAGGCTTAGGTTTAGATTTAGGGTTAGGTTTAGGTCTAGGGTTAGGATTAGGGTTAGGGGGATCGCAAAACGGGACAAATATTGACACGCGATCCTCAGCGTCCAATAACACGCCCAAACTGGCAAATGCATACATATAGCACGGCAAAACGGCACAGAACTGAGACAGAGAGTGTGTTGTACTACAGGTGGTTATTTTAGTGATGATTCAGATTCTGATTTTTTCTGAGTGGTTTTATTCACTATTGTCCATAAAGTTTGCATAATATAGTTTTCACACACATTCTGATTTTTAGTCCAATTTATACACATCAGTCTTCACCTTTGACCAGGTGTAATGATGACATACTCCCAGTTGTTGAGTCCAGTTATACTTATATCAACAATAAATCACATTGTCACAATCGTTTCATGAGAAGAGGTCAGAATATTTTTTTCTAAATTTATGGGAAACAATGTATTATAATTTAGCTAAAATCAATAAATAATAGTGTATTCACTTATGTGGGTGTGTGGGTGTGTGGGTGTGTAGGTGGGGGTGCATATAGTGCTCACACCTAATCCCCCAAAAACACCACTGATTTTTCTCCCATGCGCAAAAATATGTATGAAAACATGTGGCTGTGCATCAAATATCAATTAGGATTAATATTATGCAGCTTTCGATTAGCTTCTGCAGGCAAACACCATTTTAAGATAAATATGTCATCTATATTTCAGCAAAAGCACAATCTGTATAGATTTTATTTACTTTTTTAATGGTTTCAGTTTTCTTTCCCCCACTGGAAGAACCATAGTGTTTTACTGTAAAGGCTTTGTGCCTACGGTTTTGATTTAGTGTTTGTGAGTTTTGCGATCTCAGTGCTCAGTATGGAAATTATTAGACAGGGTCCAGATTGCGTGCATTTAGCAAACCAGGATCAACATGAGGCTATAAGTTTAATACAAGTGTGTTGGAGATAGCCCTGCTGCTGCTGATATTTCCATTTGGACCCATACACTGGTGAATATATCATGTAAATTAACCAATATGCATTTACTACCATTACCATTTGGTTCTGGAGTTTCCTCTTTTACAAACAAATCTATTACTGACCGTTTACAGCAGCTTTTCTGGCCTTCACTGATATGAAAATACCAGGTTCACTAAAGCTAAAGCCAACATATTAAACCTTAAATTTCACATTCAGGCTAAAACGTAATACGCCCTTGTTGCTCAATGGGAATGGTGTAAATCAATGTTTATCCTGTTGAGAGCAAACCAAGCTCAACCTGTAAAGAAGCACACCGATTCGCTGGTCACACAGCCCCCCCCCCCCCATCTACAAAAAAAGTTTTGTCCTCACTCCTATCTGATCCTGAGGTGGTGATGTGTAGTTTCTTTGTGCTCCTGCTGCTGAGGTTCTGCTAAAAGGAGGGTTGGAAGGCAGCAAGCACAGTTCTTTTATAGCTACAAGACCCACTCTGAGCTGCAGAACACGCCTAATGAGGGCGTGCAGCGGTGCCATGTGAGACATGCCAGCTTTTACCAGGCTGGGTAATTGCTTGTGACCTTCACTAAAACACGTCTCATGTGTCTTCATGTTCTGAGCGTATACTTCTAATTGTTACATTAAGGGAGACTCCTGAGGATAGTGCATAGAGTCTTTTAGGAGAGAAGAACTGTATATGAGCAGAAAAAGGGGAATCTTTTACCTACTTGACCTCACAGAAACTTAGACAGATGTAGAGATACTTTATTGATCTCCAGGGAAATTCAAGATTCAAGAATGCAAAAACAGAGTATTTCAATGAATAATAAACCAGAATTGTTTTTCTTTTTCTCCACCCATGAAATAAGTAATAAGTGTAGCATCTAATAAGCTCTACTACTTCATTTTCAGTGTGTGGTACCAGTTTATTCTAATTTCATACCATTGGCTATCCTCAGTATTCATGACATCTTTGTTGTGTGTTAGGGAAAATCTGGCTTTCATTTAAAGTGGAACCATATTAGAGAAAACACAATGGAGTTTTTTCTCTTTGTTGTTGTGATTAAAAAAAAAAAAACTGTCATCGCAAAATATGAACAGTGTTGAATGTTAGCACTGAGAAAATGATCCCTCATCTGGAATTATAGATGTTCTACTCATGGAGATTCTGAATGTCAGCACACTTTATGTCCATTTGCTACTAGATTTGACAATTTATCTAAAATGCAGCATTGAATCCTAGCTTTATGTAATTACACACACCAGTAATAACTCAGTAGCAGTTAAGAACTTAGAATAAAAAGTACTCCTTTATCCTTATATTATTCTGACACTGATTTGTTAAATTAAAACATGATTTCGAGGTGTTTATGACTCTTCAGAGCAACAGTTGTTTGGTTAGTATCTATGACAGAGGTAAAGTCTTCCACTGCCCTCTAAACTATAACATGCACCATGCAGCTTTATGGGCACTAATTTGTTCTTCACATAAATTAAACACAACAAAGCAAATGTTGAGCGGGTTAGTGATGTAATACATGATAAAAACAAGCTCTCTTGCAAACATTGCAGGATCTGATATACTGTATGTATAAATGATGTGTACCCAGCAGACCAGTCTCCTAAAGATAAAACAATAACTTTAAATCAGGAAAGGCTTATGATATAAAACATATTTGTGCTGTCAGTCATATTCAACCACTACTATAATGCTTCCATTTCTGCACCGTGGTACTTGTTTCAGTGGCAATCTCTTTAACTGAAAAAAATAGATGCTGTGCTTATCTCGATGCACTAAATTAAGATAAAACATATGGTTTCTAAAATGGAGTGATAGATGTATTTAGATGACAATCTGTTCTGGATATGGAAAAGATCTCTTTAAGCTGGTAATAGTGATAAGTACATACACATGTTAAGCATCTGCTATCGGCCTGGACCCACTATAATGAGGATCTGAGGGGAGATAAGACATGGCTTTAATTTATCATCACTATCAGATTAAGTGGTCAGAATGTAACACACATAATCGTCAACTGAAATATTACGCACTTCCTATTGATGAACCTCGAAACGATCATTTTTATATTAATTTTATCTATCTGATTATTTCTATGTTTCCCACTGTGATAACATTTGTCTGTTTCGGTCTTCATTTAGGTCCAACATCCATCATTCACGGTCAAAATCATGTCTTTTTTTTTTTTTTTAAACAGTGCCTAGACAAACAATATATTTTATATTGCACTTTTTGGTCATTTTCAAGTGGGGCATGAGACATGGAAGCAAGGAGACAGATAGAAGGATGGAGAGCTCCCTCTGTGGCCATGAGCAGAATATTCCTGTCTGTATAATGGAAAAAGTCCAAGCTTTAGTCAATTACGAATGCAGTCCATGCTTATTCTTTTCTGTGAGTGGAAACCTGAGACGTAATCAGTATGTCCCAGGATTCAAGATGGTTGTAAAAGCCGTTATTGTGTACTGAAACATCTTAAATGGGCTAAAAGCAGACAGGAACAGACCTACGAGCCACATAAACTTAATTAACCTCCTAAGACCCAGGAACCCCACAGGTTTTTGAGTTTTGGCTTTTTTTAATTAAATAATTTCTTATATTGGAAACATCATGATGCAACAGTTTCATCAGATGCTTTCTCAAAAATTTTTATGGAATGTCATTTGCGGTGGACAGTTGGTTTTTTTTGTATAAAGCTGTGAATTTCTTGTCCTCATACGTGGACAGAGGGTCTTAGGAGGTTAAATATTGAAATAAATGCTTCTGATTTGGTTCTCTTTCTAAATGGCTGACAAAACAACTCATTTGTTGTTTTATTATGTTATCATTGGCACTTATAGCCATGATGTTTCAGCCAAAATGCATAGGTATTATTACGCACACCTTTTATACTCCTATGGTTGGTTGTTGTTTTGGCAGGAAAACTTCACTGGGCTTGGTCTGTTGTCAATTAAGAGGAGGAGCCTTAATTACTTTTGGAGCACTTTAGTCTCCATCCACGGCTGCTGCTGATTCATGCTTGCCCTACTTGGAAATCAGCCCAGGGAGTCAAACACTGGGTCACATGTGGAAATCGACATTAACCTTGTATTTTCTCTCCAATGTTTATGATTAACTTCTGACTTTTTGGCTTTGTACTTTTTATTTCACTCATTGTAATATCTGTCAGATGAAAAACCTTACGCAGGCTTCAATTAGTCCCCCCGTACATAGATAAAGCTCTAAAACACCTGCAATAATAAAAGCCTGTGATTACTCAAATGACCCAGTTTGAGCTGTAAATCCAGTCGTGTGTCATGAATTTTTTCACATTGCACTTGTGGTACAATTCTCTGCTTCTAATCTCTAAAATGCCAGAAACATAATGGAAAAGTCTGCAAAGGGACATTCAAGGTCTTCTATTGGAGGCAGTGTGATATCGTTTTCCGCCAAACCAGAAATCAAGGCCTTGGAAGGCTCTTTTTAATATCAGGGATAGGGGTACTGTATGTTTTCTGACAGTTGCTCCTTTTAAGATTAATGGGCTTATGAAAACCGTGTGTCTTCTTCCAAAAGCCAAGCTCAATATCAGTCAATGTTACCAGCATAATCGTGCTGCCCTAACAAAGAAATCCCAAAGACAGATTGAATATTGATGTCACAACACAGAAGAATCAGAAATAGTGTGTGTATGTGTGTGTGTGTGTGTGTGTGTGTGCAGAGGACTAAGGGACTGCAGCCATACTGGATTTGATTTCTTACTTCTGGGACAAAACACATGCCAACAAACTAACTCGAGGCTTCTTTCCCAAAAAGAGTTTTATATTTACAGTGTTACAAATTATTCTGTATTTAACAAAGCTAAAATCTAAGTTCATGAATTTATTAATGAGGCAAAAAACCACATGATCTACAGGCCATATTGGCTCTTCTTCCCGGCTTAATATGGAACATGTAGAGGCAGAGGGGTATATTCTTTCACTCTATCAGTGCACTGACCTCAATGAACCACAGCCAGATGCTCATAAATACGTTCCCTTATTTCCACCCTTGTGTGGATGCCAGTTGGGCCGGGAAGTGGGTTTGTTTTGGGTGTTCTCAGTATATTCCAGCTAGAGTCGTGTTTTTACGTTTCTCACAAGAGAGCTGTGCTGACTTCCTGAAATGCATATGTATTCCTGCCTGTGGTCGTCTGTCATGGTGGTGATCTGTTGAAAGCTCCATAACCTGCGTCCAGTGTCTGCATAATGGAGACTTGTTTGTCCCGACACTCAAGGATTAATCAACTGGACGTTTCTTATTTGTGAATTGTAGCGCGGTGCGGTAGAGGTCCAGATTCAACAGTGCACACCTGAAAACGGACTCCACTCCCTGGTTAAGTGAGCAGCTAAGCCTGCGTCGACCCATGTCAGAAACTCAACCCACATAATTATTTTTTGGTCACATCTGGACACGTTGCCTTTCAGCTTTCAAAATACGCATGTGTGTTTTCCAGTTTTGAAACATTTCAGGAATCCCTCACGTCTTTCAGCACATTTCCATATTTAGAAAGAATAAGCACACGCTTTTTAAAAGCTAATTATGTAGCATCAACAAATTGAATGAGTAGAATTCAGGCTTACAGTGTGAGGGAGAGATCACTTCAACCAACAGCAAAGGAATGGGGAGCCTTAGTTCACTCATACTGGTGGTGAAATGTCTGACATGTTTGCGCTGAGGAGGGACAGACAGGTCTACAACCAAGCCTGGACTTGCTGGCCATGAAAAAGCCCCTCATAACTCCCCCTGTTTTCCTTTTGCATGAATAAATGTACTGCTTAACCTCACACATGCAGTCATAAGACCACAATAATGAGAGTGTGTGTGAAAATGTGGACATACAATTGTCTTTCAATAATTGCGGTTTATTCACTGTTGCATTTGCTGTTTCTCTTTTCACTGAGTCGGTTGTAAATAAAGAGGAAGTTGTATGAATAGAAGAGAAGCCATGTGGCAGAAAATGCATTGTAGAGGGGGAGGAGCTGTAAAGGTACGCCGGGGTCAAACTCAAAGCACAGGACAACACAGTATCTATAACAGAGCTGAAAGGCAGAGAAAATAAAATCAAACAGAATGAACTCAATACGTGATGCATCACATCCCAGAATGCAGGTCTGTCCTCCATGCACAAAAATCCTAGCTTTTTCTAAAAAAAAAACAAAACCAAAAACAGCCAAATTAGCCACAATATGCTTCATATTCTTTTGATTTCTTCTCTTTTATTTCTTTTTAGAGTTACTCTTGTGTCTGGGTTGTATCTGGAATTTTATTTTGTTGTTTTCTGTGCTACAGCTGCAACTGATGTCACTTTGACACTGCTAAAAGCATCCAGCCTAATTAAATACATCCACACCTAAAGAGTCATGTTGAGGTGAAAACAAGTAAATAATTGACTGAAAGTTACTGTATAGGATATCTGTCTAGACTGTTAGAATGTGTTTTATGTTTGATGATGGCTTTTTACTCTGTACACTCTGAAGCGTGCAAGCAAGAAAAAGCAAGAGCAAGTATTAACTCATCGCATGTGTTTGTTGGCACCCTTTATTATTTGTGGTAAAACGAAAAAGAGAGATCAGGATTCATCAAATATTGCTCTGTTGTTATAACAATGGTGTTACTGCTGAAGCCACATGTGATGATGCTATTTGTTGGATCATCTTTGGAAGTGTAAATGGACAAACCACAACTGCTCAGTGTCAATGTTGATGTAACCATATTTGAGTTGTGTACACCCTTGTAATAGCTAATTATGCATTTGCTCAAAGGTCCCAGTGAGCTTCCTAGAAGGCTTCCAGTGTTATAAAATGTCAAGGAGAGCTTAGCTTCATCCGGTATAATTAGAGGACATTCACAGCCTTGCTGGAATTTGCAACATGAGGAAATTATTCTGTCACCCCCTTGCTACGACTTTGATTAACTCATTACAGACAATTTGTCTAGGATGATGAATTAAGTGTCATTTTATGCAGCTCGGGCTTATGTTAACAGGTTATACTTATCGCAGAAGATTTGTCAATGGAAAGTCTGGAGAGGTGGAAACTTGTTGTCAACAACCGTGTTGATAAATCAAAGCCTCCCAGTCTAATTCATGGTACAATTATCTCAAAGGAGAGGCTTTTGTGGAGGTTTTAAAGTGAGCCCATATGCTGCAGACCACAACCTGCTGCCACATCTCCAAAACATCTACAGAGATGGGACTCCAAGCTCAAGTGTTTCCTCCTATACAGAAGAAACATGTCCCAGACCTCCTGTCCAAGACAGAGAAACAATTACAACATCAAATAGAGGAGTGCGGCACACTTCCCAGGATCAGAGGATTGAGTCTTTCTTTGGCAGTGAGCAGCAGTCCTGGCTGAGAGCCCCCTTCACTCAAAGACATGGCAAGGATTTCCCCATGACATAGTGCACAGAATACTTACCCAAGGAGAGGTGGAAGACGCCTGTTATGGACTGAAAACCCCGGCATTTCTGTTCTGTGTCACACTGCAGTGATGATGATTGCTATAATAATGACAATAAATATACGATCTAAACTGATATGTCAATTAGGGCATGTTTTTTTTCCGTTTGATCAAATCTGTACCATTTTTTGTGTGTTTTATGAGATTTAATCAAGTTTAAAATCATACCAGACGATATGAGAATGAAAGCTGTGTACAAGTAAACAGTTGTACCAAGGAGAAACTATTATTCCAACATTTTTAGAACTTGCAAAACTCAGCTTTCTTACAATAGTAAATATGTTCCAATAACAACTCAGTCTAACAGATTAGTGTGTTTACCTACTCCATCTAACTGGACTGTTGTAAAACTGAATATCATAAGAACTACAGCCAACCAAAGCTAGATTTCCACCATATGTCATCATACTAAACTTTGTTATTCTGATTATAGGAGATCCGCCAGATATATTGAGAGAACCAAGAACCCCAGAGAAAATCGGCTCACAGTTTTCCAGTAAGGCCTCTGTCCCATCCCACTTCCCTTTCAAGTCAGTGCCTACAAGTGAATCACAAAGTGCAAAAAACACAGTGATCAGTATTTCATCACAGCTGAACAAATGATGCATATTTAACGGCGCCAGACCCACCACAAGTCTTTTATTGTCATCTTCGATTACGGCTTCACCCTACTGTATCAAGTGCTAATGCTGGTGAAGTGAAGTCAACAGCGGTGGCATGTCTTCGCCACCGCTGTGACCTGTCAGCGAAGACAGACCCAGCTGAAAGTGATACTCCACCCTCCAGAGACTGTTTGACTAAACCAAGCGAGACGTTATTAGCATTCTGCAGCTAAAATGTTTGAGTTGAAGCTAAAAATGGATTTGTCACTGTCTCCTTGTCTTCTGATGATTCATTCTGAACCTTTCTCTACCCCCTTTCTCTTTTTCTCAGCTTGAGCGAAGACAAGTGCAAGCAAGTCCCGGAGGACAAGTTTGATGGACCAGTTATAATAGTTTTCTTTTCCTGCAAACACACAAGGGAAAGATAGATTCTTTTTCTACCTTAAGGAGAAAAGAGATGAAAAATAGCCTTTAAGAAATTAAAAGCCATGATCTTTTAAAAATGTTGAATTTTCACACTTACAGTGCTTCACTTGAAATAGAAATAGGGGAATACCAATAAGAAGTATGTTATTATAAAAGTCTATTTTTACAAAGCACCTTTAAAAACAGTGACTGAAACTTTCCTGTGTGCTCTCTTAAAACAAACTTAAAACATTGTTGTCTTTATTCTCTACAATCTTACAGATGTACACACATTCCCGCCAGATTTTTTTTTTTCCTTTTCCCTCTGGGTCATATCAAGTTCTCAGGCAAAATGCAGATAGCTGCGATAGCATCGACAAGACGGTGCAAAGTGATGACACGTTTGCAAAATCAGCCTTTCTAACGAGGCGTAGGCCACGGGTGACTGAGGACACGTAGTCTGTTGGTCATGTCATCACTATCACGGCTCCGAGATACTTTTTTTCATGAATAATATTGCAAAAGGCAGACAAAAGCGTTGGAAATAGAGTGTTGTTGAAGAAATATCATCACCGACTGAGGAAACAGTCAACAGATGGAGCCAAAGAACCACAGTTTGGAGTCCCAGTATTTTTCTTTTTTTTGTGTTTTTGACCAGAGTTCCTACTTTTGTCTTGTTTTCCACTAATAAAGGCCAAAAACTCCCAGGCTTCACACATTTTTATGAAACTCAGCAAAGGTCTCCTCTCAGAAAAATGCCAAAAAATCATTGCTCTGCACTCATTTTTTCTGTTTTTCACCGCCTGATGAATTTACAGAGAACAGAAAATTTACCCTTTTCCCATGATGTAAGTGTCTAGTCCTGTTATTTTAGGATTTGCTTGATATTTTCTAGAAGAAAATGACAAAACATGTACAGATTTAGTAGGGGGGAAAAGTTGGAGAGTTAAAATTTTACTTGTTTCTGGAAGGAAAAAACATTTTTAAAAAGATGCCAATGAAGGATGTCAGTTTTATCTTCACATTGCTTACGGTGTTTTATTTCTAGGTCGTTTCTGTCTCTTTATAGAGCAGACACAGTTAGGTGCTGAGGCATTGGGCACGACGTAGAGAATGATGAAAGCATGACCCAGCTCTAAAGCCAGACTGACAGAACAGAGACCTTGGAGTGAACTTCCTCACTTTTGGGGTGGTTTATATATAAACATTTTCTTCATGCAGGTGGAAATATGGGCCTGTAGGGGTAAATAAATAGTACTGGGCCCAGAGTTCTGAACATTCTCCAAACAATGGAATTTTTCTGACAAACTTGGACTTGAAGACTCCAAGAAGAATGTCATTTTTTACCAACAACACCTGCATATTTATCACCGAAAAGGATTTCCTTCATATGATGAGATGAGCAAATCTTTCCTTCAGAACTGCAATGGAACACTAAAACCAAGCCTTTTTATCTTCTTTCCTCAAATGCTTTGAAATTAGCTCCATTCCAGAGCTGCAGAGGCACTGATATGAGAACATAACATCAGAGAAAACAGACTTGTATGCTGTCATGTTCAATAATGGACATCAATCCTACCTTAAAGTTCAACGTCTACTTGGTGCAAATATGCCACCATCTGGCCCAAAGTGGAAGTTACTCTGATATGCTTTCACCTCCAGTGAATAGAATAGAATAGAATAGAATAGAATAGAATAGAATATTTATTGTTATTGCACAAGTGCAGTGAAAGTGGATGC
>JAPQRQ010000016.1:13110995-13121382 GCA_037367365.1 Apogon talboti | reverse complement strand
GAGGCTTTCCAGGTGCAGCTTTCTTCTTTCCCTATCTATCTATCTATCTATCTATCTATCTATCTATCTATCTATCTGTATCCATGTGTGTATTTGTGATTTCATAAATGGGTGTGTCTTTATCTACTTGTCATCTGGTCAGCTCTGCTCCCCTGACTCTGTAGGTTCAGTTCGCTACATGATAACTTTCACTGCTTCATGCGACAATCAGCGCCATCAAAACAATTTTGCTGACCCTTGACTCTGGAGGGGAGCGCGGGAGTTGACATGCCTTTACCACTCGTGAGTATGTGTGACCAAGCACATTAATCATGAGAGGTGTAACCCTCTCCTGTGTCCAATTCAGCGATGATTCTCTAGTGCAGCACCATGGCAATGTTTATACAGAGCAGGGCATAATTATCTTTTTGTGTACTTTAATAAGGACACATCCGAGTGTGCGGATGACAGGGGCACACAGACCACAAAACTACCATACAGTGATATTATCCCCTTCATTTCGTGTAATTAAAACATAAATAATTAAATGCCACTAACTAACGTAACTGGTATGCAAATTTGATGATTTAGTGAGTTGAAGAACACAGGGATTTTTTTTTTTGCCAAATGGGGACCATTTAAAGTTGACCTTTGGAAATGTTATTTTGAATGCAATGTGATGGTGCTGTTTAATTTGAAGAGGTACTTATCTCAAAGTCAACATCTTACTTCTGTTTTCCTGACGCACACTCAGTCACCATATATTAGGCAGTAGCCTGGCAACCACAAGAGTAGAGCCGTACCAAATGGATATGTTTGCAATATGACAGACCTAGTGTGCTCCTTACCGCTGACCCTGCCTGCCATTTTGTTTCTGTCCTGTGAAGGTGTCAGTGATAAACGTTACCTTGTCTCAGCAGGTGTGCCTGGATGGAGGGCCCTGCCGCACGGAGGGGGTCACCAACCCCACAGTGTTTCCCCCATTTATTTGAATAATGGGCCATTAGGACGGCTGGATATCCAATGTTAAAGTAGCTGTATGTGTCTCCTAGATAAAAGACATAATTACCTGAGAGAGGGAGGATGTGTTGGTGCACACTTTTTCTCAGCTGGGCTCCAGAGCTCAGATTTATCACACACTCCTACCATTAGGGGGCGACAAAGAGAGGTTTAGTGGCTTGTTGAAGGCCTTGATCAGGGCTTGCACACAAGCACTACTAAAGCTGCTCTATAAGGTAACATTTCATGTGCAGGAAAATGTAATCATAAAGATAACTTTTGAAAAGGCACTCTTTTTCAATTCAGCACAATCTCAGTCATTCTTGCTGAAGTTTAATGCATTGACGTTATCAGCTGTGGGCTTTCAACTCTGCGCTGAACTTAGACACCATTTAGTCACCATCAAGAACGGCATGTTCTTTTTGAGCAAAAGTGCATTTCATTCTTCAGTTTTATTTCAGAGTTAAAAGGAAAATCACTCAGCTCTGTTGATGAAGGTTTTACTAAAACTATATTCTGCATCTATTTCAGGCAATTACTATTCTCATTGAATTGCATAGTATCATGGTAAACAGAGAGTGGGCAATTTGTAAACATTTGGCTTGCTGAGAGATTGAGTTGTCCTTTTTGGTCGGCATTGTGGCTGCTTTTGCCTTTCATAATTCTAGTTCAAGAGAGACTTGCCATGCAGTCAATGGAAGTGTAGATAGGAAATTTGGAGTGGTATTTATATGAACCAAAAAGATTGCCAATTAAAGATGAGTTCTTTCATTTATTTGCCCTTGGGGTTTTATTCCTCAATTGCTATCACCTTATAAAAGCATCCTTTTAGCGCAAAGAATAGAAGCCCGTTTTTGTGACCTCCTCTAATGCATTTCCATCCATCTTCCCTGCCTGGAAAAAAGTTTTCATCTCTCCACAAAACATGTTAATTGCCATCGTGGGCCCAGTATAAAGAAAATATCTACACGTTAATTATCCAAATATGTTCGCAACCCATCTGCAGGAAGCCATTGAAATTACTAAATTGTGTTAATGCAATTGTGTTCTCCTTTTCGTCTTTCATTTTGGACACATTGTTAATCAAAAGGCTTCAGAAATGTGCAGATGGGTAATCCTTGTGTCTGCAAGGAGCAGCCTGGTTCAAGGTGAGTGTTTCATGCCCCTAAGCCCTTCTGTTTCTCTCCATTGTGTTGTTTAGGTTACATATCCTGACGGGATGCTCAACATACTCCAATAAGGACTTTCTTTCTGCGTCTACAAACATTCACATGCACGTCGCTCCCCGTACAACTGTACACGCACGTACTGAGAGCAAAGCTTGGCCTTGGGTTTAATGCCTGGTCATTATTTTTGAAACTGCTAATTGTAGAGAGGTCTGAAGCTAAGAAAATGTAGTGATTTTGGCTGAGTGCTGCGGCGCTACTGAAACTGTAACCCCTGATTATGAGAGCCACAGTCTATGCAAGGTTCAAAGCCTTCGCTTTTGAGTCTAACAGGGTAAAAGAGTTGGGAATTCATTGTCAGTGATTTAATAAAAACAAAAAACAAACAAATAAAATCCACATGGAATCTAACCTAATGCAGCCAATGTCGTTTTGAAACTATTTCAAACTTCTCTATAAAAATCATTTAGCATTGTGGCAGCCTAGTCACAAATTACAGTCAAATATTTTAGATTACTGTGCTTTAAAACTTTTTGTAATATGTATTTATATAAATGAGTAAGTATTTGCCTTTCAAAGTGAGTTGTATTCAGTCTCTGAGATTTTTCTTTTCATTTCGAGGCTGAGTGAGGCGCAGTACTTAGTCAAATAAATTCTTAAGTACAAATCCTCAAATCCAACTGAATGAAAAACTGTGTGATGCAACGGGCCATGAGTAAATCCGGTTTTCCTAGATGTGTAGGATGCAAACCATTTATAGAAGTGAAGTCTGTTGAGATAATAATAAAGCTGCAATAAAATAGTTCCTTTCCACAGAAAAGCACTATAACCAAAATATCACATGTTGAACTTCTCAAGTACAACATGTAAGTGTATTTCAGTGTCGGGGAATACGAACATCTTTTATTCAAGCACCTTCGCAGGTTCAAAGCTGAACAGCCAATCCACTCTTAACATGAGCAGGCTACTTAGTGTTCAGTTCTGTGATAACTCGTCCCTCTCATTCACGTCACTTGGTGAACCTCTTTAATGAACATGCCTGTGAAGACATTACTATGCAGAGAGAGAGAAAGTACTAATACATTACATTAATTTGTCTCTGTTATGTCCTCCCAGCAAAAATGTGAGCTTGCTTGTCTTGAATAGATAAATGGTAGATGCAGTGTGTTTTTCCAGCAAGGTACACGATTTGTAAGAAAAAAATGGCCTTGAGACATCCTCTTCTAATTCATCATGTTTTGTCCATGCCATACTATTGAAATATGAGAGTTATGTTCCACTTTCCCTACTTCTCTGAGGACCTACTGTTGAAGGTAACAGTCAATATCCTTGCAAAGCTTTTGAATCTTTGCTCAGAGCTATTGTGTGCAGCCGGAGTGAAGGCAAGGACAAGCTTGCCCATCTTACAATGATCTGTCCTTGACTCATGATATGATTCTTTGTTTCAAAAATGGAGGAAGTCTTGGAAAACTACGGCAACCAAACTATTGCTCTTCATATTTCTTAAATTTGGTAGACTGACATTGCCTATCCGCATCGAGAGACTTTCAGGCTTTCTATTTTAAATATGCCACTCATCAGCTCTATGAGGGTTTTATTTACCACACGATTTGGTTATCCACCTGCTTCAAAGACCTGTTAAACAAGAGTGCTTTATTTGAGCTGCCTTTTATGCTATCCCTCGTATCTCGGTTTCCTTAGAAAATGGACATTGTCCACAATGGTGGAACTAACCCAGTCAAGTGACCTTCCTTCGTCACTTACAGAGAAATACAACTGTATGCACCTGCCACAAGAAAATAGCTTCGCAGACATAGATCCGGTCTCAGCTCCACAATTCAATCGCTGTATTTTACACCTTTCATGTGTGAAAGATCCATCGGATTTTCTTTATATACTGCTGCTTTTCCATCAGCGGCTATAGCATTCACATTAGGTGCCCTTTCTAATGGCATGTCACTTAGTCGACATACAGTTAAGTGAAAATTTCATTGGAACAATCCTCCATTAGTATTTGACGCTCGTGGCTTTTAAAGCATAACCTTGACTGGGGCATTTGTTTTGTAGCCACGTGCCACAGGGACTAAAATGCTTACACAATGTGTCAGCTAAGTACAGTATTTCTGGCCCTTAGCCTCTGTTGCAGAGTTTGCAAACAGCTATATGGCTCTCCAAGGCCAAGCACTGGCCTTGCACCAGATGCTTGGCACTGTAAAAGAGGTATTCAGTCCTAAAGTTATTCATGTCAAGTAATGCCCACAAAACCCTTCCATGTAACCCATAAATCTGATATTTTGATGGAAATACCAGTCATTTCATGAGTGCACTAAAGGAACTTTTTCACTCAGGTAACACTTTGACACAGATCACCACTTTGAACCTATTTGTTTCCCTTCTCTTCATCTCCACTAGGTAACACAGCAGGGCAAAAATGTTAAGACTGATCGCCCTACACTCCAGAGCTCCTCAAATTCACAATGCGCCGTTGTCATTTAAGAAATGGAAATATTCACTGGGCTGAAGATTTTTGCTTTTTTTTTTGTAAAACAGCTCATCTCATCTACTTTGCCTCACATCTCTTGAAGGGCCAAAAACACCCATTCACCGGCCTTAACTCCAAGGGCTTGGTGATCTAATGCTAAACCGCTCTAAGTGCATTTATTTGTGAGGAAAAACTGCAAAGCCTTTCAAACTGATAGACCTGACTATCATCATGTATGAGCCTTAGCAGCACAAGTGAGCCCTCAGGTTTAATTAAACTTTTTTTTTTTTGTAAGTGTATATTCCATGAAAATCAAGCCAGTCTTCCTGGCATTTGTGTGTCGAGAAGCTCTCCCTCTCTTAGTTCCCCTGGAGTGGTCGATATATTAAAACTTGAACTGATTGATTTCAGAATGCCGTGCCATCAGTGTCCTTACGCAGCCGTTAACTACATCTGAAGTATCTTAGTCATCAAGCTTTAGGCCAGGGATTGATAATAGCTTGACCGGCAGGGCCTATCTTACCCATCCTTTTTCAGGAGGTCTTGTATTTAACACCCAGAGCACTTCTGGCAAATCTCAAACAGCACAAGAGTATTCACAGAGCGGCTAAGTGGAAAGCTTTTTCTCTTTCGTCTGAACCTCATGAATACATTCCAACTCTAAGTAACTACTTTGTCCTAATGTGGAATTTCAAACGAGGTATGAGGCCAATTTATTTATTTGTATTCTCAGCGTCTTAGTGATACTCTTGAACACAGTGATGGGAGGGAGGATAATCTCTGTCTTTCATCAGCAAAGTGGCCCTGCACAAAACCATCAGTAATGTATTCGCTATTGATTGATGGTCGCTCCTGCTCTACCAGGCAACACCATTATTATCACGCATAGATTCCAGGCTGCCCACAATAAAAATCATTGTCTTGATTTAAGTTATCCACCCCCAAGGTGTCATAATAGCATAACTGGTGTTTGCCTCGTATTCCTTTCTTCCTCAATGGCATTCCCTGTCATCATTGCGCCAACAGCCCTTACAACCTTTATTTCCGCAGAGCTTGTTTTGTATATGCTGCCGGTAAACGTGCAACAGGTGCAGATGGACGGCCAGAAGGAAATGAACAGAGTTTTATGAAAGAGATACAAAAACAAAACGCGTAGCAGGTCTTTTTTTCATTACGGTTCAGCACAGTGGTTGAAAATGGAGCTGAATACGCGGAGGAGAAATTCTGCCTTTACTTTATATCGACACTTTTTTGGACACTAATGAGAATTATTTGTGCTGTAATTAAAAATAAAAAATTAAACAATAAAAGAAGTTTTGTGATTCATTCAAAAACAAAACTGTGCGTCAGGCTTTTTTTTTTTTGCCCGAAAATAGCCTATGTTAGACTCGGTGACTATATAGATACTTGTTATCATTATTATCAATATTATTATTTTTTATTATTATTATTATTATTGTTATTATCATTGTGATTATAATTATTATTATTACATTTTCTTCCTCTTTTAAATCGCCTTCTTCTTCCCATATTTCTTCTGCCGATGCCATTTTAATAATGACTTTTTTTTTTTTTTACCGGCCGTGGCCTTATCGCTCACAGAGTTACACTCTGTTTTCCTCGTCGACACATGAGGATACATGCAGCAAACATTAAGTGTTAGTAGTCTGTCTCATGGGACATGACTAGGTCCCGAATCATTGTGAATTACTGTGACCTTGGTTATCAATCATTGTATCAGGGTATCTAATGTAAACGCAACTGTGGCGTGGATAACATGCCACATCTGCTCTTTGGATAGTGTTGCTTCTTGGTTACCAAGCGATTTATTAGAGAGCCTGTGTGAGGATAATAGGTCGCAATATAAAGATCAAGCAGGAGCGCAACCATAGGCGCACAATTATCTCTTAAACAGACTGTTCCAACATTATTATTCACCTATATTATACAACACATAGTAGGTTCGTGTCCCAAAAACATCCCAGAAGGAGAAAACTAGTTGTGAGGGTTAAAAGCACCGGCTCAGGGAGCTGTGTTTGCGCTCAAGACCAATTTATTGCGGATGAACATATGGCCAATATTTTGTCTCACGTCATAGCAAGGGAAAACAAACACCATGCAATGTTAGCGAGTCAGCAAGAGCACAGCCACTTGGCCAGCTATGCAAACGCTCTTGGACAATATGAGAAGAGGAGCACTTGCTTTCTGGGTATATAAACCACATCAGGCTTATCTCTGCACGCACTCCTGACTCCCATTTGGAGATATTTCATTAACTCTGCGCGCAGTCTTAACGCTGACAACACGTTGAGCCCCCCCTCCCCTCCAGTCTAGGTAAGCGCACTGAATGTTTCAGTCAGTTTGCATACAGTATTTTCTGCTTTTACAGACTAATAGACACTGCATATTTTCTTTTGCTGCTGTTTGGTGCGCATGAGCGCGCATCTTAGTCGTTGAATGTGAATTACCCTGATCTTACTGCTTTTTAACTCTGTTTAAATAGAATGGTTATTCAGAGCGCAGGCCTGTACAGTGTTTAGCCCACAGTAGTGATCATTACACTCACTCACGTGGGTAGTCTATGCTTGGTTGGACAATTGCTTCGTTGTAATGATACACAGTGAGGGTTGGCCCGCACCATTACACCCGTGCTCAATCAAGAACAAATAATACCTCCATAATTTGAAAAAGCAAAATTCTAAAATATATGTCAGAAAACTCACATAGCTTTAGCATCAGCTACAATCCTGCATCTAAATAAAACTAAGACATTTTAAAGAAAGCAGAGCATGCTCCAAAAATATTGCAAGGTTACACCACCTAAATTATAACAGAACATCTTTTGTCAAATGAACAGGAGTAAAATCACAACGCTGTCCGCTGCTGAAGTATCTACTTAATACTTGGTACTTAATAGTCCTGGTTTCCTAACATATGTGTGATTTCCTTCCGTGTATCTATAACATCACTGGTAATTATGGACTGTCTAATTGAGTGCACACAATGATCACCCCCTGTTGTTTCTTAAATTTGCCGGTAGAGACCGCTAGAGCTCTACAGATGTCAACAGCTGTTAACGTTATTACTGCACTCACACACAGGCTGTCTAACAAGGACTAGTTGTCTGTACTTGTGCCATCTAGAGCGGGGCAGATCAGGTTTTCCTGGAAAGGATTTATTTATTTATTTAAGGTGCATTAACAGTTTTCTACACATTTTTTCCTCTTCAAATTATATTTGTCTCTTTTGAGCCATTTCTCCCTCCTCCCTGTCAGTGTCAGTCCCATACTGAAATGGGAAGTGATTAAAAAATAATAAACCCCTTTTTAGCAATTCGTCTTACAAGAAAAGATTAAGGCGAATGGCACAGCGTGGCATGAAATTCACCGTTACAAATAAACTGGTGGTTTAACAAATGAAGGCATCTCCTCGGGGCTTGGGCGCAATGCTATAATCTCGCCGTGACATGTTTAATCATTAGAGGAAAGGAGACGAATAAAGACTTTTACCCGGGAGGGAAAGGTGGCTGGATTTCTGTAAAAAGCAAACGGGCTCCAAAATGATTTCTCCCCGCAAGGCAAGTCTCCTCGGGCCAAGGCTTAGCCCCCATAAATAAACCGGACCCGGCTTTACCTGCATATAATATATAGGCTTTTAATCATAGAGGGAGGAAATCGGGCTTGTCACTCTGTACATTTATCATGGGCACCCTGAGGCAGGAGGGGTTACCTTTATCAAAGACTAACTCCCTGCCTGAAGCATCCAAACACGCTGAAATTCAGCGATTAAAAGAAGGGAATGATCAACATTATTATAAATTCTCCTGCGGCATTCTTATTTGTGCATTCAATCGAAAGATTTATTTAATCAAGAATATAAAAAGCCCTTTCTCTACTTATTTGGGAACAATCGTGGGCATGAATTTTTAGGAGGGACTTATAATTAATCAGACGGGGCCCGTTTTTGGGGTTCATCCGAAAAATTAATTATTTTTGGATGAGTCCATTCTGCTGTACGTTTGATTGCAAAGCTGGGATCAGAAAAAAGTATAACGAGCTTTAATAATAAGCCAGTCAGCTCTCTTGCTTATAATATTAAAATGGGAGCACTGGCGAAACTGGTGATAGCATAATTATAGCAGCAGTGATCATATAAAAAGGTTAGACTTGCGCATGTCACGCACTATGCAGTTTATACACGACAAAGAGCCAAATGAACAACCCAACGAGAAAATATTCTAACGGTGTCTCTTTTTAGTGTCAGATTTGTAGATTTAGTGTCAACTGGACTCAAATATGCGGGTGATAGAAAATCACAAAGCTCACAAGCTCAGCGCCCTGCATTGTCCTTTAAATCCTGATGCATCTGCTGCTCTGAGGCCCTTCTTTAGTGCGTCTTGTCTGCGGTTTAACATCCTCCAACACACACACAATTTGCAGAGACACACAATCAAAACTAAGAATCGAGGATGATGTAGCAATGGAAAGGGAAAAGCAGTGGCGTCTTAACACATTTCCAACAATCTGCAACTGTATTTCAACTTTCTCAGTCTACTTAGTGCAAGAACATATATCTTTATATTACTCTATGAATATTAACAATTATTATAGCAACAGTATTTCGCAACACACATAATAACTAAATAATAATAATAATAATAATAACAATAATGATGATGATGATGATAGGCCGCGTCCTTCAATTACAAATGATAAAAAGTCCACAAAGTTTAGAAAAAAATTGATATTTCTCATACTTTTTTTATATATATAAAATTGTACATAAATAAATGTTGAAAATATCCTGAACACATTAGCTGAATTCTGCATATCTCCCGTGGATGGTCCCGTTAGGTCGTCCCGCTCTGCAAAACCAGCCCAGTGGCCACAGTCAGAGTGAAAAGGCGAGCGGCCTGTTTGAACTACCTGTGAAAGTAAACAGGTAAACACAGAGCGATAGGCTCTCCAAGTGGAGTACGTCCACTTAGCCTGTGCACATTTACCTCTTCTTGCCGAAACCCTCGGCTCAATTGATCAAATAGTACATCCCATAACAACTGGCCACAGTCTGCAGCCCAGTGCGCTCCCATGCATGCACCAAACCTACTGTGACTCCCCCGTTGTCACTGTGCCACATGCAGCCAAAGAAAAGCAGAATGGCACGGGTGATAAGCCTGCGTGGTCTAACATACCCTGATTTGGCTCCATGCACTTTTGAGGCACTAAGTAAGTCACAGTGGAATAATGTCCTGCATGGGCCAAGTGAGTTTTTCCTGATGAGATGCGTACAGAGGCTGCATCCTGGGCTATTCCTCAGTGGTGCGTAAAACTCTCTGGGTGTCTGCTGCGGGCTGGATGTCCCCTCACATGTCGGATTTAGACGTGCAGCATTACTTGGTGGATCAGGTCAGTAACCTCTCTCTCCCTTATAGAGGATCAGGCGCTGCTTCAGTTTGTCCATATAGCCGTTCAGCTCAATGGAGCCTTTGTGGGATGTTGAGACTTGTGATTAATTCTGCCAGGGTGGTGAAATATTTACCACAAGATCTACATGGACTCAAGAGAAAAATACCTCAACTTCTAAAATGCCAGCACTCATATTTGTATAATTTATATAATTTATTTTATGCATACCACTTTTTTAATGCATTCAAATAATAATAATAATAATAATAAAATAATAATAATAATAATAATAATAATAATAATAATAATAATAATAATAATAATAATAATAATAATAATTTTATAAACCAAGAAAG
>JAPQRQ010000016.1:13083340-13106223 GCA_037367365.1 Apogon talboti | reverse complement strand
CGCCAGATTAAGTTGCATTTTATTAATTAATACAACGTTTTGACAATAAGTTTCCACATTACTATATCTCTGTCTCTATTAGGCTCCGTTTTCATTAAGGTGGAACCAAAAACAAGCTCTAATTGCTCCCCAGTGAACCTCAGAGCGCACTGCGGATTATCACTCTACGGTCAATATCTTGGGTAAATATGATAACCCAGTAGAAAAATCTATGCATTTTGTTTGTCCCGGGACAAAATCTCACCGCAGATGTGAGAGTCGCCCCTATCATCACTGAACAAACAGCTAAATTGGGCAGATTTGCTAATTATTTACAGAATCGAATCTCGAGGGGCTACTGCTTTTGTGGACGACAAAGGCTCAATTTGTCCCTGACAGAAAGGTCCTGTGTTTTACCACTGGTTGAGCTTGTAGGTCAAATAAATCTACAACCTGCGTGTCATTTTCGGCGTTTATTTCTATATCAATAAACATAAAAATCAGAAGCTCTGTCGGTCCCGCTTATTTTACCGTTTTATTGGGAACCGACGCAGGAGGTGTAATGGTACGAGACGTTCAGTGCGCATTAAGGGAATTGTAAAGAAAACCGATAAAAAGTGATGATAAACCAATGCCTGTATGTGATTGAATTTTAGTTGACCCTGGCTGACATTCTAACCAAATGCAACCAATTCTCAAGAGTATAACAACATTTAAAAAATCTAAAGTTTCTGTTGCTGTGGCCTTTGTCCACTGATTTTAGTGGGACAGTTTTGTGACTCTATTATTGCATAATACAGTACACGACACAACACAGACAAAAGCCCAGGCCTGGTTTTGCTGGTTGTTAGAGGCGTGCATGTTAACGAGCAGCAGGAGTGGGGATGCAGACAGTGTAGATAGAGAGACTGACAGAGTTTCTTGGTGCTGTTCAGAGTCAGGGAGATGCATCCTTGGGCTTTTTGTCCTGCCTGTCACTTGGTGCCATTGTGATCTTTGCTACACACGTTGTGTCCCATATGGGCAGCTGGGCTCGGACAAGGAGAAAAGGATCTCTTACAAAACCCAAATTGTATCAAGCTTTCAAATAAAGCATTGTTGTCTCTCAAAGAAAAACGAATTAAAAATTCGTGCTATATCTATTCTCGTCAAAAAAAGAAGCCCCATTCACGGATAACAGGCAGTCCTTCTTCCTTGATAGAGCTATGCCAACAACAGCCTTCTCATTTCTGTTTTCCCTCTATCCCCCCGTTCTCAAAAGTGAAAGGCTGATTATTGTCTGTCCCCAAAAAGTGGCTCGTCACAGAGCAAAAACTATTTTTAATACCAGACAGTGTGCGTCCTTGTTTGCTTTGAGTCCCACTGATATGCGTAGGCCTATTTCGAAAATAGACACATGGAAATCTTTGACAGTTTGCCCTCATAACATCGCTGTTAAGGACTTCCGTGTCAGGTGCACAACTAAACTACTAAATAAAAACCATCTTCGGCAATTTATGACACTTGTCGACTTCACGAAATCTTTTCAGGATTTTACGCATCCATTAGACGCACAGCTTTACACCAAGTCGATATTTTTTTACTGCTACAAATTACAGAAAATTGCTAAATTTACAACAAATGCATGTATAATATTATCTGATATAGGCTAAACGATGAAGCTACCATTACCATGCGTTTTAACTTTTATTGTGGATGCGATGGTGTGGATGAGATGCTGTGGGATGCAGATGTTTGGATGGGAACAAAAAAAAATGGTGACAGGTGTGTGTTGAACTGAGGCGTGAAGATCGGTCACTGAAAGAAAAAGAAGATTTAGAAGTTTGGTTTAAAAAATATCACAATGAACACAGCTCCTGTGTTTTAAAAATGTCACCATTTCGTATCAAATACATATTTTTATGTTGTTTTAAAATATCATATTTTTTGCCAGAACCCTTAGAAACGAGGTCTTTAATAATGACCAGAAACACAGGGAGCGTGTTCGCCTGCAGATAAATATATGTGACTCACATAGTTATACTTGTGTATTCAGAAATGGTGCGTCATATTAAACCAAAACTGAAGGAGACTATAAAGGTTATTCCCACATGTCTTTATGAGAAAATTTTACCGTGAACAATATTCGTTTTGCACCCATGTATTGTCATCAACGCTCCAGAAAATTACACTACCCTGCGACCAGCTCAGGAACAGGGTCATATTTATCGGAAATTGCTTTTGGCTGCTTGAAGGGATAAAGCAGGCGAAGCTAAAACAAGTATCTTGGCGTGCAGAATAGTTCAACCTGCGTGGATAACACTATTATATACGTAGGAATACAGTACTTGAGGCACTTGGGACACCATGGATCTTCGTCATCCTGCCCATTTGAACCCCGACATGAATCATTTTTCTATCATGCACATCGCCAAATAAACGAGGATTTCAAAGCTATAATAAAGCGGTGCTTTTCATTTAAAGGAAGCTATCTGGGTTTTATTGCCTTAAAGGAGATCCAGATTAGATTCGCCACAGTGCCGATATTAAGGAGAGAGGGAGTGATGGAGGGAGAGAGAGGCAGAGGAGCGATGGCACCAAACAAGGGAAGGGATTGTTGCGCAAAGCTGCCACAAGATGGAAGCAGAGGTCTTTAGTTGGTGTGATGCAGGTTTACCAGGAATGGATACCAATTCAGCAGCATTTATGTCCATTTACTAAGAGTCACTACATTAATATTATATTGCAGGAAACTGAACACATTTTTTTTAAAGAAAATATATTGTAGGAAACTGGCCTGAGTGCAAATATAAATATCCTATTTATATGAATCTTTGGAGCATAATCACACCACTCTAGGCAACATATCCCATTCAATATAAACAGTCCACAGGCAAGTAGCATCATTTCCATGACAGACTCAAACAGGAAGGGAACAGAGCCGGAGACTCCATGCGTAACCACGGTGTGGCGCAATAGGATAGGAGACATATACGATGCAGATTAATTCAATTCAGTCAAAGTGAACAATAGAACTGAAGTGAGGTTTTTCCGTGGAAAGTCTTAACTTGACCTCCGTCCTTCACAGCAAAGAAGTCTGAGTCAAATATGCCATGCAACAGAGGTGGAATCTGTCTCATTTTTTACTTATAATAAGCTAAAAGAACAGGAAGTAAAAGACCTGTCCGCTTCTATCTTGTGGTTCCTTCGTAAAAAAAAAAACAAAAACAAAAAAACAAAAGCATGATATTTAACATTCATGACACCAAACATGCACGTGGAGCAGCCAAAAGTAGTGTGATCATGGTGGTCTGACGATGAGAATTCTTTAACCAACAGTAAAAACAGTACTTTAAAAGGGATGCTTTTGCCATAAGTATCTATTACATCCAGCAGTTTTGCAGACTTACTCATCAGGCTGTGAAGTTTCTGAGAATCATCATGTCGTCGTGGGGAGAAGTGTGCAAAACACCGAAAATGGGTCAAATGACGTCAAACTGAAAGGCTACCATCTTTACGCACCTGCTCAGTTCAGCGTCAGTGAGCTTTTACCTGTAGGGGGCCTCGTTGGTTTACAAAGATGCAGCAGCAGGGGGGATGGAGGGATGCTGAACACGACGAAAGGAGGGAAAATTAAATCCTGAAGATTTCCGACCTGTTTAATAAGACTGGTGTTACAGAGCAGGAGAAAGAAGCAGCTGGGAAACACGTCCAACGAGTACGAAGCACTACAAGACGGATATATGTCATTTAGAGTCTGTTGTGGATGTTTTCAGGGAGAGTGTGTAAACTCTGAGCGCTGGTGAGATGAGTATTGTGTACGTGCAGGTGTGTGTGTGTGTGTGTGTGTGTGTGTATGTAAAGCTGTGCAAATCCTCACAACAAACCCACGACTGTGCTTAGTGGTAAAGAGCGTCTGCAGAGCATTGTTGAGATCCCGTCTGCAAGGCATGAGAAGACCCTGATGGACTGTGAGCTGACTGAAACACAACGTGTGTGTGGGTTAAACAAGGAAGACTGAGAAGAGCTGCAGATTAACAGCAGTGTTCAGTGGAGCTTGAGTAAAAGACTTCACTTCTGCATCTTTGAGCATCTTCAGTCTCCATCGTGCTGTGAATGTAATCTTCATCTATAACATAAAGGCAAATTATACACACAGGATTTCTGTTCTTATTTTTTATTGGAATTGAATCCAACTCAAAAACAGAGAAAAGGCAGAAAACCCCCCACACACATATCATTATAATAGCAAGACTATTTAATGTAGGATGTGATTGTAATTCATAACCACTATTCCCTTGTGTTTTCATACAGCACTCATAATTTTCCCATCTTGTTTCATAAGTTAAATGGTAGAACTTGCGTATAATCCACACCCATGTCAGACTCATATAGTACGCTAATGTATGCTAATATTTCTTCATGCATATTTAGCTTGACTTCAGTTAAGGAGGAAAACAAGTAAAGATAAAAATTTACATTACATAAACGTGACACAATTCTGACATCTGTAGGACACTGGTCTATGAGCAAAATACATCCAGCACAAAAATAGTGACACTCTACCAAGTCTGAGTCACTAATAAAGAAAAATTAAGTCAAAAATGCTGGTTGTCGGTAGTTTCTGAGAAACATTCTTGGATCAAAATGTGAAATTCTGAAAATTTATAAGAGAATGTGTTTTAGACATAAGGAATGTTTGTTTCAGAGCTACCAGAGCCACTTCAAAACACTGTCTGCATATTATAATACTTTCACTTTTCACATTCTTCTAGGGGAACATTTCTAAATCTATTGTCTAAATGTACACAAATCAATTTATATGTGTCATAACACTTTATCAAATACGTTGAAAACATCATATAACAAGCACTTTGGTCATTTGTTTTCCAGTTCATCTTATTAAAGTATGTAAGATTCAGTACATTTCATCTCTGAGGTGGATCATTGCTATAAAAAATAAATAAAAAATGTAGACCAGTGCAATTAAATAAAATCATAAGAGGAACCTGTTATATGTGGCACAGAACAAATATCTGATATATGTCGTGTTTGTGTGGCATGGATCATTTGAACCATTTGCATGTGTTCAGTAAAAATAAACATCCTACCAACATTGTTTACTTGTTTTTTTTTATTCTTCTGCCACTGCCATGACACTTGCTTTTAGGTCATTTTCTTTAAAATGTTGTTCATTCACATGCATTAAAACATAGCTGTGAGAAACTGCAGGACCCATTAGATAAAGTGTCCTGGTCTCTGTCACAGGTCACTGTTACAAACTTCAGTGAGTCATATATTCAGATGAAGAGCAGCTTTTCTGGATCAACCTGACGCTGAGGTAAAGCTAAGGCTAAGGCTAAGGCTCAGTATCACACTGTGACAAAACTGCATAGTGATGTTTTTACTTTAAACTACATCTGCTAATACTAGTGTTTGGCAGAGTCTGTGCAAAGTGTTTGACACTAAAATAAAACAAACAGATGTGTGTGTGTGTGTGTGTGCGTGTAGCTCCCATTGTCACTTCCTTGGACAAGACAAAGCATGCAGAAAGAGACGCTGATAGTGCAATTTTCCCACTGTGGTCATAGTGGGTGTGAGCTTAGTGCAGCCAGTTTCAAGTCCCTGCTTTAAAACAGTGAGCTGGAAGGTTCTTGACTCAGACAAATGTTGAGATTAGGAAAAACAGCCGAGTCTGCAGAGACACATGGAGACTGTCAGGAGGATTGGGTAGAGTGAAGCTTCCATGCCTCACCATGTGTAAAGCCATGTGTAATGTTTTTTGTATGGTGAATAAAATAAAGGACTATGGAAAATAATCTGCTTTTTTTATTATTTTTGATTATTATTTAAAGAAGGGGGCTTAGATCGCACAGATTATACTGAACATATGAAAAGGGTTATACTGAATGTATAAGCAGGCTAATTTTATAAAAATGTACCCCTACATTTAGTATTCATCAATCACTGCCCCATCCGTCTATTTCACTGGGAGTCAATGACAAAAAGAATGCCACCACACTGCAGTTTAAAAAAAAAGAGTTGTTGAGAGCTATTAACAAGTAAATGTGGCTCAAGCAGAACTGTTTAATTCAGCTTCCTCACGCTCTCAGTGTGCGATCACTTTTACTAAAAAAAAAAAAAATGACACAGACGTTCATTCACTTCCTTTAAACCTGGTTTAATACATAAGTTGAACAGATTTAGTGACCATTAATTAGTTAGGAGGTCAACTGAGATTTTTTTCTGACTTAACTGAAGCTTTTTTTTCCTACTTTATCCTTACAACTGCTCGTCTCAAATATGAAACCTTCATTTTTCACACATTCTCATTGAACCACATCACCATCAACAGTAAGAAAATGTAACAAGATTTTAACATCTGATGACCTCCTTAAAGTAAAATTCTAATGCTTTAAGGAATTCACATCATTCTACAGTATACTGTATAACAGGACTCAAGTAGTGATTCTATCCACTCTTGAATTGGTAATTATATATAAAATCTGTGGCATCTTAGACTCGATGTAGATTTAAAGAGGCATATTTTTAAAAAATATTATAGTACAAACCTTATTCTTTTGCCATTACAGTTTTTTGATAGGCTGCACAAATGACTTGTAATCCTGAAAGTAATATCAGCCTGTGCAATTAAATTAAAAATAAAAGCTGGACAAAAATGTAAATTTAAGGTAGAGATGTGGGAGGATTTAAGGCGATCTAATTGTAGAAATCGAGGGGGGGGGGATTTGGAATTAGTGACACTGAGCAGAAAATGAATGAAAACGAAGGTCACAACATTCCTTTGTGATTCTTATTTAAAGCTTTTATACATTTTGTATGTTTTTATGCTAGTCTGAGCCAGTTCTTATGTTTGCCTTGCCATTTCTAAATGAGTAATCTGTGCACATTCCTTCCTAACGAACCAAGTAGATTTAAATAGAAATCATACTCACAGTAATTGCAATATGACTTTTTCAAGAAATTGTGAAGAAGTCATAAACATCAGAAATATGTGTGCAATTTAATGTCAGTTTTGTTTACACCAAGACGAGTCTCCTTTTGAACTGTCTTCTGCGACTTAAGAAGATGTTAAATGTGCAATGTGCCGAAACAGAAAGCTCATGTTTTGAGTGATTAAAATGATAATGTTGTTATCGACTGACTTTATCAGGAACACATAATGCATGTTAATTAATGCAAAAAGCCAACTTGGCTCTGAGTTTTCTGTCTCTTACATCTGCGGCTTCTTCTGTTAAAACTTGTTCTGCTGTGTTATCATATGCAAATTGCCATATGGTCTTATTTCCCTTTGTCTTCTCTTTCTCAATGTTCCATCTTAGGACTTGAATTGTCTTGTATAAAACCCACAGTCCGCTCCTGTCAGGTGGGCTGGATGGGGGACAGCGCCAACAATCAGGTTCCCAGAGTTGAGTGTTTATGCCTTTCACTTAATGGATTGTCTCACCTTCTTCAGAGGATGAACATGAGGTGCTTGAGATGCCAACACTGCAAATGGATCCTGGGGCTTTGAGCCTGATAACGACCAGCCATCATCTGTTTCAGACATGCTTCAATCAGCATGCGAGATGATCAAAGAGCAACAATGTGGTGGCAATGTGTTTTACCAATTCAAGTTGCCTAATTAACTTCCTGTTTGAAGAGGATGTAAAATATGTGCAGCAAGTTGTGCCTATCATGTGTTTGTGCACTTGTACTGTGGCGAATGTATAATATGTTTCAGGGCTAAGGCCTCTGGATTTAAAATAAACAAGAAAGCTTCTGTATAATATTTATATGTGTGGACTTGCTCTGCTGAATTGCTATAGTATTTTAATATGTCCAAGCAATGCAACTTTATTGTGTCATTTATCACATTTCAGTATTCATGCTTCATTTGAAGTATGAGACTGAAGCAATAATCGACGTGTACATCCTTTACTATTGGCTATACAATTGGATAACCATATTTACATCCACATGGAGGTAATGCAGAACAACATAATGCATCCCATCAGCCCCTTTTCGGCTTCTGTAGCGTCACACTCAAACTCTTACCAGTATTGATGTTTTAATAATACAACATCCGAGCGTGTCACCACAGCTGGAGTACACCTTACAGCTCACACTGTTGTTGGATGCTGTGTCAGAGTCACTGATCCATCACCTTTGAGGATTTTTCAACCAGCAGAGACAAATCCACATTTTATTTTTCATAATTTATTCATTATTTTTTCGTCATCAATGGTAACCAATGCAAAATTTAAAAAAAAAAAAAAAAAAAAAAAAAAAAAGGATTTCTAATGCAAAGGGTGGGTTTGATACCAGTTAACATGTACAAGCCCCTGCGTCTCTCCGGGGCCCCTCCAATCCTGAGTCCGGTCTCTTATCTCCAGTCCAGGTCCCACCACAGAGTGATAACACGTCCTGTTATTTGTCTCAGATATGGGACGTTTTACACATTACTAACAGATGTATCACTGGCATTTTCATATTCCGAACCAACATTTGACCCTTAGTTTTATGGCCCATCACAAATATCAAAATAAATATATAATTATTTATATTCTATTTTATGGACTCTTTTAATTTAGCATTTTTGTGCTATTATTTTTGTATATTTCCAATTTATTTATGAACTCATGTATCTTGAATTCTATGTACAGCACTTTTGTCAGTATTTATTGTTTTAAATGTGTCATATAAATAAAAAAATGACAAAATAATAAAAATCACAAGTTTCTTAGCCCATTAATTAAGCAATGTTTTGTAGATACAGAATGTGTATATGTATAAAAAAAGGGTATATTTATACAAATACTACAGTTATTTGTGAGATTTACAGTACATTTACTCAGACATTTCATGGATTTCATGTTTATCAGATTCAGACTTACAAAAACAGAATTTAACAAACAAAACAGATACAGTACTGACTGTGAAAGTTCACGTACAGCCTTGGATACAGTAGTTTGAAGAAAATAACAATAAACAATAGAAAGTAAAGACATCTTTTCTAAAATGATGAATTGCATCCAGTGAGACTTAAAAACTCCAGATAACACAAGTGGAGTTTGGATGCAGATGATTTAACAAAAAAAAAAAAAAAAAGCACAATGCATTGTTTCCCCCAGGTTCAACACTCACCTATTAATAAATACAGTGTGAAACAAACTGTCATTGTTTTTCCAGTTAATCCCAAAGTACATTATACTGAACATCACTTAAACATCAAAGGATACACTGGTTCATTTGTAACTTCTCAGATTCACTACATTTACATTAATATTAAAAATTAATATTCAACTCTGAGTAAAAACATCAGGTAAATTCTCTATTTCAAGAGCCACTGTGGATGTACAGTAAAAAAGGAACAGCTCTACGTGTGGTGGACATGATACTGTGATTGACAGCTTTTAACCACAAGAAATAATATCAGGGGGAAAGCAATTTAATAAATGCAAATGTGATGTAACTGAAATGAGTGAATTTGAGGAATGCACTACAACATGATTCACCGTAGGAGAAGTGCACCTGTGTTTGAGAAGCCGGGAACATCTGGGAAAGGTGCTGCCGATGGATGCTGAGAAGTGTCCTCTGTCTCAGCTGTGACGTGGACTGGATATCCAGAAGCTCAGAGGAACGACTTCATCACCCCTGCATGTCTGCAGAGATGCATTCTCTCAAAAGAATCAGGTCTTCAACATATCTGGAAATGTAATGTTGAAAATCCATCACTCCACAGTCAAAAAGTGTTTATTTTCTTATGTATAACTTTTCTGTACCATGATATTCTTGAATTTTGCTTGTTTATTTTATTTTATTTTGTTTAATTTAATTTAATTTAATTTAATTTAATTTAATTTAATTTAATTTAATTTTATTTAATTTTATTTTATTTTATTTTATTTTATTTTATTTTTTACTGAACGCTTCTTACCTGCTCCACGTTCTATGTATACACCAAACTATTGAAGCAAATTCCTAGTAATGTGAACCCTGTTTACTTACATGGAAATAAACATGATTCTGATTCTGATTCTTTCTTTGTTTTACACCCTGAATGCAAGAGATCTGGATGTGTAAATATATGCGTAGAAGAGGTACAGAAGATATGACCTTATATGTATTCATTTCCAGTAATTATGTCTGCATGAACTGATCATTTGCATGCTCAGAAGTGACGACATTAAGCCAAATGTGTTTTGTTTTAACTGAACATGTCCGTGCTTCGTCTTTGTAACAGTTTCACTGCTGCTGAGAGCTGAGGATCTGAAATAACAGACAAGGTTAATACAAAGAAGCCACCTTAACTGAGAACCTCACACGCCTTTATCAGTACATTTCTTGTATGGTTGGATGTTTTGTATTGTTATTGTTCCCCACTCACACATGCATGTACAAACACAGACACATACACATACACACATCTATGTGTATGTGCATGTTTTTTTCTTCCGTGCTGTTTCAGTGTTCTTTATTTCCTTTTCCCGCTGTCTTCTGACAGTTCAATTCAACTCAACTCAATGAGCTTTACTGACAAGGCTGTTTACATATACAGTGATCCTAAAACCCATGCTTACAAATACATAAAGATAGTATCAGTATAATATTTATATATATATGTCTGTTTGTGTCTTCTGAATTCCTATCTTTCTCACTGGAATATGCATTGTTTTACACGTTATTTGTCACATGTACTACAGATGCAGTATGAGTGCTATTATACTTCCTTTTTGCAAATTGTGACAAACTATGGCTGCATATATCAAGCTATGGGTGCATATATTCCCAAATAAATATGTATTTTTGAGTGGCTCCTAATTTAACTAAAAAACATACATGTAAATGCCACTGATATCAGCAAAATTTGACCTGCAGAAAATAATCATAGATAATAATCTCAGTAAAATGATCTAATTTACATGGACATTTGATGTGGTCCAGATATCAGGACTCATTCTGATCCAATGTAAAATAGTTTTTACTTGTTTATAATGTACTCCTTTTGCGCAATAGCTTTCTTATTGCCTATAATTTACTTACTCTACAATATGTTACATGTTGTGTATATCTTCATTTTATACTATTTTGTTAGTTTTTTTTCATTACTCTATTTCCCTTTACACTTCTTTTTAGTTTTTTTTATTTTAATGTTTATTTGTATAGGGACAAGTATGTACTGCAGATTGTTGACACACACCAGTGTATTTATGGTCTTGGCTAATTTGCAGTGCTGGGCTTTTAAAGTATGTACTTTAAAAGCCCAGCATTGTAGTACATAAAGTACAAACATAATATAAAAAACTGTGCAAAACACATACACAATCACAACAATATGACCCAAACTATAATAAAATACAATAGAATGAGAAAGAGTGAGTTATTCATGTGCACAGGACTGTTGCTCCTATCTTTATTTTAACTTTCCTTTTTTTTTTTTTTACGTATTCTTTTACTGTTGATATTTTTGCTGCCGTATCACTGTCAATTTCTACTAATGTATTTTCTTATCTAAACAGACATTGTATCTGTTTAGTGTCATTGTTATCATTAATAGATCATGAATTGTCATTGCATTGTTAAAAAGTCTCTACAAACATCAAAATCATAATAAAAAAATGTTTGGAGGGTGTTTTGTGTGGTTTGACACTGAATGAGCAGCATTTCTCTGCGTGCAGGAATCTTTTTCTGGCTCCTGTGCACACATGGCTGGAGCGAAAAGAGAGAGGAGGAACAGTGTCTGCAGCATTTTTGCACACAATTTCATGATGGCTTCAGAGAAGAGGCCAGCCAAGCATTTCAAGTGGTGGAGCAGCGAGAGGGCAGCATTGTAGAAGAGAGCAGGTAGCGTAATGATCAGGTAGACAAGATGACATCAAGCGTCCTCAGGGATGACCAGGCGCAGAGAGCTGACATCCTTCCACAGAAAAAGAACCACTGAAACGGGACCAGACAAAACCAACAAGAGGGAGAGCCATTAGTTTCAGGCACACTTGTATTTACAAGCCAGGAATGTGAAAAACAGACATAAGACAGTTCAAATATGGCAGGAAATTGTCAAGATTTGCCCGTTTGTGATTTTATTAACTAGGTTTTACAGCTTTACAAGCAAACCTGTGGCAAATGCATCTCCTTTATTCCAAAGGAGTCTTAAAAGAAGAAGAACAATGGAATTATGGGAACTGTAGGATGTGTAGTAAGTGTTTAAATCATACAAAAATGTTCTTGTGCAAATATCCAATATGATAGCTGTGATGATGAATAACAAATACATGAAAATGTGGCTGCCAATGTAGGTCAACCTTCAGTGCTCAGCAATATATTAGTTACAAATAATATAGTACATTTTTTCTTTGCTATATTTTTTTTGTATGCTTGTAAGAGGTTTCAATTAAATATGAATATATATTGCACAATATTAAAGGCCAGCTAATATTATACGAAATGGCATAAATTCAAAGTAACTCAATAATTCCTACATAATCATGAGTAAAGTTTTATATGTTCTAAAATAAATCACTCATAATTTCACTCATTCAGTTAAACAATAATAACAGTAACATGCCAAAACTAAACATGGACTGAATCAGCCTATGTGACATTTGTGTTTCTTACAATGTATTACAGTCAGTTAAAAGCCGCTATTCAGAAAAGCATTGTTGATAGCTGACATATCGTTCTCCGTTATTACAGGTTGTGAAATGATCCCCTCTTTAATGACAAATGACACCATGTTGTGTTTAGGGACTCATCACTAAGAATGTTAAAAAAAAACATGTCTGGGGCAAATAAATGATAAACCGTTCTGACACCTTATGTCATTTTCCACTTTATACCCATTTTTATTTTCCTTATTCTATCTATGTATTAGTTTTGCATTAATTATTGTTTACATCACTGCTCCTTAAGCCATTATAACTTGGACTTAACACTTATTCGTCGTGTTAAATTACTCTACACTGAGAGTTCACAAACAATATTTCCCCTTCAAATATTAAGAAGTATATAGAATTAAAGTAAATATTTTTCTGTGGTTATTTTAGGGTTTTGGCCACTGATGAGTTTGACTTTGTTTTAGTTGTTCTGCTTCCTTCAATTATATGTAATTGTAAAGAAAATGGAGTTTTATTCTGTCATTTATTGATGTTGACACAGCCTTTCCACCGCCTTGCCATGAGAAATTATTGCTTTCCATACAACGGAGCATCATAAATGTGTTTTCTGTATGTCCAACAAGAGCAACAGCAGTACCGCTGTGCTAAGTATATAGGCCTATATTGATCAATGAAGTGTACAGCCTGTTATTGAAAGAAAATTATTTTTAATCTATATATACACTGTCCACATAAAATAGCTCCCCACCCAAATCATATTATTTCAAACATTAACTATAAAGACAAATATATTTACACTATAAAATGCATTGTGAATAAAGTAGAAAAAAAAAATAAATTAGGAAAACATATGCAACAATTTATTATGTTTGTTCTTTGAGGATTTAGTTGCAAAAAATGTATATTAAGTGTAAAACAGTTCAACTAATGAATGGATAAATTAATGAATAAATTAGTAAACTACTATAAAGTACAGTTAATATAAATATTCTATTTTTGTTTAACTCTGCAACACAGTTTTACAGTTTTGCATGTGACATTAAATTCATTTAATCAACACTTCCTTTCAGAATGCGGTGACTGAACCTGGGAAGGAAGTAGGTAGAAGTAAAAATGAAATCTTTTTACCCTGTGCAGTAAAAATAGGTTTTATATTCCAGACTGTAGTGTGAGACATGCAGTCAGGATCAATAAATTCAGTACATGAAGTAGTTTTCCATCGTGTTTACGTGAATTCATCTAAATAATGGTAGGCTATCAGGCGGCCTACTGCATAAAAGCATCCCAAAGCGGGGACAAACAGACAGGTAAAAATACTACATTGATATGCAGCTTCTGTTCACATTTCCATTGCTGAGTTGTGAATCCATTTAGAAGTTTCTGTCTCCACATACAGCACTCAAAGTGCTTTGAAACTTTTGATTAGAAGATGTATCTCTTGACATGAAAACAAGCAGAATAAATGAATTCCAGATATAAATGGACATCAGGACACACTTGATAGAGATTGCAGCGATTTGCATGCATTTCAGATTTTAAAACGAGTTTGATTATTATTATTATTGTTATTTTTTGGTATTTCTATTACTAAGTGAAAACGTCTACATTGAAAGTAGTGTCGATGTAAACCGTTGCAAGTGAAGCAAAATTGCAGAGCAGATCTGTCAAAATGTAAATCTAGTTGCCTTGAAAATGTTTAGCCTCATGTCTGCACATTTTGTTTTACCACAAAGACTCCACGAAAAATCCTGTCTTATAATTCCACTGCCTCATAAAAACTCGACACATGTTCATTCCAAGTCGCCTGGGTGCTTCTACTGTCAGCAGAAATAAAATCTACTATACGTCGTCAAATAAAACTCACAAAATACTCCGAAAAGTCCTGTAAACTGCAGACTTTTACGATTACTACATGTAATCAGAAAGACGTTATCAACTGATTGTCAAGGACAACTATGGACAGAAAAAAGGTTGGCAGAGACATTCAGCCATGTGGGTAACTGAGTAACAAATCTAGAGAGTGAGCTGTGGTTGAGTCACTACCATACTCTCTAAAAGCTTTGTTTACCTGCCCTGACTGCTGCCTCAATTAATGCAGAAAGAGAAGTGGACGAACCAGGTACCCTTGGAACCAAGCACCCAGTCCAAGTACACTGTCTGCTTTGTTCTGCAATGCATTTGGTAATGTGCATTGATCTGCTGCTGTGTGTGTTTTTAATTGTTGTTACAAAAGAGAACAACTATGCTAAAATACTGCCACTCAAAACAATGCAGAGGGCAGCAGCACTTACAGAACCCAGAGTACCTAAAAATTCAGGGGGATAGATGTGTTTCCAAACCCAAAATGGTGGAATTTGCTGTGATGTTTTCCCTTCATTCCTATGCCAGCGAAGATATATAGAAAATATGTTTGTATTTTTATGTGGTAATTTATTTTAGATGCAACTATGATAATAAATCCGTAAAACTAATCAATCTTTACGTAAAAACAAAACATTAATTATTACCGCGGGTCTATTTCAGGTGGAGATTTATGTTTGCTTTTAATTTCCAAAAAATAAAAAAGAAAAAATTCATCTTTTTCTGACCAACACAGTTAAATAGTACGAGCAAAGTGACTTTACATAACAACATCACTGGTTTGTGTTTGTTGTTTGAACAGTTTATAGCACATATTGATTTACACACTAAACAAATAAATAACAATGCAAAAGTACATCATCAGTCAGTGGCCTTAACTAATAAGGACTCATTGCTGACATATATTTGCCTTTTGCCTTCAGTGTTAAGCATTGAGGCTTGACTTTCAGCTTGTAATGTCACATCTAGAAAGCAACTCGTGGACTGAAAGTGCTTCATAAATGTGATAAAAAACACCTCCTTTGACAAAAGCAAACAACTATTCTTGCTATTCTATCATTAACAGTGTATCATGCTGTGTTACTCAGACAGGGTCGCAGTTTCTGTTTCTTTGGTGTTTCACAGCCTTGGCTTGAATGCTAAAAAAATCCATTGACATTTAAGGAATTTGACAGTGTAACTGTAAGTACTTCTGGTAATTAAAAGGGTAGTATACTGTATATAGTAACTGATATAATTTTTGGGAAAAAGAAATATTTCTTATTTGTCTAAATGCAACATTGCCAGTGCAGTATTATTTGTCTGACAATAGGTCACGGGTTTATCTGAAACTTAAATTAATAAATTCTTGAATTTACAAGATAACAAGAATTTCTACTGTCCAATTATTTCCCAGTATATTGATATTAACTTCTGCCCATCTTTTACAATTGTTAGATTATGGTCAGCGTGCCATAAAAGCTCATATTCTGTTTTTTTGCGCCCTATTAGCATCATTTCGTCCATCAAGCGACATTAATTGTGAATGAATGCAAACTCCTGTAGAAGAATAAGGTCTTCAAGAGGCCTGTCACATACTTTCTCCACTTGGGAGGACCTTTAACCTACTTAGCTGAGGAACCGCACCGTTTCAAGTAGCGCAGCTGAAAGATATGCACCTGCCCGCTTTTTACTCTCACACTGCTCGGCGATTTAAGAGGAGAGAAAGTATTTGATCTAAATGGTACTACACTGACTGCAGGTGTGGAATGCCCTCCAAAAAATTTCAACGCCATTTCATCCAGTGGTCTGACCACAATACAGATGTGGCTTGAATTTTAAGTTTGGAGTGAAAAAAATACAATTAATTTATGGTGTTGTAAAAATGGTGGTCTGAGAATGGCAAGTGTTGAGTTCAAAATGTGTTTCCTTTTCAGGCTCAAGGGGAAGAGAAACAAGTTTTCGTGCGTAAAAGCGCTGGAATATTTTTAGTGCCGAAGACAACAACGACATGGAAAAAAAAAAACAGTCAGTCATGATGCCACAGTTCTCCTCCGAATAAAGTGATTGGTTATCTTAAAATTATAATAATGTTTTTGTGCAGTTATTCAGTGTGTAATGCAAGAAGGTAATTGGCTAGTATTCAAAGGTAAAATCGATATAATTTTCTACTTGAGGAATCGATATCTCTCGGGTAAAATAGAAATCCGTTTAATGCGTAATCACATTTTTAAAGTAGCTTTACGCCAAAATTAGAGTTTTAAGAAAGTCTTCCTCTGCCTTCGGAAATGCATTAGTTTGATTTCAGATGAGATATATACTGACAACAAATCCCAACAATGGAATAGGTGCTCACAGGCCAAAACCACGCAGACAGCAAACATGTTCACAATCCGTGCGTAATTTTACGCACAAATGATCCTGGATAGATTGATCTTATTATTTGCACATTATCGTAGTGACTTTGAATAGTTTTCAACGTGGCATTATTTCTTTTCTTTTCTTTTCTTTTTTTCCTTTTTTTTTTTTTAGCTGGCCAAATGTCCTGGATTGCTTTGGAAGTTAAGAGAAAGCCACACACCTTTTGTCATGTCTAGCATTTGTGAAACGTAAATCCTATTATAAGGAGAAAGAGTTAAAAGTTAAGTTAGAGATTTGAAGGCTGCAAGACTAAATAAATCCCCATGTCCTCTGCACTTTGGGTTCAGCCGGTGTGTGGCTGAGATGGCAGGTCAGGACCCTAGCCCTTCAGCCATCTCTCCACATCTCTCAGGGTATTGAACTAGCAACGACGTGATGGAGAAAAGCACTTCAGTAACCAGTCGCTTTGGTCCATCTGCTGTGTTGTGCAGAGCAGTGGGGGTTTGAAGATAACGGGAAAGGCTAGTCTGGATGACATAAACTACATAAAATGGATTGTTATAACATTCTAGTTTACATCACTTACAGCGTTCAATGAATGTCAAATTGATTAAAATCTTCCAATAAAAACACCACACTGTTTATCTGGACGAAGAAGAAGAAGCTTATGCACTAAAAATTATCTTATTAATGCACATAAATCCACCGGCTGGAATTATTTCAGCACTTATCTTTCTCTTACACAAAATTTAATTAAGTTTGTAAAGTATTTGGTGATGGACAGAAAAAGTTCAACAATAAGCAAAAGGCAGCATTAAGAAAATTAAACATAATTTAAAAGGCATATATTCAGAGATACAGTTTCAATGCGAAGAGAAACTCAAGCCTCGATCTTAATGTGTATATTCTAGCCTATATTCTTTTTACATATAATAGGTTATATAAAGTATTTCTTTTTCGTCATGTTGCCTCCAGAATACCACATGTCCTTTGGAGCGGCAAGAAAAATAGATTTCAAGGTATTTATCTGCAAGCGTCGCTTACGCTTGATATTCCCTATAACAGAGCAAACTTGATTCCTACAATCAAAGTAAATACAATAGCAAAAAGACGTTCTTTCTATTTATATTCTTTTCTATTTTAAAGTCTTAGATTCATCAGCCAACCTTAACTGGACCTTCTTCGTAGATCCTTGGCGGGTCCGTTTATCCTGCTCCTGCTGCTTTACGCACGCACTTTTGACTGGGTGTAAAAGTTGACTTAAATTAGCAACTATATAAATATGGACTATTACTCTCATAAGCCTTGTATGCATCGAGCCGGCTCCAGATTTTTATGGGATCCTAATGTGGAGGGTCTGTGGACCAGGGTCCTGCTCTCTGACTCGGTAATCCACAAGGTTGAGAGGTTTGCTTCATTTACATAATATTAGAGGTCTGGGCCGAGGCCTACCTTTTCTTTTCGCCCTGAAAAGACACCACGCTGCCGCTATCAAAAGCGTGCAAATGGCTCTCAGAAGTCTGGACAGGTACGGCAATATTTTCCCCAATACATTTCACTTTTTCTTCATCAGTGACATATTAAGGAGTAAAGCCTTTTTTTTTTTTGTTATTGAGTGCATTTGATTTACTCTGGGATCCTCATGTGAATCCCCCCCCTCCTCGTTTTTTCTTCGTCTTTGTGACAACTCCAGTTTACTTTGGAATATGTTGACGCTCGCATTGCTGTGTTTTCCTCAACCACAATAAAAGTCAAACCACTTCACATTAAATCCACAGAGGAATCCGGGCAAGCTAAGGAAAAAGGGTGAAAAATTCGGCTACTGAAATATGCATAAGAACAATGATTTATCACAATCAGGCAATCAACTAAACCGGAGATTGCTGTTCTTGATATGTCGCTATAATTGATGGCTGACCATGTCACATCTTCATTTGTTCAATTAGGGTAGGTACCTACTTGCTGCCATGCCATGCTAAATTACATTAGTGGCTTCATGTAGACGAGTGTTTCCTTCTCCAATAAGACAGCAACATATTTCACGTTTGGAAAACAACCTCCAAGTAGCACACCTGCTCCAGTTCATGTCTGAGATACACGTTGACAACAAACATCTCAACTCAAACAAGTACCATGAGTATGATTATAGAATTTTATAAACAGTGTAACAGCCAGATTGCGTCCATTAGTGTCTACTTCTGGGTTATATGTGTCATAATGCTTCATAAATCAATAAAAGTTCCACATGGTCTGTAAAGGGAAGCTGAATGAACTGGCATTGTTGCTATTTGTTGGAGCTGTTTTCTCTTTTGACCCCCCTGTTGTGTGTCTCTTCCTCTGCGTCTTCCCCTGGCGCCAGTCAATTTGTTCAGAGATTACAATGTCAGGTCGAGACGCGAAGTGTCATTAATGCATGTTGGCCAGACGTAACGGGTTAAGGCGTGCACTGCTGTCTCCATATTGCATTTACTCTAATGAAGCATTTGTAATAAATAAATAAATAAAAATATATTGCCTATACATATTGTAAAAAAAAAAAAAAAAGTAATGTGTGAGCTTTCCATTCAAAAATATGTCCTCTAAATAATTAATTTTCCATCATGAAGCCTGAATCTGCCCTGGTCTGCTCAGTTTTGGCATGTCTCCCTTTGCAGATCATGTGTGGTATGATATACTCACAGATCAGATCCCTATTGCCGTTCCCTTTCAGCATTTTGTCATTTTGAGCTTATTTGGACTTGTCCCTCTCTGCTGGGACAAAATGATGCTTAAGAAGCATAGATGAGCTGGTCATATAACTTCATTGTGCCTCTTTGATGATACTCGGTGGCCCTTATGTCTGTTCAAAGTGCTCTCAAAGTTTCTAGAAAGAGTGGAATTCCCTACTGACGCAAAATAGTCATATGTGGTCAGATCAGCTGATGTGCTGAACATAGTGGACTATTCACCTGTATGTATTTGCCAGTTCATACACAATCATAAATATCCAGTTACGTTTTATTCATGTAGACAACCGAATATAAAGCAAAGTGCATTTTCATGAATTATTTCACTAAAATGTCAATGACTATTGTTTGCTGGTTTAGGAGTTTTGCTCCGCCCCCTGTGTTTGTCGTAAACCTGGCTCCTGGCTCCAATAAACCCGGGCTAAGAGCGCCCTGGGCTCGCCTCCTTCTCCAAGGCGATCAATAGGATCTCAGGCGCACTACAAGCACTCTCTTACGTAGACATCCACCAAGGAGAGAGCCGATACAACAACACAGTTGATCTGCTCAAACACAAAAATCTACCTGCTTTCTGAATCATGTCGTTGAGCCCAAAGCACACAACGCCTTTTTCAGTGACAGATATTTTGAGTCCAATCGAGGAGACCTACAAGAAGTTTAGTGCCATGGACGGCGCAGGGAACCTAACCTCTCCACTGGGAGCCTACCGACAGCCTCAGGTGTCTCAGACCGGCATGCAACAGCACTCCATGGGCCACAACGCCACCGTGGCCACTACTTACCACATGCCGCACACCGTTTCCCAGTTCTCCCACAGCGCAATGGGGGGATACTGCAATGGAAGCATTGGCAACATGGGAGACCTCCCGTCATACCAGGAAAGCATGCGGAATAGTGCAGCAGCAACAGGGTGGTACAGCACCAACCCTGATCCAAGATACTCCACCAGTAAGTTCTTTCATCTATTTATGCACAGTTTTAGGAAATATTTTACGGTCAATTAAAGACATTAATGAATTTAAATTCCATAAATCTATGAAAAACGCACGGGACGCACTGACATGTGTGGCTTTAAAAATAATTTCATAATAATATTTGTGATTAAAAAGTTAATGCAATCAATGTACAGTATTTTAGGACAGGGTTCATTTAATATTATTATCCATTACAGCTAAACCGAAAAGGAGATCATTTTTTCAAGTCTGGCTCGACTTTTTTCATCTTTGGCATGACTAAATATTAAAAAATAGATCTAAATCTAACTATTATTATTATTATTATTATTATTATTATTATTATTATTATTATTATCGTCATTATTATTATTATTAGGCTATTATCATTTAGGACAAAAGCTGATTATTGCTAACTTCCATAATGTATAAGTACAACAGACAATAATCAGTAAGGATTACTACTTCAGGCGAAACAGTGTTCTCCTCTTCTGTTTATTGAACACACGTATATGTATGTATATTTTTAAGTTTCTAGATTCATGGGACCTTCCACAGGTATGAACATGACCGGCATGGGGAGTCTCACGGGGATGGACGCCACCAAATCCATGCCAGCTCTACACGCTGCGCCCAGGAGGAAACGACGCGTCCTGTTTTCGCAGGCTCAGGTCTACGAGCTGGAGAGGAGGTTTAAACAGCAGAAATACCTGTCGGCGCCCGAGAGGGAGCACCTGGCCAGCATGATCCACCTTACACCTACCCAGGTCAAGATCTGGTTTCAGAACCACCGGTATAAGATGAAGCGGCAGGCCAAGGACAAGGCTGCGCAGCAGCTGCAGCAGCAGCAACAGGACGGTAACCTGTGCCAACAGCAGGCGCAGTCCCCGAGGCGCGTAGCCGTGCCAGTACTGGTGAAGGACGGTAAACCGTGCCAGAACGGCTCCAACACGCCGACGCCGAATCAGCAACAGGTACAACAGAGCCAGCAACAAAGCCAACAACAGAACGGAGCCGGAGTCGTGCTCGCATCCTCGACCAGCAGCCTAAGCCAGCATCAAAGCCAGCAGCAGGTGAACGCTTTGGAGCTAGAGGAGATGTCACCCAGCCCCCCCTCACTGCACAGCCAGCTCAACATGGCCCAGATAGACACGTCTGCTGTAGATTACACCAGTAACATGGTCAGCTCAAACCTCCTGTACGGCAGAACGTGGTAGGACCTAACACAGTACTGTCACTTTTTCTATGTGAACCTGCGGATGAGCCCATAAAAGAGCAAAACATAAATATATATATATTCCCATTTTTAGTCTGCATATATATATATTTGTAAATATATATATAGGCTGAAAATGGGAAATGGTGCCCTTTTGGTGTTGGATGGGACAAGGCGCACAGAGGCGCACCAGCTGATCAGGGCACATTTTCTTGACATCTCTGAGAGGGGAGTCTATTTTTGAACATTACAGAAATGGCTGCCCTTGAGAGCAATTATGTCGTTTCTGGACCTTTTGTAATCCATGTTTTGGACCTTCCTCATGATGTTTTAAACGTAGTCTATGTTGTTGAAACAAACAGGAATGCTGCTTCACTTGAGTTCGGACTGGGGGGGAGGTGGGATCAGGTTTGAAGTACACTAAGCCACCACTCCTTATTTACGGTATTTTATCATATTAATATTGTAAACTAATGTATTCATCTAGACTTATTAAATAAAGTAGGGACTTGTATATTTGGCTAACACAAGAATGCGTTTAACTGTATAATAATCGTTATTGCGTCCACTTTTATGTTTTCTTTATTCTTTTGTAAGTTAAAAAGGAACAAATGCGTGATGGCTGCTGTATATGTTTCAAAACCAAGTGAACGTTAACAATAAATAACTTGAAGTGTGAGAGCTATTCCTGAAGAAGTAATTTTTTAAAGGGGATCTGTTTTGGAGTGCATTTTCATTATGTTGTGATTGAGACCAAATTGAGCTGGAAAGCAAGGTCGATGAGGAAGCCAGCATTGTTCAGGTGACATTTTGGAGGGCTGCCTTTCATGGAGGATGTCTGCAAGACTCCAAGGAAATCACCCCGTTCAACATCACTAACACTTTTCAGGATGCTTAATATCAAAATTAATTTATGTTTTATATATCTCATTTTTAGAAAACTTTTCAAACACTTAGACTCTCATTTTTTATCGTTCGGTTTTATTTAAAATAAAGCATTAATTAAATACAAATACAACCAATTATTTAAATAGCCTATAATGTAAAATGTATTTGTATATTATGTTTGCTATATGTCTCCTATTGTTTTAATTCTGCAAGATAACACTCGGAAAAAAATAGAAAGCATAGCATAAATTATTATTATTATTATTATTATTATTATTATTATCATTATTATTATTATTATTATTATTATTATTATTATTATTAT
>JAPQRQ010000016.1:13051173-13070751 GCA_037367365.1 Apogon talboti | reverse complement strand
GCTAACTGTTAAATTTCCCCACAGTGGGTTAAATAAAGTCTTATCTTATCTTATCTTATCTTATCTTATCTTATCTTGTATTTAGCAGCAAAAAACACAAGGAAATGAACCACTACTAATTCACCCAGGCTGTGAGCAGATCTAATATTAGACTGCAACACAAAGAATAACCTGAATGCCACATTTTCCCCAATACAGCATGCAACCATCCATATGGACATTCTCTTTAGATATAATACCAATAGAACGTACTGTAATACAATATAACACAATATAATACAACTTCAACAGTGTGAGAAGTGACGTGCAGAACTCACATAAATAAATATAAAAGCACTGCAAGGTTCAAGTGTGAACATCACAAGAAATAATATGTCTGTAAGGCTAATAGGGCCACACTACATTTTATGAAAATTCAATACAATAACCATTAAAAAACAGTAGTGACCATGAGCTTGTACCGATAATTGTACCGGTAATCATCAACCACAAAAAGAAAGCGATCTGACTGTGTTATTGGTAACAATGTAAAATGTGGGGATGCACTGAGTTCTATACGGTGAATGATGCAGTGGAGCCGAGCTGTCTGGGACGGATTAATGATGTTATGAAAAATAGCCAAGATTCAATCTGTGCAAAACAGGCAGTTAACCAATTCCAGCAAACTGCGATATAAAAAATATTAAAAGATAATTAAAACTAATGAGTCTGTATGAAAAGCTTTCAGCATCAGCAGTCATTCCAATGTGTAATTCTATTTAGCGACTGAGATGAATGACAAAGTTTAGGTTAATTAAAAGGGCTTTAAGGGACATTTTATGAGTTGAAATACACCTTTAGGTTCGTGCTGTTCTCATTGATTGATCAGTAATGCATTCTGGAAGATATACTGTTCATATGACTTTTCTTTAAAGCAACTTTATCATGTTCAGTGTGGTACAATATTTACCTTTCGCTTATCATGAAATAAAAGAAATCCCTCTTTAGCATCTTATTGAAAATCATGCAAAACATGACTATTCTGCTCTTATAAATGCTATAATATTTTGTATCATCTGCTTTTATGCAGTTTCTTTACTTACAAACACCACTTCTGTAAGTGATGTTCTCACAATCAATGACTGAATCACTTAAATGCTCAATACAGAACAACATATCTGAAATAGTCCAAACCATAATTAAAACACATAATACACGCAGTGATATTCATGCTTACTTTGTTGAGACTGCCATTTTAATTTATTATGTTTATGTTCATTCCACAAGAAGGAGAAAAAAAAAGGTGTTTTGCAACCTACATTCTAATTTTCAAAAGTTTACTTGAAGAAATGCTTGGTATTTTTGTCAAGCGTCCTCATTAACTTTAATAAAAAGGTTATAAGTGTTGTTTTAGAAGTGATTGATGAGTTTAGGGAAGGAATGCTACCAATTTTTCTAATGTTTTAGGAGGCAAGTTGAGAGAAAACATAGCCTCACCGTTACACAATAACCTGGATTGCAGAGTGAGGCTACAACATAAATAAAACATTGTGCATTCAAGTGGAAAGTAAAAATAAGGTAGAGCTGCATTTGATAGAAATAACACATCTCCTAAAAGTGTGGATGGAGCCATGTTTACCACCGTGTATCATCTCTTCTTATTATTATAACAACCATCTGTAAACATCTGGAACTGAAGAGCTCAGGGGCTGGAGTTTTGGACGGGAATGTTGTCCTATTCTTGTCTGATATATGATTCCAGATGCTAAACAGGTCTGGATTTTCATTATTTTGTTATAATTTCATGATATGTCAAATTTTTTCTAAAGAGGAAAGATCTGTACTGTGGACAGGTGAGTTCAGGACCCAGACTCTTCTACTGCAAAGTCATGCTATTGTAACAGATTAGGTATGCGGTTTACTAGAATTGTCTTGCTGACATATGTAAGGTCCTCCCTGAAAAAGATGTTGAGTGAATGGAGTATACGTCACTCTAAAACCTGTATAGACCTTTCAGCATTGACAGCGTCTTTCCAGGTGTACAAACTGCCCAGTCCATTGACACTAATGCACCCCCATTCCGTCAGAGATGCAGGCTTTTGAACTGAGTGCTCATAAAAAGCTGAATAGTTCCTCTCCTCTTTAGCTTGGAGGACATGTCCATTTGAGATGAGCTTTGGTCCAGAGAAGGCTATGCTGTTTAAGGATGACACTTACATATGGTTTCTTCTTTGAATGATAGAGGTTTAACTTACATTTTTGTTGCAAGTGTGATTTCTGCAAGTGTTCCTGACCTCAAGCAGTGATTTCCTTTACAGAATTCTCCCTGGCATTTTATCCGGCGCCACTTGAAGGCCTCAAGATCACGGACATCCAGTACTGATTTTTGGCTTTGTGCTTTAGCCACAAAGATTTCTCCATGTCCTCTGAATCTTTTGATGATATTATTACCGTAGATGATGAGATATTCAAAGTTCAATGAGCAGCATCATTCTCTATTTTGTATTTTGCAGTTTTTCAATAACTGAAGCACTGTCCATCTTTACTTCGGTCTCTCTAAGATGCTCTTTTTATACAGTCTTTTCCTGACCTGTTGCCATTGATCCTAATTAGCTGCAAAATGTTCCTTTGGCCTTTTCTTTTCATTACCTCTTACTTTTCCAGCCTCATATTGCCCTAATGCCAACTTTTTAGAGAAGTGTTGCTGGCGTTGAAATCAAAATTATCATATTTTTTCTTAAAATGATACATTTTCTAAATGGAAACACTTGATTTATGTTCAATTCTTAATCAAATATGGCTTTAAGAGATCTGCAAACCACTGCATTCTGTTTTTACTTTTTAAAAAATGGAGTTGTACAGCTGTACAATAAGGTTATACTCATTTAGTTTGAGCTGCATCACCACACCTGTTGTTATTCTACAGTTGCGGCAGAGGGTTTGTTGAAGTAAAACAACAGCTGTCATAAAGGTTTGTTAAATTATTCAGTATTAACTGACAAATTCTAGAATGAAGTTATTCATAGTATTCACCCAAAACTTGCAGGTTCTGGCTGTGATATTATGCATGTCAGATCTGCTGTAATTACACCTGATTATTGATTATTTCCTGTCCTCACCACTGATGAAAATGACCATATTTGCATTATTTTCATGTGTCCTTTCATGTACAAACACACTGCACTATTATGGCATATTGTTTCACATTACATTATTGTTACCGTAACTCTCTTGAAAACACACACACAGTTTTGGAGTTGATTCCATCTACATTCGGAATAGTCTGATGATAATAGAATCTCAACGAAGCATTAGACAGGAAAGAAACTGTAATTTTTAGGTAAAATTCGCAGAGATAAAATAACTCCAGGAGGATCTGGCTAAGAGCGTATAGTACAAACACAAATGGCACAAACTGAACGACACAAATACAACTGAAAGACACCACAGTGAACAAAGTGAAAATGCAATTCTAGGTCAAGGAATAGTGACGATGCATAAATGGGTGCAATTTCTATTATGGTTTTGGTTAAAAGGAACAGAATACATATTACTTGCTGCTTTGGTAGCTCAGCCTACTTTGCATTCATCCACTTATTGTTCTTCATGTTTCTTCTTTTCCTGACAGCACAGTGGAATATAATGGAATGGTTTGAAACTCACTTCTCCTACAGGAGAATTTAGTGTGCAAGGACAAAGGAATAGCCTTATATTGCATTTTGAATATGTCACATTACAGCTGCAGGATCTCACACATTCCTCTTTTCGAAGGATCGAATTTGTTAAATCCAGCAGATTCAGGTAATGCAGAATTTCTACCGCGCTAATTCCATGTTGATGAAGAAGACTATTTCAAAGACAGAAAATCCATGTAAAATCCTACTTAACATTATCTATATGGTTTCTATAGACTAATGACGGCATACATTGATGGATAGAAGGATAAATATTTTATTTTTATGTTTCGTTACTCAAGGTCAAGTGATATAGAGGTCTTTGGTACAGGGTTCCATAACTGTTTCTAAGTTGAACATGCAAACCTTCAAGATATTTGAAAATATCTACACAGGAAAGAGATATGCAGGAGATACTCACCTAATTCAACAGTTTCACCGTAAAATGACAAAAATGTGAATTTGTTTGTGAAATACTTTATTCTGTTCTTTCAGAATATTATATTTAATGTGTTTATTTAATTATAATGTAGAGAGACCTGAGTGCAAACTACTCATAACAAATGACTGGTGGTAATGAAAACAACTGCCTTTGACTCTATATCCCAAATATTCAGTAAGGATCGGTAAACAATGCAGTAATTCACACGACCTAAACATAGCTCTATAATGCAGCATGTCAACACTTAAAGTTTGTTTGTGATACGTTTACTGAAAGATTTGTGAATAGTTTATTGATGACTAGATGTGAGCTACTTTTATTCCTACTAAATAATATACTAAATAAAAGGAAAACACACAGAGATGGCACATGGAATATTATTTTTTTGAAGGGCATTATCCCCATACAGTACTGAGCAAACACACATCAAAGCATTGGACTAATGAATAGGCCAACTGCTTGGCCTTCCTTTGCAGAGTATGGAGCTTTTGAAAAGAGAACTTACTGAATGGCATACATTGCTGTGTTCGTGTCAGTGTTTGCATACAAAGAGGTTTGCTTATTTCCCTGTGGCTCTATGAGTGTGTTGTAGCCCAAACAAATTTTGCTTGAGTCTGCATTTAGAGGTTAGAGGCACAAAAGATGTTTCCAAATAAATGCCACAACGTGCAGCTCAGAGCATCAGCTGAATAGATTTTTCAACATGATCACAGATAAAAATGTTGATTTAATCAACATTTAGAATGAAACATGTATTGTCAAAGGTCTTTAGATAAAACTGAGATCAAAGTAGTCTACCATTTTTATCTCTCTATCAGTGATTTGTTTGAATACTAGCACTGCCCACAGATATGACCCTCTTTTTTTGCCATAAATTATACTGTTTTTTATTAATATTTTTTAATTCTTTTCAAAGCCTCTTAAAGATCTGTACTTATTGTGACATGGACATGTCAAAATTTTGCATTGTATATCTAGATAACCCCAATAATCTTTGTTCAAATACATTTAATACACTTTTTATTTTTCTTACTATTAGCTGCTGAAATTAACCAGCTGAGGTCTGTTAGTCACTTGGTCAAGGATGCTGTAGTCTGCTTTAATTCATAGTTTAAACAATGTTTATTCTCTATGTACAAATGCTAGAGTGAGTGACATGAATAGAAAACACATGAAATGTAGTATTAGCTCAGAAGGAGTTTGCATCAGCTAATCAGCATCAGTTGTTTCTCAATTGGTCGTACAGCTGTTTGGCTGGTAACCTCCAATCATAGTAATGCAAATGTAAAGAGGGGGAAACAGAACTTGATGATTTTAATACATTCTAATACATCCTGTTCATCAACAAACTCCTCATGTGGTGTTTCAGGTTGATAATTTAATTATGATAAGTGTTCATATGTGTTATTAGAGGGGATCTGCTCATTGCAGAATCCTTGTTTTTACTTTATTCATTGAGAGTTCCATTAAACAACAGAGTCTAAGGGCCAGATCCACTATTACGCAGGGAATTGCACAGTATTTACATCTACAATCTGCTCTGTTTTATGTACTTATATATCACAAAAATATTTTGCGCTAATGATATGTTGGCACAATTTCAGCATACCGATTGCTCCATAAAAAAAACCAGTTTGCATGTTTGATGAGCAAACACTGACAACAGTCATGTCTATAACAAAATACTGAAATGTCCATCAAAATAGGCTTCATTCAATTTAATTCAGGGAAGTCTGAAATGTAAATGACTGATGTAAGACTCTAAAAATAATGTCCCACTGATGTTCTGTTTGGTGTCACGGTGTCTCTGAACACCAAAGGACACTGTGTCCATTTGTGGATGACACTGCAGTGGTAACTTCATTAACAGCAGATCAGTCAGGATCTCACAGTCATTAATGTTGTGTGTTCTGCAACTGTGATGGTAGGAATAATAGGGATGCAGGGTAATAAAGAAGTCTGATCATCAGGGTTTGTTCTATGTAATTACCTGAACCTCAGAGATAACATGCACACTGACCTGATCCCTCTGATATCTCACTGAAGATGTCATCACACATTCAGTCAAAACCATACAAGCCTCAACGACAGAGATACAGAGAAAGACAGTTAATAAGAGGTGAGTTTGTGTATAGTTAAAGCTTTGGGAGACAAAATTACAGGGGAAAAAAATGTCAGAAAATACATTCTGTCTCTCTGCTACTTTCTCCTCTCAGTCCAAATCAAAAGACTAAATATAAATACTGATGAGCTGATGTAATTTCATGCCAAACTTGAGTGTTGAGACATGGAGTAGAACATTAGAGTTGTGTCTAGGCTGCGTCTGACAGAATCTGATCACTAATCAATTATTGTGCCTGTCGGTCTTGTTTTTAACCCCGCCCTTTCACCTGTGATTAGATGAAAACCTGCATCTCAGACTCTGTACATGATCATTTTCCACAAAGACATACATGTTTTTATGTGCCCTTTTCTTCTGCAGGGATTTAGTCATTTTAATACCACAAAGTGCTTCCTCATGTGCCTATGTTCCACTAAACCAGCTGACACTCTTCTGCAAAGGCACTGTTACAGCAACCTGCAGTCAGCGTTGCTCAAGAGCTAGCTTAAAACATGAATTATTTTTACCTCTATTTTAGAACATTAATGGAGGATGTCAGACTTATCAACAACATTGGCACAATGAAAAGTCTGAAGAAAGGTCTGGTTAGGTGAGACTGACCTTTTGCTACTTAATTCCCTGACACCCAGGTGGGTGACAGATCTCAAGCCAATTGAATGTCCTGGAATTGATGTGCAAGACAGGGTATTTATACCAGTGCATTTCAGTCCAATTGCATCATTGTATGAAATATATTGCAGAAATTATGTATACACATGCTGTCTCTCAGGCTTTCCACAGTGTATGTTTATATAAAATTAATTTTACAATATCAAGGTTTTGGTGCTCAAATTACACCTATACACAGACAAGGTAATATACTCTATACGGTAAATAGGGAAGGCATGAACACTTGCAGCTGTGTGAATCCATGCTACTTATGTTCTCAATAAAAACTTAAGCATCTGGTGAAACGGCTATAAAGCAATTTAGCTTTGTGCACGATTGATTATCCTTGATGTCCAGCTGGTTTCGAGGTTATTGAAATAAATGTAATGACAAGTTGGACCCTTGGTTGCTCTGAATTATTTTAGAATTTGGCCATAAACTGAGTTAAGGCTTTTAATAGACTTGGCTGTGATAATACAACAGCCAAATATATATCCACCCAATATATTTGGGTGCTTCTTAAAGTCATAGAAAGATCATTCCAGGTGTCAATATATGTCATCAGGTTTCATTGGAGGACAGTGTCCAGTGTCATGGGTTGATTCCCTCCATTTTCATGAGAATTTTCAAGGACATTTCTTTGGATCCTTTGCATCCTAAGTCCTTTAAAAACCCTACTCACGAAGAAGAATAAAGACGTGGTCGCATCAACAATGTAATATGCATTTAATTATGTTTTTGGAATTAATCGTGATTAGGCTTACCTTACTACACAAAGCAGAGCATATTTATTCATATTATATAACACATTTCAAACACAAAGGCAGTTCACTGTGCTTAGAAATGAATAGAACATTGAGAGGCCAATAACATCATAAAAGACACACTGAGAAAAAGCACACAATAGATAAAATCACAATGAAAGAGTAATAGAATTCAGAAATTGTTAAAATTTACTGTACAATACTCTTGACTTAAATAAAAATAAGCTTTGTGAATGAAGTATGCAGTATGAATGAATTAAGAGTTCATTAATTGGCACATGAAAAGAGAACTATTTTTAATTGGATTTAAAAAAATATCTATGTGGGTGAAGCTTGTTCATACAATATTCATATGTTCAGAAGAATATATGAATATTGCTTCATCTTTATTAGTGTCTTGATAAATGTATTGAATGGAAAGATGTGGCAAGCAAGGAAGGATCCTTGTCTTAAAAAAATCAGTCTTTGACTTAAGTAGAGGGCCCATACCATCACCGCTTAAATGTTGAAATGCAATGTCCACTGCAGGGATTAAATAAAGGTAAATAGGCATAATATATAAATACCAGTCTGTTCAAGTCTTGATGGAAAAGTGAGTAAAATGTGGAAATACGTTTTCCTGACTCGCACATGCCCTACCCGGTCATGAGAACACTTCATTTCAATACTGTACACAGAAGGTTGGAAAAACAACTTGTGACTGAGGGGTGGCTGGTTTGATTCCCTGGACTAGCAGAGAAATTATTGGCTGATGTACCCTTGAGCAAGGCACTAAATCTGCCATTTGCTACCCATGTGCCTGCCCTGGCATCCAACTGCTCCTAGTCTGCAGTGTGTGTGATGTTTCCATTAGTGATCCTCACCACATGAGGGTGAATTTCAGTGTGTTGTTAAATATACTGACAAATAAAGATGACCTCATCTGAGGAAATCTGCATTTTTGGCTTCACTGTTTGATCACACCTGATCACAAAACTGCTTGTGCTGGGAGGCAGAAAGATTCAGTTACATTCACATCAGTCTCCAATTCATCCTCTTCCTTCTGAGCTGAAGACTGTAACTTCTTTTGCCCATTTGGACTTCATAAAGATCATATCATCCCCAGCGTGGATATCAGAGTCCACAGGGTCACAGACAGGCTGACGCTGTACACTGACACACAATAAGTGATGATTTAACCTTTTCCCCACACCAGTGCACAGTCACCAGAAGCAGTCTCTGGAGAGAAGGGAAGACTAGAAGCCAGAATACACAAGTACGATGCTTCTTATAGTTTTCGTAGAATTGCTGTCTTGCAGAATTTTCAGTCTAGGCATCCAAACACAAAAGCTTCAATGTCAAAATATTTCTGTCTCGGAATTAACTGAATTAAACACCTCCTCAGAGACAATGGGAACTTTCCTAGATGCAGCACTGAAAGCAACCTGCTTATTGCCTGTGAAACTTTTATTTCTTTATTTTTCAAGAAGAATATTTTGCAGAGACCATCAGCTTAACCAGTAGCATTTTCTGAAATCCACTTCAGAGGCAGTTTTTACCCCACGCTCACCAACAACCTCAGGTGGAATACCATCTTTAAACTGTTCTGACACAGTCTGATCATACAGATCTTGAGACGCTGTAACCTCTACAGTAGAGTACCACCAGTGAAATGTTTAGTTAAGTTCTTTGCATATTCAAAATATTACTAATTGTCAGACTTCCTCCTCTGCACCATTGCTAATGGGCCTCCAGTAACAACTCACAGACTTTCAATACTGCCCCTTTAACAGCAGAATATTCCTGTCCTCACACTGAGCACTGAATAAACTCAGGCCTTCAGTGTAACTGATCGGGCTCAGGTTGGCCTCTCCGGACGGGAACCCATTCAACAGGGGAGAAAAAAGTGTCTGGATCTCTCAAACTGGTATCATACACAAGTTATTTACAAAATCAGAACTTTACAAACCTGGTAAAATGGATGCTAGAGATTCATCTAAAAACTCAGCATTACCAGAGAACTTACATGCCCTAATTAGGTCAAAAGTACACTGCTGTAGCTCTAGCTCTTTTCTTTTTCAAATTCCATCCTCTGCGTTTCTATTCTATCCCTCTTCATGTGCTCTAACAGTTTTTTTTTTTTTTTTTGGTCAGAGGTTAAACCTACCGCAGGAGATACCACAGCTCATAGATATAAAAGAAAGACAGGAAATCTCCATTCCCTCACATAGTGGAAGTTCTTACCAAGGTCGCTGCCATCTCGGTACTTAGTAACTACACAATAATATATACAGTGGGTCTCGTACAATGAGACCCACTGTATATAAACAAGCTTCAGAGATGAGACTAGATATGATTTTGACCCAGCTTACATGAAGACTGATGTGGAGATACAAATATCCAAGTCAATATAACATTGAATAAATCTGTAAATTAATGACATTTTAAAAGTTGATAAATTTACTAAATATTATTCTTTTAACACCTTAAAACTCTTTTCACAATATATAGCAGATGACACACACACACACACACACATCAGAAACCCTTGGACATTCCAAAGAAAACTGAAAAGACAAAAAATGCAAAGAATAAGCAAATAAGGCGAGTTTGTACTGTACTATATAGTGTAAGAATATATATAGTGACATTTATTCCAGGTGTATTCAACCATCACCTCTGCCCAGTCTAGGGTTAGGAGTAGACATATTGTAGTGTCTAAGAAACGAGCATATGAGAATAACCAAAATTCATTTACAAAACTCTAAATAAACTAATTTAGAGTCCTAGATTGGTTTTACAGCTGGGAGACCATTCTGATACTATGCAAGTATATTCCCCATCATCTCTTATTTTATATCGATGCTACAGCTCTACCTGCAACCGCTTTCAGATGCAAAGCAAGCCTCAGCACCCCTTTTATTAAAATCATTTAACTTCTCTATAACTTTTTGCCACAGTCTTGCTCAAGTGTTTTTTTGTTTTTTTTTTGGCTCCTGAAGCAAGTTTACTCTGGCTACGTTGCATCTCTTAAGTCTCATTTGGAAAAAAAGGGAGAAACGGAGCCACCAAACAGACCAGGTAAGGTTTACCTTGGAGCCGTCACCACTGATATTTATACATAAAAGCTTAGATCAGTTACATTTCATCTGACAATACAATATCATCACTTAACAAAGAAAACGGTCTGGCTCCAACTGGGTAAAGCATGTGCGTGCATTGTGTAACAAATATTGATAGCACTCGTATTTTGATGCCGAGGGAGCCAAATTCATAGGGCTAATTGTCAAAATACCTCTTCCCGCTCAAGCACTGCATGACTTGAGGGCACTTGTTTGCCTCTTCTGCTCTGATGATACAATAACTCCAAACAAGTTTGCAGCCTCAGGAGTGACGGCTCTCATACGTGTTCCTGGTCTTGTACTTCCTTTTATCACTGTGAGAGCCAAGAGGATACTCTCAGCAACACTACTGTGACCTAATAGTGGATTTTTCCCTTTTCACACTAATGGCGTACAACATGTGTGCTGTTTGAGGTTAAAATATGTTGCTTGGAAGGTCATAGAGACATAGAGTATCCTACTATGCAGCCTCACGTCTGTGTTATAGAGTATCTGTGCCCCATGGTAAAAGGCCATTCCCTGACCTCATGTGCCCTAAAGAAGCTACCGTCAAACCTCTGTAGAGCCACAGTTTATCCGTTTGTGTCACTGGCTAATAAGAGCTTTGAAACATCAGCAGTAAATAAAACGGTGGCGGGCAGTCAGGGCTGTGTTGATTCAAGTTGAGCATTAGCATTTCTACACCATGTTAATGGCTGACCCTGTATTCCCCCAGTGAAGACTAGTGAGCGTGCCGGATCAGAGATAACAGCCTGGTTAATGACAGGGAATCCAACCAATCCCCCTGCTGTGTCTTGGGCTAATCTGCTTTGATCACCTTTGCTAACATCTCTATTATCAACAGATTTCAGTCATCAACATGGAATTACATTAATTCCGCTTCCTTTGACCCAGGTGGACCAAGTGCGGACATGGGTATGTGTTAACATGTGTATTCTCTCAGGAGAAAGATAGAATAGAGCAGGTTATGAGGGTGAAGATTTGTAAATGCAATAAAATTCACTGGCCTGATATTATGCATTGTTTCTGTTTCCGAGATTCGCCGTGTAGAGGCAACTCACTCACCTAGAGATCACCTGGTCCCTGCATGGATAGGAAGATAAGACACTGCAACATCTCCCTCAGATCATTTAGTATTATTTGCGCATTCGGGGAAAGATGCAGAGCAGGAAATCTGTGAATGTGTGGCAGGCGGGCACAGACACGTCTCTAGTGGCTGTGGGAGAGCGTACCATGAATAAATTTAGCACTGTCCCCAGGAGATTGCCTTCAATCACGAAGCATAAGGTGTCAATGCTGCGCCCTGTGTGCATGGAGCACCAAATTACCTTCCACCAGATTGCTGAGCAGGGTCTAATAGGAATGGGGAAAGGACTGAAGAGGACGACTGCTAATTAATCTGGCCAAAGTCAGAACCTGTGTCCTGGGCCTGCTGGTCAAGTCGAGGCCAGGGATGCATGTTCTGTTAAATTAGCTTGTGTTTCACAGACTGTGGACAGAAAAGTGGAGAGGAAATTACATGTGCAAGGATAATCTTTTAAAAAAAATAACAACTCTATATCTATATCTATATTTGTATCTATATCTATATCTATATCTATATCTATATCTATGTCTGTATCTGTATCAATATCTATATCTGTATCTGTATCTACCTGTATATCTATATCTATAACTATATCTACTGTATGAGTGATGTTTAACTGGGAACACTAAACAAAACAAACCTGTGTATTATCTAACCTAAAACAAATGTTTGACAGTGTAGTTGACAGAGCAAATATTTATAACCTTTGTTATGCAGTGTGAAAACTCTAAAGCTCCAGGGATGTGAATCCATAATAACCAAAACATTTTATGCAGTGTAACCCCGGCAAATGTTCCCAGTAAATCCTATGGTGTATGAACCATAACATTAAAGGCCATATCCAGTATTCAGCACAAGCTGAAATATTAACATCTCAATTTACATACAAATGCCCATGCATCTAAAAGCAAAAACTCTTTACCAAGCCATTTTCCCATTTTGAATAATAGGTGGTTTTCCGAGATCCAGTTGATTGACTAAACAAAGACATGACTAGTGCATTAAAGCAATTGTTTATTGCCACTGTATCGCGGTGTATGTATAATTTTGCTGTAAATGGTTATTAACTGATACAGAAACCATGTATTTGTATAATAGCTGGTAATCATTCTATCTCAGGATGTGTTTTTCCCTCATACACAGGGTTAAAGAATTAGAGTGTAGTCAATTACATTTAGCAGGTCACAGAAATTGATTTACTGCCTAAGGAATGTTTTTTTCCTGTTGGGCTTCAGCGCTGTGGTGGCATTCTGCTCACATAATCAAGGATGAGCGTTGCCTGTCTACCCAATCTACTACTTGGTCCCACAGGGAAAAATGACTTGCAACAGGAGAACCTGCATGAATACTAATTTGCCTACTTGGCTTTAACAGCTTTTGCAAGCCAATCTCATAGGAATTTGTAGAATATGATGCCTTTCCATCTTTCCATATTAATTACCCTAGCTGAAAATAGGGATAGCAAGAGACGGGGACAGGGGAAGAGAGTGACAGAGACAAAGTGTGTGTCAGAGAGAGAGAATCATGGGAATAACTCTAAGCAGGGACTCTCTGCTCTCCATCCTAAATGCGGTTAATTATAATGTGATTTGAAGCATCTCGAGCAGGAATCTGGCAATCTACATTTGGAGCTCTATGACCATGGCTCCAGTTCAGGTCTCTTCATTACGGCTCAGCAGAGACAGTCCTCCCGGTTCCCACTGTCCAAGGATCACAAGGATGGACTAGATGCAGGAAGAAAATGAGGACATACTGGTTATCCCCACACCAAGCATGTATAGAGGAGATTCCTCAGATCTTACTTGTTTAATTTGTTCAGTTCAGCAGATGTGAATGATGCCTGTTAAATCATTAATGCCTTAAAATACTTGTTTTACTGTGACCGCATTCCACTGAGTAAATACTGAAGTAAACCAGTCTCTCTCAGGAGGATTTACTGCCTTTGTAAAACTACAGTAGTACAGATCACACAAAATGGTATGTCTGTAATAGCACAAAGAACACAAATAAAATGTACAACACTGTGCTTATGAATCATAAACTAGTGGTAGCACAAATTATTTTAAATATTCACAAGCCCTAAGGATAGACATTAGACTCTATCAAAAATATTAATAAATAATAATATTTGTATTTATTAATATGTTAAATGTTTTTCCCCTCTCCTCTCATTGTTAGAGTAGTATACAATATGCTTAAACAGCTGATGTTTCATTGTGATAATGATGGACAAAAACATAATAAAATCACATTATAGTCAATAGTGTAACTTACAGTATAATAGAGTGATAAAAACAAATGGAAAAAAAACAAGTTTTGCATGACTATTGTGTGTATTTACATTAATGTAACAGAATTTTGCACTAGGTCTGTCACAGACTCAAACTATGCCATCATATATATTTTGTAATTAGCTGCTTGCTGTTTGTGTAAAATTGAAGCCAAATTGGAAAGGACGGTACATGTAACCTATTTTGGTGTGGTTCAACTGTCATGATGTACTGTATGACTCACTTTCCCTCCATAAACTAAATATTGGTATTTGTATATATAAATTCCACAAAGCTAATGGCACCATAATGCATATTTCAGCTGAAGTTTACACCACAGGAAATTATATGAAATATTGAGGAATGCTTTCACTTTTAGATTCGGTTTAAATAAACAACCACACAAACTAAAAGAGTTTAGCTTAGTTAGCAAATGCATTATTCTGCACTTATTATGTTTATCTTGAATTTTGTATTACTTTAAATAAAAAGACAAGATTGGGTGAACTAACAACAGAGGAGATTGTTCCGAATATAATATTAGCATTATCATAAAGGAACGCGGGTTGTTTTTATCTTGGTACCAACACTGGACAATGTGGTATATGGTTTACAATATGATCTTGTAATCAAAAAATGAAAGCCCTATGGACATGTAGCAGCAGTCCATAAAGACATGGTACCCAGCTGTAGATGGGAGCAGCTCACTGCTTTTATATACCGTCCACTGAAATCCTCCCTAAAGCATCACCATAATAAGGGTTTTAGGCGTCCGTGCTGAACAGATTTTCACTTGGCCCTTTGTGTCGGAGAATCTCACCTGGTCTTTGGAGTGGGGGCAGAGGGGAGCAAACCTTCCTGCCCCGACTGGAGAGACAGCCTTTCTCTGTAAGCCACTCTCATTCACAGACATCATTCATGTGCAAATCATCCTTGGACCTATTGTTCACCCACTGCGCTTTCAGATACTTTCTAAATCAAGTGATAAATGTAATGGCAGGGTTGAAGATATGTTCCATATAGTAAAATGGAATAAAACAACTTATCAGATGTTCAAAGAAGATCATTTATATTATACAAATACAGCTATAACAATAGTCATCTTAATGTTTTTGCTTTTTACTTTCCATGTATAAATGTTTATTATCAATGTACAACTTATATTTAGATGTATTTTTCAGCATCCAGTCTTACATTGATAACTTTTATCATTCTGAAGTGTCACTGAGCTTAAAGGATGCTTGGATGTAATTGTACTTAAGATTTCTGATGTAATAGACCTAAAGGAGCAGTGAAAAAAACTGACGTGCAGTTTACTTTTAATTACCAGTCATTAGAGAGATTGTTATGCCTACAAAATGATCTCTTTACATGTACACTTCACTAACTCATAGAAAACAAACAAAAGAGGGCATATCTCTGCCAAGGACACAGATGTTTACCTATGCTCTAGCTCACAATAATAGATGAAGTGAATATAATTCAGGTTTTGCCCCATTTGGTATATGTACTCGTCCTTGGCCCATACCCCATCTTTCCACCAAGTTTCATTAAAACTGGAACAGTAGTTTTTGCAAAATAGTAATGAGAACAACCTCAACAACTTGTGGTTGTCCTGTAAGAAATAATAAGAAAATAACTTTTACATTAAAACATAGAAAATGCAATATTGTAATACCTGAAAAGAGGTTGTATTCTTAATTTACCTACTCAAGTCTATTCAACCAGAAAATGTCGAATAAAAATGACTGGTAGCGTCATGCTGGCTGTAGACTGTTAGTGTAGTGAAACAAAAATGTTTGGCGTGTCCATGACCCCCAGAGTAAAGGGCATTTTATATCACAAAGGGTTAATCCTTAATCCATATAGTAATCCTTAATCACAGACTCAGTTTGTCACATTGATGCTTCTTTCTTTAACTGAAGTATTGAACAAGTGCTTTGCTGAGAAGTTAGGGAGGAATTGAAGTCCTTAGAATTCATGCCAGTCATCGAGTCCACCTCCAAGTGGTCAATATATTAATCAGCGTGTGGGACTAAATTCATGATTGAGGTGAAAGCCCTAAATCTTACTCCTTATGTGGCTACAAAACAAAGATACAGGGGGTAAACAACTGTTATACAGTATTAAATCATAGAAATACTTTCATTTAGTGAGACAAACGCTACCCATATTGATATAATCTTCATATTGGGATACTTAGAGCATATTTACATATATATAGACTCTATGCTAATCAATGGCCATCAAATGAGGTCTAGCTGCTGATGAATAGCTGAAATTCATCATTCAGCCATACAATATTGAACATAAAACAGAAACCTTGGAGAGACAGTTCAATTAAGCTTTGCAAACTGAATAAATTGTTTTTGTTTCAATATTCAAGGCCAAATTCACTAATCCCAGCCAAAATAAACATTTTACCAAGAACTCTGTTGATCAGTGGAAAAGATTGTTTAACTCTATATAATGGTGCCTGATCTCTTTGAAAACACCCAAGCTCTTGTAATCAAAAGCACAGCCTTTTGTCTGTTTACCACACATACCAAAGAAGCTGCCGAAGAGGCCACATCAGAATGAATGAATATTTAATTGAGGCCTATTGAGGCAGAAGATCAAAATGACCTTGCTTTAAATGATTATTCACTGATAAAAATAAAAGTAGGGTAGGGGAGAATGGAAGGCGAACACTCGAGAGCCTCGGTTTGTCCAGCATGCAAGAATATATTACACAGATATATGAGAGTGAAACCACAGCTTTGTTCATGAATGTGTTTAACTTTGTTACCTGCTTACATCAGTGTGCCTCACCACTTAGTCAATACATTAAATTCTTATTTTAAAAAGTACACTGAGGCAGAGAATTGACAGACTATTGAAAAAAAACAAAAAAACGGTTACAAATAGATGATCCTTATGTATATGGACACTGACCATTGTGGACAGATAAATCTATTCTTTTCCCTTCACCTGAAGTGCCAGTGTCTAGGATGAACAATCTATGCACATGCATGAATTGAAACACCAATCAGAGAATAGTACTGAAAAGAACCCTTCTTATTGTCGGAACAAAAAGCAGGCTGCTCTGGCTAGTGAGGGAGCAGACCCTCCTCTCAACCTTCAAGAAACTCACAGCATCCAGGGTGGAGTGGAAATAAAAGGCTGAGCCGACGCTGACAGAACATTAATAGTTTGAAACTTCATGCTTAATAACGGAGCAGAAGAAAGAAATACAGGCTTTTACAGTCCATACACGTTCAAGAGAAACAATACTTACTTCCAGAGCAATTATTATTTATTATGAAATCTATGTGGTAAATGTGAGTCATTCTTAGGTGCAGATGATTTTGACAAAAAAATCAAAAATCAAAAACACTTATATGTATAGCCACACAATACATTTACATTTAAATGATAGATAGTGAATGTCCATTCAGGGAACTGCATTGGAAATTAAATGATACGATATATACTGAAGTCCTTCAGTGCACCGAGCATAAAAGAGAGTTATTATGTGTTATATATGGTTGGAAATACTATAGGTATATTTTTACAACACAATATATATAGTAATAATAACAATAATGATAATAATATATGACATCTTGACCTCTGAGATGATGGTATAGACCTCCACAGGTGCAAGAATATGTTAGAGGCTTCAGCATAGAATGAATTCCCACAAAATGCCATAAATAAAACAGTTATTCTGTGATATTGTTAAGTCCATTTTATTAGAATGCAGATTCCAGCTTCTGCTGAAGGCTAAGGAATTACAGAATAGTATATGGAATATAATATTAAAAGCCCCAAATGTTGTATCAGTTGTAATGTTCACTGATCTGAATTGCCAAGCTAAGCTGTTACTGATAAAACATTTTCTTTCAGCTAATGCAGCTGTTAACTCCCCTCAACTTTGACCAAAATCATTCCACAATACCCGAGAATAAAAGATGATCTGAAATGAAATGATTTAACTGTCAGTGCTTCTCCATATGTTTTGTTTAGTCTTCTTTAGTCTGACAATTGTGCCTTTTATTTTCCATAAAAATGGAAACTACTCTCGCAGTTGCTTTATTCTTTGGTTTCATATTGAATGAATAATTTGAATGTTATACTTTATCTGCCTTGTTATTATGAGCAAGGACAGTTGTGTCCTGATTTGTGATACCTTGCCATTCGATAGAGATAAAACCTTGAGTCTTTCATTGTATGAACACACAACAAAAGGAGTTCACATCCACCCATATATTTTATTATCGATTTCAATGCTATTGTTAATTTTTCTGTCAATCTCAGCAAAAATCATATTCTAAAAGTTTTACCAATAAATTCAGATTCAGACTATGTGGATTACCTTTACATGCCATTTATCTTTTGAAAATTCAGTACAGCTACAGTGTCAATATGCATCGCTGATACAGCTCAACACCAGGCTTAATTAACATTATGAGTTCAAGAGTACAGGCTTGTATGAGTCCATTGTCACAAAAAAAAAATGATGCAATGAATTAACCTTGTCCAATAATTTCTGAAAAGAAAATTTCCCTATTGAAACTAAATATACACCAGATACATTATTCTGCTCCTGCACATGATCTTTTTCAATAGTTTCATCTCCAACATCACAGCTTACTGGTCATGAGAAAGCACGTTTTAAAGGCAGTTTACCTTTTTAGACCTCATCCATCAAACTCAAATGAGTGTTAAGGCAGAAATATACAATATATGGTTAGTTTTATGAAATAAAACTCATAATCTCAATTTTTATTTGGTCACATTTTAAAGAAGTCTGCATATAATTGATTTAATGCCAAAAATGTTACAGTCTCTTAAATTTCTTTGGCAATGGCTACTGCCACAGTACTGTGGCACGAAATATCGGTTTGTCTATTACAATCACGTTAGCATTTGTACTGTGACAATAAGCAGTAACGACATTTTGTTGCCACAGAACCAATCATGGATACTGTTAGGTGACCTCATTAGCTGGCGTATATGCCCTGTACACACGACAAGGAAATTACGTCAATCTGCAAAAGTTTCATATCGTTTCTGCCTTTCGTCCACATGACCCTGGCGTTGTCGGTGCCCTGACATAGTGCTACGTCCAGACGACAATGCTCGTTGTATTATTCTTTTGCAGATTCTAAAATTTTCGCGTCCATACAGCAACACAAGGGTGGTGTTGTGAGATTTTTCCCCTCTGGGACCCGTTCTCCAAAATACCGTTTCAGGGCACCGACAACACCGGTGTCATGTGGATGACAGGCCGAAACGATACTAAATTTTTGTAGATTGACATAATTTCACTGTCATGTGTACAGGGCAGAACAGGTCCCAGAGCAGAAAAATCCTACTCCAGCCTTTTCCTTTTCCTGTACCTGGATAGGCACATAGCATGTGCAATGCTTATTGCCACAGTACTGAGGCAGCAAGGTGACAGGTTACCAATCTGCACATGATGTAATGAAACATTATGTGTATATAT
>JAPQRQ010000016.1:13040558-13051046 GCA_037367365.1 Apogon talboti | reverse complement strand
TCTTGTCAAAAATAAATAAAAGAATACATTTAATTGGACCCATTTGACAAAACCACACATCATGTCTGTAAATGAACAGCTCTGTCTAATGTCAAAGCACAAATAACACATGGTGGTAAAGTTAAATGTGAGCCACTGTTTGGATGACTCCCTTTAATTACAACACTTCCTTCCGCCACAGTCTGACTGGGCACACTGTAAAAAGAAGAAGCTGAATGCCATCACCACCATCTCTCTGCTATGGGACCTGAAAAGTTCTTTTTAAAACTGTTATTGTGCTAGTACACATTAGTACAATATAACTTCACTTCCACTATGAGCTATCTGTCGCACACAAGTATCTGTTGACATACTCCTTAACATGGATATTATGTTAGGGAGCCTTTTAGCAAACTCCAAATTATTCTGCCACAGTCCCTTTTCTGTGGTGGGTCAGGGCTGTCTGAAGCCATTATTGGTAATGAATGTGGAGTCCTACTTTAAAAGGTTCAGGCATTGAAAGTCACCTAAAGCTGACTAATGGAATCCTACTGACACTGAATGCCAAAGGCTTTTTACCACATCCCAGAATGGCAGTTTTGGAAATTTACACTACAGACATAATGAACTATAAATGTAAACTTGGGGAATGTAGCCTCCCACACAGCAGCTGGGAGTTATTAATAGATCCAGGATGTTCTATGCGCTTCCAAAATGATCAAATGTGAGGGACTCACATTGTGTGGTTTCAGCAACAATTCAGCTGCTCCCAACTCATTTGCACAACAATAAAGTGGAATTTAGACACGTCTGTAACATAAATGCAATTATTTAAAAAAAAAATTCCCAGCTACTGTATGCAAATGTGTAGAGCCTTTGCTACAGGTTCTAAATATTCTGAGTTTGTTAGCGCTGCAACACTTTGTGCCCTGGGAGATGGGCCTCTTCAGCAGGTTCACAGGTCGCACAGCAGCGTGCAGAGTGGCCATTGTGCTTTGTCATTTCACAGGTGACTCACATCACTACACTCGAGCATGCTGGAGGTAGAGCACTCGGAGATGCTTGCAGCATTCAAAATGCATGATTTTCAGCCTAGTGCAAACAAATCGCTTTAAAAGATCAGTTTAATCTATTTCGAGCTGTTATTATGAGCTGGGAGAGTTGTTCAGATAAAGAGACTGAAGCAGGGTTAACATCAGAGTGTTGGACAACTCTTCACATACTTTACCCAGCATGAGAGCTGTCAACTTTTATTATTTGTTTTTACAATACAGTGTGCATATGATTTACTATGCAGACCAGGCATTTAGTAAAATAATGGTCAGGAGGTGAATTAACGTGAGCCAAACTGTTTGAATTTTTGCTGTGACATAATATAGCGCATTAAAAAAATATCTTCAGGGAATCTTCAGTCATAGAAGTCATCAACGTGGTTTGTGTTCAAAGGTTGAGGACGTAAGGCTGCCTCAATCTCCGAGTTGCTGTCATCTGATTCCCCCCAGAGAGCTAGACAAAAAATAAATAAATAAATAAATTATCAGAGCAGAATGTTTTTTCTTCCGCACTTCATATTAAGTGTAACCTTTTACATCTTCTACATAATTTCTTTACACATCCCATTCTACAACCTTTTTATAAGGATTTCAATGCAGTGACGCTAAGCTTACCTTGAGTTTAATTTCACAATGACAATCTTAACATTCTAGCTTTCATACTTTTAAATATGTGTTAAATCTGCATCTTGTTCACTCATGGTAATAAAATGTTTCTTAAGTGATATGATCGCAGCTGGAAAACTCTGAAGAAAAAATAGCATGGAAGCTTCCAAAGTTAAAAAATGGAAACCAACTGCTCAAGTGGCCTGTGTTGTTTATTATTTTTTATGAGCAACAACTCAAGTATGAAGACGCAGATGCAATGTATACATGCATTTGCAGAATAAATATTATAGCAAAAAAATCCATCTTAAAGAAAATACAATCTTACAATCTCTCTGGATCTAGACAGTCTAGACATACCAGGGTACAAAGTGATTACGAATGTAATGATGAGAGCACTCATCCGGCTATTCACCATTGGAACAACAACTCTCTGCAATATCATTCAGAGCATCTCAGAGATTGTCTTAATTTCCTTGGACTTTTGTCACAAATGTCAGAAACATACAGACGCAGAAGGTTCCCTAAAATAACAGCTTTTTTCTTATTTATTGAAGGATTAAGCAGTGCTTACTAGCACATACATTGCTGCTTTCAGTAACCTGGATTTAGCTTCAAGGTGATTTTTTCATTAACACATCCTCAAAAGGCATTGCTGCATTTACAGAGAAATTTAATCAAACAGTTGGCGTTTGATTGAAGCTAAAAATTTACAATAATTTCATCCATGTTAACACATAAACCTCTTTATGGTGATCTGTTCAGTGTAATTAACCTTGTTTTGACACCGTCTGTGCAAGCAATTGAAATGACTTTGTCTGTACTCACCTTTTGACAGTAGAGCAGAATGAGCTTTTGAGTTACTCCTCTCTTTTCTGGAAACACAAAGACAGTTAGCCTTGCAAAAGTTATTACCTTAGACTTTCTTTGGGAAAGAGCTACCATGCAAAACCCAAAACAGTTAAAAGGGAAAGGTTAGATTATCACTTTACACACATGGAAAAAACCACATATTTCCTGTGAAATAAACTAATGTAGAAATCATTTTCCAGATATAGTCAATCTACTGTAAGCACAGATGCAAAGATACAAAAAAGGACACCACACCAAAGGTAGAAATTGAGGTGGGTGAGGAAGAAAAATCCTGAGAAATTTCAATTTAATATGCTATGCCCAAATACTAAAAAAAAAAAAAAAAAACCTTGGAGAAGACACCCAATTTCACCAGAGGGCGAGACATGCTGGCTAATCTCAGACAGTGCAGCTAAGGGGACTTCCTTGACTCTTGTTCTAATTGTGCCAAAGGACTTCCACAAGGCCCTCTTTATTCAAAAATAGTCCAGCGACATGGGTTGCCAGGTTCCCATAGCTCTGGTGATATCGCTATGTAAATGTGTGACCTCCGAAAAGGCTTTGATCTACCTCAATGCATATGCAATAAGGCCCCCCGGTTCCACTTTTTAAAGGACTCCTCTTTAATTTACATCATCACAGAGGCTATTCAAAACCCCACAATATATCCTCATCATCTCCCAGGTTAGCATACATATCTATATGGCTTATTTGTTTGGACCTTTTACATTTGAGCTGTGCTGAGGCTTTTCTAAGAGATAGGAGGAAAATAGATGTGGACTTTTAAACAGATGAGCTCTATAGTGAAAGCACTGGTGCATTCTTCCAACTGCACCAATGCAAAACCCATGACTTCTTTGATTGTCATCCTCTCAATAACTCTCTTCTCATCAAGTCTTGGCACATGTGCCTGTACATTGAGTATAAGGACCAAATTACTCTGGCTGCCTTCCAGTTGCTGTCTACTAAACTATATGTCGCCGCCTTGAACATCTCAAGAAGGCGGGAAACAAGAAGCACCTCTTATTCTTAACTGCGAGCAGAATGCTTTTTTGCTATACCTATGGCATGTTGTCAGCATTATCACTAGAATACAGCCTTTACTTTCTGCAAACAATAGATCACTTTTGCAGGTGTTCAGGCTGCATGCTGAAGCTCTGGCACTGAAAACACAAGTGAATCAAGGCAGAAGCTGACTAAGAACTGCAGTGCCAAAAAACAAAACAGAGAAAGAAAAAAAAATTCAACATCTTGGGTTTCATACTGAACGTACATTAATATTACTTTACAACTGTAATTTTAATGTGAAGGTCATGGGAACAGTACAGTTTTAAATTTAGGAGTAAATTAGTGGAGCTGTTACTTTTCATCTACCAAAATTCTGATCTAATAGAAAAGCTTCAATACAAATCCTATGATCATGTGCATTCAGAGGGTTAGAGATATTAAGTGAGGAGGTTATACCTCATATATGAAAGATGTGGACTTCAATATACACTTGACATTGTAACATTTATTTTTACAAACTGAACTTTATGGGAGAATGAATTTAAAAATGTATATTACAAAGCAACAATAACAGAGTGCTCTCTGATAGCTACACCACAAAGATATCATCCTGCTATCAATGTTCAACCTTTCACACAGAGCAAGAGTTAAATGTTCTGTACAGATGTTGAAGCACAACGAAACCACAGGGACTAGAGCATCCATTTGCTACTGTTAGGCAACAGATCTCAGCCAGAGCCTGCAGCAGCAAAAATGCAGCAATAATCTATACGATTACTTTCTCTCCTTTGCCACAATAATAGCTGTCACAGAGAGTAAATTGGGCTTTTTCTTTTCTCGAACTTCCCCCCGGGATGAGAATAGTCTATCAGCTGTTCCACTTCAGTGAGGGACAGGACTGATTTCAAGACAGGGCTATTACCATAGAGAGCCCAGTCTGGATCTGACCCCACCAATCTAATATTCCGTTTCCATAAACATTTATGCCAGTTCATCTTCTGCTGAGTTTCCCTTAATTGAGGCAATGATCTGAATATGTAAGACAGGGCTGGCCACTGTTTTACAAGCTCTGGTAGACAGAGGTGAATATAATGTGTAAAATGATGCAAATTACTGCTATTGTAATGTTCTTTTCCAGTGCTTCTCTCTTTCTCTGTTTCTGAAATTGTGTCATATTGTTGTTTATCTCACATTTTAACCGATTTTCTGTCTGCATTACCGAGAAATTTGTATGACGAGCAGTGCTGGACATAAATCAAAGCTTTTACTTCTCTTTGCTCCATATTACTTCCCAAGTTTGAAAAGCTAATCTCACACACAAAAAAAAAAATTGTAAAAAAATGGCCACTGCTTGTCTTGCCTGTCTTCAAGAAAAGCCGATGTCCAAGTCACTGAAGTAAGCTGAAATTCCTTTTGAGAACAGAAGTGATGTTTTAAGAGCACTTAGTGATGCAAGATAAAATGACTCATTTCACCAGGATAAATTCCAACTTGTATGATTGTGTATTTAATATGTATATATTAAATAATATCTCACAGCAATGCCCAGACACACTTTCTCATAGAATAAATCACTTTTTAAAGTAAGTATTAATAATAAGGTTGTTTTTATGGTTTTTTTTTTTAAGATTTTGCCAAATAAACCTCAAAATGACAATAAGACAGTGTGAGCACGGTCAGGAGAAATAGTGCTTACCAAGCATTAAACTGGAGCTTGGACACAACGTTAGCTGGAAAACTGCTTTTATTTACCCTGGCTTTTTTTAAGCTCCTGCCACCCACACACAAATGCTAATAGCACAATAGCACTTTTGCGCAGCGGTGCTTGTCTAAAGGTAAAGGGAGACCCATCACCTCATCATTCCCATCAACTCCTACTCCCATCCCAGCTATGACCCCACAGAAACATTGTTTAGGCTTCGTTTAGATGTACTCTAACGGGCCTGAATGGTAGCAGGATATAGCCCTCAGTGGGGGCAAACAGTGAGAGACAACTGTGAGTGCACTGTGAGTGGGCACTCTCTAACGTGTGAGTGCTCTCTGCTGGCAACGAGTAAGTACTGCAACTAAGAGGAAGAGGCATTTGTGTGATGATTTCAACACAGGCGCTCCCTCCCCTCCTGACTGGTGGCATTCTAGTGCAGGGGATAGTTGAAGGGCAGATCACTCCTCTTAATAAACATAGCCTTTATTGAAAATGTGTCTAATATACCCACACACAAAACAATCCACCCAACAGCAGTGAAGATGAATTTTATATATTTTCTCTTTTCCCATCATATCACAGATAATTACTTACAAAGACACTGATTTTGTACTGACTTGTCTCCTTGATACTGCTTTAATGAGTAATTAAAACCCAAACAAGGCAAGTTCAGAGAGTATATATGCATTAGCATAGATCTTTTTCTAATACCCTACAAAGCATTTTCTGCAAGTGAAGGACAGTGACCTCCTCTGGTCAGCACCTCAAAATGCTGTCTTTCTCTACAGTCAGTCTTGTTTGTTTTTGCCTAGTTCTTTTAATTTTTGATAACATTATCACAATATATGAAGGATGAAGAAATATGGCAGAAAAAACATGTTTTGTATGTTCATGTACTTGTGTGGTTATTGTGCTAGGGGAGACACAAATAACCATAGAAGTGCATATTATATAAGCCGTGCTGCCACCTGACTTATCGTCCTTAAATATCTCTTTTTTGCCTTTTCACATGTCACTTCATTTATATAATTTGATAAAGGAATACTCTCAGGTGTCACCTCTTTGTCTGATACTGTCTCTCTGTCTCCTGCTTTCTCTTCAGCTTCCCTCCTTTCTCTCAGCTCATGTTCCTCTCACCAGTCTATCTCTCCTCCCACCGAGTTGTCAGAGACCCGCATGCATCACCTTCCCATGAGAGAGGGAGAGAGAGAGAGGGAGAGATTCTGATTTTGACACTCTGAGTGATTTGAGGTCGAATGCTTGAGCACATCCTGTTGTCCAAGGCAAAGCTGTAAACCACTAATTGTTGAGTCAAGGTTTTTGTCAAGCAGGCACTAGGCACAACAATCATCACACTGGTTTATGGCTGGAGGATTCAGTTTTGTGCGTGTGTGTGCGCGCGTGTGGTAGGTGTGTGTGTGAATGCGTGTACATGTGTTCAAACATTTTCAGGATCAAAAACAGGGAAGAAATAAAAAGGTATTAAAAACCCCCAAATAAAAATAAGAAAGGAGTGGCATCTGAAATGCCTACAGTAGAAAAGAGCACAATGATGCTTTGCACGGGAGGAAGCAGTGGCATGCACTCGCATACAAAGGGGAACAAGTGGTCTTTACATGGAGTGCAGCTGCTTATTAAGACTCACTCCTTCGTGCATTATTCCTTTCATCCCCACTCAACCACAAAGTGATTTTACTTTGCCACTCACAAAGACAGCAAAAGATTTCTAATGGACAAATCCTTAATAAATGTTGCAGATCAGTCGCTTCCCCACCAGTTATAATACAATAAACAGCACATTTTATAAAAGTATCTGACTGAAAAACATTGTGTGGGAGAGAGCAAGGAAGAGGGAGGGAGGAGGGAAAAAAAGAATATGAAAGACCTCAATTCTCTCAAACGGCATAATAGTGAAATGAGCACATATAAATGTGTTAAGAGTATCTCTTTGCATCTTGTATAGACTGCATGTATTTAATCTGTAAAGCTTATTAAGGCCCTAGTCATTGCTATGCAAAGCAGCACCCAATGCTTTTCTCTCACTTTTCAGCCGAGTGCAGTGTTTGGCCAATAGGACTGGCCCCCCGCCTCTCATTCTGCATTCATAACATGCAACATTTGCACAATGTATCTCTCAAAGGCCCTGAATAGAAGGCCTTAATACTCATGTAAACAACTGCAAACCAATTACTTAATGAATCGGGCCCACACATAATGAGGAGCCTCACAAAGGGCTATAAATGCATTTTTTGCACCAAAGCCTCTGCTTTAAACTACAATCCCTCTGCTGTAGTCTAGGCTTAACTGACAAATCATAATTATTGTCTAAGACAACAGAGAGGAAGCCATTTTTGTATTTTGAGTCCAGCTACATCCTCTGTTTGATGTCACTCATCAGCTCGCTGACAAAATAAAGCAAATAATTAACAAGCAGGATGGAGAAGGGGGGGCGAAAATACAGGAAGACAGAAAGAAAGCGGGGTAAAGAGATGGAGAAAGGGCAAGGGTGGGCGAGAGGAGGAGACAGAGAAAAGGGGACAAGTGGGGCGAGAACATGCTGCAGTGTCAGGGCTTCCAGACCACTTGTAGAAGCAATAAAGCGCAAAGTAAGTGGAATGCCTACATCTAAGCATCCAGGAAAAGCAGAGAAAAGGCAGTTGGAAAAGCAAGAAGAGTGTAATGGTCACTGGCAGTTTTTGGAGCTGCTTCTTCATGAGACGAAAGCGTCAGACATGCATAACTAGCCATTTGTCCAATTTCACTTATGTACACAACTTGTGTCTTCTCACTGCACCAAGAATTCAGTGTTGCTGTCTAATTTTTTGTTCTGCAAATTTTGTTTAATCACATATATATGCACATTAATGACAGTGAGACAGGCACCATCTGAGAGGGTCTGTGCCTAAAATTGGCTCATGTTTATTAAAGAGTGTGGTCACTGGGGCTGGCAGTGCTAGACATCAGCAGCTATGAGGACCACAATAGAGCCAGCCCATTAGGCCCTTCCCGGGGCTAATAGGCAGACTGGGAGCGCCTGCTTGCCAGGCCAGGGAGATACAGACTTCAGCCCTTGTGTCAGCGTGGTGCCCAGTAATCACATGAAATCAGAGAAGATTATTCCTCATAACGTTTACCCAGCCATTACTATAGCCCAAATGGGTTCGCAGTGAAGAGGTGCTCTGAGGACCCGGCATGCAATTGCAGATTTGATGAAGTCGTGTTGATATTCAAATGTATCTGTGATGGTGTTAGCCTCTACCAAGCTATTTATCATTAAATGTTCTTTTCCAACCCACTTAGGTCTCTGATTTGTGCAGTCTAAATGTGTTTCAAGGGTAAAAAATGAAAGGACATTTGTCCTTGTCAACACTTGATTCCCCTCCTTCCAAAACAGTCGTCCCTGATTCTCTTCTTGACATGATCTGTTTGCATTTTGACAACAAGCCTGAAGACAGTGAGATTATGACTCCAATTTATTTTTGTGGTAGCTGTTTTGCTTTTGATTTCTAAAACCTTGTCAAACCCTGCAAACAGAGAGTAAGAGGGGCTTTAGGGGCCTTTTGTCTTTGTAAGCGAGTTAATGGGTGGCGCCCCCTTGATCTTATGGAAATGAACAGGGAATTATGAGAGCGGCCATGCAAATGTACATCAACCACTTTGGTGTCTGGTGGCCCATTTCCTGTGGCCCGTTGAATAATAACAATGTTCTTACCGAGGGTAAGGGTCTTGATGTGAGGAGCGTTTGGCCCTCCCCAGGTCCTCTTCATGTCCATGATTTATTCCTTAAAAAAGAAAACATGACAGATAAAATCAGTGATTTGGATGTCTCAACACAAGCCAATTTATAATGCATATTAGTATAGAAACGTATGGTAAAGCTTATAAGAACTCCCTTTCCAATTATTCAACTTAGTTGGGCTCCAACACTGGGTGCTTTCATACTGCTAAAATATGCCAAATCAAGGCAAAAGACAGGTTTGTTAGTTACATCCTTTCTGTACCTACCTGGTCCACTTTCATAGGCTTACTCAGAAATACTTGAATTTTTGATTCCAAGAAGGATACATGTGATGATGCCATATATTGATATTCTACAACTACCTAAACCTCCAGATGCTGCTACAGCAGCAGCTGAAGTCACCCCTCATTTGCCACCACCTTGTACCAGCAATATTTCCTAAAAATCACATCAAAGCTCCTGTGCGATTTTATCAACTTATATATCATTCATGCATACAATACTTAAATAGTGTCTTTAATAAATATCCAGCTCCATATAATGACCAAGCATGGCCTTTGACCTGAACTCATTTGAATATCATGTTGGAAAATACAACAAAATTATTAGGTTTGACTTTTAAAATCTAAAATAACATTCTTGCCCACCTTGTAGATTCTATTGCTTGAAATATGTTAAACACTATACTTATACATAAAATATATATCAAGCTTTAGAATCTACAAGGAGGGACAGATGTTCGATTTTAAGGCAAAGTAAGAAGGTTTAAAAATTATGCATTACATGCAGAAGTGAATCCCAGCTGATCACCTAAACATGTCTTATTTACAAATGTTTGTTGTTATTATCATAAGTATTTGTTGCTTTAATGGAACTCCTTTCCAGTTGAGTAAATCATGTTGCTATTACTACAAAAGAGTTACATACTTAGTATTACAGACATTATCATGCTAAAAGGGATCACTTTTGGAGATGCTTGATATTGCTCTTTTGCTTCAGCAACTGAATCATGCATCACTGAACATGGTCCAAAATGATTTTCTAGACATAATTATCCATTGTACAGAGCCAGACACACCTATTTTTTAAAAAAAAATCTAAAGTGGGCAAAATAGATAGGATACCAGAACATGTCCTTTGAGGATCTTGGTAAAAAATGGGGTTATAAGCAAGGTTAAAAAAAACATCCATACACTGGGCAAGTCTTCTCATATGTTATGGGTCAGTTTGTATTGTGAAGAGGATTGGGCAGAGTAACCAATGGTTAGCCTCTAGCAGACCGTTACCTCCCCATTAGACTGGACTGCACCTCTTACCTGACGGGCAATCCTCCTCCTCCTCCTCCTCCTCGTCGTCGTCATCATCATCATCAACCTCTTTAGAACTCTGCAGCCTGTCCTGCATGGCTGATTGTTTAAGTAACTGATATGCTTTTGTCTCTGCTCAGGGACACACACACACACACACACACACACACACACACACACACACACACGCACGCGGTCACTGACACTGAAACACAGAGCAGTATCAGGGTCGTCTACACA
>JAPQRQ010000016.1:13018056-13040458 GCA_037367365.1 Apogon talboti | reverse complement strand
ACACACACACACACACACACACACACACACACACACAGACACACACACAGACACACACACACACACACACACACACAGACACACACACACACAAACACACCAAGTCAATGTCAAATATTTGCTTAAAACCCAGGTTTCCAACTTTCAGAGGTTTCTGTGTTTGATGAGACAACACGCTTCAGTAGCTGAGTCGTTTGGCCTCAGTGCGAAACAGAGTGGGTGAAAACAGTGTGCTCACTCAGCTAAGCTGTTGATTCAAGTCTACAGTATGTAGCAACAGTTTCCATGAGACAGTAATCAGCATTTCACATAATCTCAGCATCCCCTACCAGGAAGGCAATGATTGATTTTCTGTTTTAAAAACACTCATAATTACTTTCTGGCACACTAAAGTAGGAGGTATCATATTTGAAAGGAGTACAGAGACGGCAGTGGCAAAAATCAACAGAGCGGAAGTACAGAATAAATGGGCTGATGTCTCAACAGTGATGCTACAACACACTGAGCAAATCAAAGTTCAGAGCAAAATTGTTTTCTTGTGTGGCTGAGTCCTAGCAATTTGAACTTGCTTTCAGAATAAAAGCACCCCTTTTAATTAATCTAAAAAAAAAAAAAAAAAATACAATAAATACATGTTTTTAGTGCAAGGCACATTCTAGTGTTATTCCACCCACAATCTTTGCTTTTACATGTAGTCTAAAAAAAACCCACTAGGTGTACAGACGCACATGTCTAGGCAATTACTAACAGCTCCAAGGTCACGGTATTTGTGACATTGATGTTGCTCACCACAGCAAAACCCTTTCCTTGCAAAATCTTTAGTCATGTTTTTTGTGGTAATGTTTCTTTTGATTAAGTGTAGCGATTGAAAACTGAACTCATTTTGCTGGCTGTGCACCTTAGGGATGCACACACATAAAACACCCAGTAGGAAATCTGATAGCCAAGGGTAATATAGGATTGCTTTACATTTCAGAGCTGCAGCTGAGGGACGGGCACACCAACTGCTTCCAGGATGCCTTCACATCTAGTATTTTTCAAGTCCAGCCTTGCCAGAGCATTGTTTAGAAGATAATGAGAGGCGATGACAGATCTCTTGCGCTTCCCACCCTGGTGTCCTGACAATTAAAGCAGCTGCATTATGCAGGGCCAGCGAATTATCAATTTCGCCAGAATGCCTCAGACCAGGCTGAAAACATGGCTAGTGTTTTCTCGGAGATAATTAGAGAGAACTAGCACAGCTCTTCAGGTGGGACTTTGACCCTGCATTCACCTTGATCATCCTGCCTCAGCCATTGCGTAAAAGAGCCCATTATTCACTGCAGTGGGAAGAAAACAAACCACAACATAAGGACAGTGTGAATGCTGGGGCACCGGCGATGCCTTTTTACCTCTAATAGGAACACTTTCCACAGGGCTTTCGTCGTGGCTGTCCTCTTCAGTACTTTGTAGTTCTGTAAGAAAGGGAAGCGCATAGTGAGGAGCAGTGGCAGGGAAGAAGGGAGCCTAGGGAGAGAAATGGAAAAGGGGGTAGTAGGTGGGAGGGGGGGGGTCATTCTTTAGCTGTGAATAGAAAGCTGTATGAAAACTGGGCTGTGAAGGATTCATAAAAAAAGCTCATTGGCAAAATTGATTTCTTTATAAAAGAGATGTTTTAGTTCTTTGCAGAGGTGGTTTGCAAAAAATAACAAATAGTCTACATTTGTTCCTCTTAATCGCCCTAGTTTGCAAAAAACAGGCTTAATATCAGTGTGGAATGTTTTGCAGGTTCGCAGGAACCAACTAAATCTGTCAAAACCAAACCACCTGCTACAAAGAGGCTTTTTGGCATTCATTCCACCATGATCATTAATCGTAACCAGTTATTCAAATGTGTTGTTAATTTTCTTTGCGGGTTGTACTTTATTTTTAGCTCTCTAATGTGATTATTTTATACAGTCTATGAATTAACCTTGGATCCGTTCTTGTACCGGCTTCACATTTCCACAGTCAGCCGGCAGAGAAGAAGGGCCACAGGAGGAAGACAAGTCACTCTCGTCCTCTGCTGAGGGGCACTCCTCACTGGACCGGGACAGAAGTGTCCTCAGCAGCACTTTGGCCTGCGAGCAGCACAAATTAAAACCACACTCTTAATTGTTCCAATATTGTGAAGGAAGTGTTAAATTAAACTCTCACCGATTAGGCAAGTCATTTACTTTGGCCATGGTTGCTCGCACAGAGGTGCAGCTGTAGTGCGTATTCAAACACCAAGAGAAAATAACTTCAAATTCTCTCACTCGTTTAACTAAAAAAAGATTATTTCGCACACTTTTGCTCCCACTCTCCCTCTCAATCACACTTTTTTCTCTCCCTCTCTTCTCATCCATGAGATTAGAGAGGCGCCTAAAGAATGCAATCACCCTGGCGTTAATGTGCAACACGTTCCAGATATCTCCCCTCTTGGCTGAGAGGATTGAGACAAACTGCTCTCTTCCTCCCTCTCCAGCTCATTTTTATCTCTGGGGAGATGAGGATACACAATTAAGAGGAGCTGTTCCGGGAGATGAGGAGCAGGGAGATGCCACACACCGATTTCCTTTCTCTCCTTTTTCCCTCCCCCATATCAAACCCTGCCATCATCATCTCTCTTTTGTGATCAAAGACTGCCTCTCAGCCTCAGATGGCCATTTGCAACTTTTAATGAGCACTAATATGGAGGGGATGATCAGGAGGATTTTGACGACAAACTTTAAGTACATTGTGAGTTGTTATCAGTAGGTTGCAGTCAAGACTGACAATGTACATGCTTTCATTTTCTGAGAGGGGAAGAGGCACAAACACATGCCAATCTGAGCACTTGGTATTTGATGCTACTGCACAATAAAAACTGTCTTGATCCTTGTCCCCGATATCCGTCTTTGTTCTTTTTTTAGATTTAGTCAAATGTACTGTGGGTTGAGGGCCCTCGCAGCCCCACTGCATTTTAAATATCAATGAATGCAACTGTTAGCACTTGAATATTCAAAGGGCCTCTTTGAGTGTGTGCATGCGAGCTGCATGCTCCCATTTGTCGGAGTAGCCAGGCTGTGTGGCAAGACGTGAATGGAAATTTCTGTTTGCTCTTGTGTGTGGAGAGTAAGCTGTTGTATGAGAGGACAGAGAAGAGAGAGTGAGTGAGAGAGAAATAGATGGAGTGAGAGAGAAAGATTTTCACTCATGCTTTTCCTGATGCACTTGGACAGAACGATGTAGATGACAGCACCTCTTTTCCTTTTGTCAGTTCATATTTTCAAGAGGCTCTACAGTCGCCCTCATTGGCTCTATCATTGCGTTGGGGACACCGGAGCGAGATCTACCCAGTCACAAGGAATCCATGCAAGATGAGTCCGCAAAAATGTGTAACACAAAACTAAATACATTATTATTCTGGCAGACAGAATGGCACAATTAAATAAATGGAACTTGCAACAAATGATTTACATCACTTTGGGGTTTTAAATGTGAATGTGTACTGTGATTTATTTTGTTCATTTAGCTTGATTTACATGGGGTCAATGGGTGGAACATTTGAAATCATCTTTTTTGTTGTGGAGAGAGCGCAAATGGCTGCCTCATTCAGTCTTTCCCAGTGGATGACTGTACTTTGCCTAATATCAAATTAAAAGCAAGTGTTTGTCAGATGAATTCGCCACATGAAATGACACAAGCCAAGCAGAGGCTGCAATTTGTGATTAACACATGGGTCACGATTTTTCTCTTTTTCTGTTTAGGTCAACGTGTGGAGCAATCTGATGAGGAGGCAGCCAGGGCTGGATTTCAGACACCAGACACAAAGAGGGCAGAGAACCACCTACGACTCAGGAAAAACATCCAAAGAAGCCAAAAAAAAAAAAAAAAGCATTTGAAAAGAGGAGTAATCTCCCGCCTGTGGTCATAACTGTTAATGTCTGATTTGTTTTTGGAACTGGGTGTCCATGAATACAAGAATCTAATTTTCTCTGTGTGTATGTGTGCACTGGCAGTGTATGTGTCTCCAACGCTACCTGGTGGCTGTAGGTGGCATGGCGCTCCAGCAGCAGTGGCGTGAACAGCTGGACCAAGTGCTCAGTGCTGAGGACATGGCGCTCCTTGAGCAGAAGGGCGTGCTTGAACCAGCGATCCCACAGCTGAGCAGCATCAGGAGGGAGGCTGGCGCTGTGGTTAGGAGGGGTGGAGTTGGATGTGGAGAAAGAGGGGCTCTCTTATTAAACAAACAGTCGGATATGTGAAAATAAGTGACAGATAAATTAGGAAATTCTTCGACAATCGTGCGGAAGAGCAGAGGCAGCTAAAAAATATGACGCCCTTTTTTTTACTATTTGAAATGACCAGACAAATCCATCCACCAGTATTGTGAAAGGGCTGCCTGTTATCCCATCTTAAAACACTTTAGGAGATAGATGATTAACGAATTCCAGTTAACACTGAATAGACACAGCCAGCAATGGATTGAAAACTGGATAAAAGGTCAAAGAGCCAATATGCATCTCCACGGGGGGGGAGAGGGACACCACTAGATGTGTGTCTTCGGATTGAGTATAGAGCAGGAAAGGTCTCAGTGAAATCAATAGAGTAGTGAAGCAGAGCATGGATTTGGCTCAGAGTATAACTACTCATTATCCAAAGGACTGGAAGTCACAGATAGGGCATTTTAATTTACTCATGACATTCACCCGTGCAGTGTTACCGCAGGAGGTGACACCAAAGATGACCTTTACATTTGTGGACAAGGGAGACTGTATCGAATGGTAGTGTGCAATATCTCAGCGACGTTTGTAAGTGCATGCCCCCTCCACCACTGTCTGTTCAAAAGAGGAAAAAAAAAATGCATAGGCAGGCGTCCACTCTTTGTGTGAAAACTGGAATTCACCTCACTGTAAGTTCATGTTTCTCTATTAAAGGAAAGAAAAGTCTATTGAACTCTGTGGCTTTCAGAGCACTGATATCTGGGCTCTGGATTACTCCTATTATACCATTGAAAACGTCTGCACAAAATGTATACACTATATCACACAACACTACACTATATAACAATCTGTTTTCATATATTTGGCTTTTTTTCGCTAGGAAAGGCGGTCAGCCACAGATATAACAAAATGAAAAGGTATTAAGTGATAAAACAAACACTACATGAACGTAAAATCTTATACAAATGAGCAACTGAAATTATGCTGCTGTGATTCTTTATACAATCTTACAATTCCAAATTTCATTAGGCTGACAGCAAATGAAAAATAAACACAACACCCAAAAAAGGGAAAATACTGGTTTGTACGTATTCTCATCAATAAACTGGAAGGTTTACCTTATTTCATGTGGTTGAGTGCTGGACTGGTGAGCACTCACTAGATCCTGTGGTAGAAGGCAGCCCTTCATTGTGCTCCAGGACAACCTCTGAAGCCCGTGAACGACGACTGCTCCACATGTTTTAAGGTCCTCGCCATTCAAGCCCGCTCCAGTGTTACAAAGGCTGCAATATACAGAGAGCAGTCTGCTATTGTCATGCCGCCCTGGGTTCAGCCCGCAGGTCAGGAGTACATGGAGTACATCCAACAGCTGCTAACACTTCACACACAAACACACTATATGCACATATACACTGGTCCACATAAATAATATCACTGTGAGACTTTATATTGTGGGTCACGAGTCTCACGACACAAGATGGACACTGTATTTGATAGAAAGACTTGTATCTACTTTGGTGGGACAGGTATATAAGCAAATCCTCCCTCACCAGTTTACCTTGCATTACAAAAATTATGCTAAATTAATCAAGCTATGAAAGACAAAAATAAAACAGACTCCATCTCCCTGGCTTCCCAAAACAATTCATCAGCTTAGTTGCTCGACCAAGCCCACATATTTAATAAACATTCTGACATGAAGATGTGTGAACGTTCAAGTTGGCACTCTAAAGTAAGCGAGAACACTTGGCTGAAGGATAATGCATTTCCCTCATCTGTACAAACTGCTCCATAGTCATCCAATAAATATACAGACATACATACAGAGGGGTATACCTGATAACTCTGTTGAGTTGCTTTTTGTCAATCGAAGGGTTATCATACACACTGGTCTGTTCATCATGAAGCCGTCCTTCAATGCAGTCTAGCAAGTTGAAGAGTCCTTTCAGGGAAAGTCTGAAAAAGCATTATACATCAACACATTGAAAGGAAATAAACATAGAGCAAGGCATGTGATCAATGGTCCACGATTTGTAAAAACAAGGAGCCATTTGATCAAATAAAAAGAGACTGTTTTCCAGGCAATTTCCTTGAGGTACTCAAGGACTGCTGGAGGGATCTGATCGTTAGAATGTGACCAGTGCAGAACTTCAACCACTCCAATTGTGTCCTCTGATAATGCCACATGTAATGATGAGGTGTAAAGGAAAGCCTCACAAACCTGCCATTCATTCAAAACAAGAGCTTGTAGAATTAGCAGCATACTGCTGTGGCTAACCTTCAGGGATATACAGAAAATTCTGACTAATACATTATAATTAAAGTAGCTAAAGTAGCCCAATAACAAGAAATAAATGGAAATGAAAATATTGATTAATTTAACCACTACTGCCAAATGGAGCTAAAAAGGGAAAAAAAAGGTTTAAAAAGGAGTGGCCTCCACATTTTCTTTTTTCTAAGAGATTTACACTTTAATCTGGTCCTGTGTGAGGCTGCAAAATGAGAAATGGATGCCTAATGCATGTGGATATTGGGAATCCATCTCTTTCTGGAGCATTAAGCTCTGGGTGGCCCTCATTGAATTCTCTCAGGAACCCCAAGCCGAGAGATCCTGAGCCCCCTGTATAAAAGGGGCCAAAAAGAATTTATGACAATCTGTAATGGGCTGCTGGGTTAGAGGTCAGCAAACAATTGCTCCCTCTTTTTTGCAGGTTGTTTCCTGGTAACATCCTGATTAAGCTAGCAGCTTGAATTATATCCATGACATTCTGTAGTGTGCAATCCGTCTGTGCTAAGTCCTCTTCAGTGTAGCTGAAGTAGCACAGGCAAAAGCTCTGTCTTTTTTTTCTCCCTTATCGTCAGCGTGGGCCTTGAAATAGTCATCTTTCTCTTTCCACTTTATTTGTCAATGCTCTTCAAAAAGAGACCTTTAGAGAGGGAGAAAGTGAATTAGTTGTGTTTTTTTCTGCAAACCTCTCTCTCTCTCATTGTATTGTTGCCAGCTTTCATGTCAAGGTCTCCAACCTCACTTTAGATGCCGCTGTTGTCCGCATGTCGACATCATCAGGAGCATATTGTTAGCTAGGAGGAAGAGGTCAGCCTCTCTGCAGAGATATTGCTCCACAGTGTACAGTACAGACCCTGAGGTGATTTACCACACAGAATGGCTTCACCGTTGAGTGATTGGTGTCAGAGGAATCTCAATGGCACAAACAGCAAATATAACCCACAAAAGGAGGGGAAAAATATACCACAAGTAATAACAGCATAAAGATTGCATTGAACAGCATGACGAAAATTGGGATGCGTCCCACATCCCAATCCTGACAGTATTTACAAAGTGCTGTGGGACGATGCATAACAACACCGAAACACCGAAAATGCAGTTTCACCCAGAAATAGACACAGCTTAGTGTGTGTGTGTGTTTTTAAATGCTGTTACTACATACAGTACATGAAAAAAATAGTGTAATTTTGAGGTCACAGATGATCAATTTCCTGTCTAGATTTGAAAAACTTTTATTTTATGACACGTGTGACAGCTGGACACAGCAAGGCCATTATGATGTGACTCGAAGAAACCTGGAGGATATTTCAGTCATACACTCTCACTCCCCCCAACCACGGTGGAGAAGAAATATAATGGGATAATCTAATGAATTGCCTGGGCTTGTTTTTCCTGACTGTGAGCTGCATGGAGGGAGCGATATAAACTCTAACCTCAACAGAGAGGAGAGAAAGAGTGAGAACGAGAAAAAGAGAGCGAGAGGATGGAGACTGGGTGCTCTCGGAGCCTTACATCAAAGCCTCCAGTTTTCTCCTCATACACAGAAGCCCTCCATGTTAACAATGAAAGCTGCAGCCCCCACCATCTTCTCCCAGACACAAGCTAACTGCAGTTGCTCTTGAGGTCACACTATAAACAGTACAGCAGACCACACAGAAACACAGCTGGACGCAAAACAAACATTATATACTGATTTTTCACACTATTTCAGGTAAAGCTAGAACTAAAACAACATTAAAAACATAATTGGAGAAAAGTCTGCATGTGTAGATCAATGCATGGGTTGTAATGACAACAAACCTTAGAATGAGAAAATGTGGAGATTGAATACTGCATCTAATAAATAACAATAGTAAATATTAATAATGCCCTGTGATGAACTGGCGACACGTCCAGGGTGTACCCTGCCTTCACCCATAGGTAGCTGGGATAGGCTCCAGCACCCCCACGACCCTCTCGAGGACAAAGTGGTTCAGAAGATGAATGAGTGAATATTAATAATTGTGCTTGAATTGCAATTTAAAAATAGCAAGAAAAGGAAAAAGGCAAATCAAATACTGGAAATGTCCCAGGGAATATAGTAGAGAAAAATAATTGCACATAAAGTTTCCATGTCCTTTTTTTTAATGACTGTAAGAGGTCCTGTTCATAAAATACTGTATATTGTAGAGTAGATGTTGAGGCTCTGGGTGCAAACATTCACATGGGATTTTCTGTGCCTCTAACCCCATCCAAAATGATCCTTCAACTCAGAGGCCATCATCACGCTAAGGATTTGTGGCCGTAAGTGCTGTCCACATGCCCACCCTCCAGAACACTCTATGGTGCCACAAATTTCCTCCTCCACTGGGGACTTCCTGAGGTCTCTCAAGCAGAAAATTGCTCTGTTACAGCATTATCTTGGATTATGGCAATATTGTTGGTGACAGGTCCTGAGCTCTTCCTATAAGATGCATCACTGCCACCACCGCCGCTGCTGCTGCGGAGCCACACAGAACATAGTGGCACCGACCGTGACTCCCACAATCCTGTCAGTTACAGATGCGGTTTAGCATGGCCATGCAGAACATTGTCCTTTTCCATTTAACTGGGCCTTACATTTCTGAGGTTAATACTGACAGCACAGTGCACATTTTATGACAGTATGTTCCATAAAACAATCAAAATGGTAGAGTTTCTCTCAATTGGGTCCACTTCAAAAATCGCAGTCAAAATTTTTTTACAGAAATTATACATACTGTACCTTTCCGAGTTCGACTTTGGAGATGCATTTTTGGACACCTCAGAGTGGAAAGATGATTGAGGACTGTCCTGATTGTGATCATCAGCTCCATCAGAGGCTGCGGATTTATCAGCTGCTTCACTCTCTGGTAGATCTTCATCCAGCTCGGATTGGGTCAGAGAAATGGACAGGTCAGTGGCACTGCTCACCGACAGCGACACATCTGAACTTAGTGTGGTCTCACAACTTCCTGGATCTAAAAAGAGTACAAGATACAAGGCACATGGTTTGTTTTAAATCTCTCAAGAGTAATGAATCAAGTAGATGTCAGCCACTAGTAGATTTTTAAAGATGGGCTATAGTGATGATTCTAGATTATAACGGGGAAAAAGCAAATAGCCAGTTAATTGACCAATATCACCTCCAACCTAAAAACACAAGACTATTAAAATTGTACAATTTTTGAAATCATTAAAAACTGTATAACAGTTGAATTAAACAACTAAGTCACAAAAGTAAATATAGAAATGGTTAAATAAATCAATATATAAATCTGGATCCCTTACCATCAAACTCAGTTTAATTAATCAGTAAATGTGGAACTGAATATCAAACTGTCAGAAACCTCATTGATTTTAGGTGAGATCTTTTGAGATATTATTTTCCCAGAGAGGAGAGCAATTCTGATTGAGTAACTTAATATTAACGATAGGCCGCCATTAGTGGCAGCTTCTGTTGATACCATTAATTTGGAAAACCTCCTATTGTTGTGGGTTGTGAGATGTTTTTCATGACTAGACAGACTCTATCACTAGTCTCAACTTGGTCAGTATTACCAGAGTAGAGGATCAGTAAGGAATAAGTAAAGAAAACACTACAAACCTGGTGGATCTTGAGATTTTTTTCCAGTGGTACTTTGAGACATCAAGTGGCTGAGAACTTTCCCTGCATCACCCAATGCGGGCGGCTGATGAGCCAGCTCTGGGGAGTCTGTGTGTTGTACATGGGGATTTTTAGCCCCCAGAGGGCCACTGGGAGACACATTCTCCTCAGGCCCTGTCAAGGTCACCAGAGGTGAAGGTTCTTGTTCATCATCACTTCCAGAATGCACATTCCCAGCTGCGTCTGTTAAGGCACGAACAGATGGGAGCATTGCCATCGTTCTTTCATGTTTGTCACTCAAATTACAGCCGTCAGGGGAATCGTTTGAGCCTGAAATGTCATCTGATAAATGTGCTCGGTTGCTGGCGGCATCCTCTCCGCCAACTCTGAAGTCCTTCAAAAGGCCACTTGGTAGACGTTCGCGGAAGTGCACGCTGCAATTGGGTGAACGATGCAATGCCTGGTGTGAGTGTACACTTGTGGTACCAGCGTCAGCATCAGACCCAGTGGATGTCCGGCTGTCCAGTGCAATTAAAGCTGGTGGTTGTGTAAAATCCTTGGCTGGATGAGTAGAGGAGATGTCCTGGTAATGTTTATGTACTTCCTGAAAATATGACAAAACTAAAAAAAATAAATACATGCAATTGTAGTAGACAAACTGTCCACTTCATCGTACAAATGATATCTGTCCACATAAATACAGTTCTTCAACATTGTTACAGTTTTACCTTATGTTGAATAACAGTGTTTTGACAGAAATTCACCTCAAAGGTGTTAACTATCCACTTAGAATTTTGTAAGCATTTTGAGTAAGTGTAGTTTATTTGGGCCAAGGTCGGAATTCTTTTCACAACATATTTCAGAAGAATGTCTCAGGATCAATGTTTTAACTTTTAATCTTATTAGAAATCCTTTAGACAAGTTTTGATTTATGTCTTCAATGTCACCAAGGGGAGGAGAGAGATGAGCAAAAAAGCCTCCCTCCAAACATAATAACAAAAAGCATGGCTTCTGTTTCTTTTCTGATAAGCGTCTTAAATACCAAACAGTTAGCTGCTTAATAACATTCACTGTAAACCATGCAGCCTGCCCAGCAGATCCACAAAGTAGGTAAAAAAATAGGAAAAGTTAATTTCTTGGCTGAGTGATTCCATCGGTAGCTGCAGGGCAAAGTAGAAAGTGTTTCACTAAAGTAGCAATTGATTCTTCTATCAATCTGCGGCACGCGTGTGCTCTTCCAAGGAATGTATTAAATATGAAAATCATATCCCGTTATCATCTGTCTCCAGCTTTCAGCCCGGTAAGCTTCCCTTAATGAATGCTGCAGCCTGAGGGACATGCACACTGCCAGCCAATGGCTTGTATGCATAATGGAGTGACGGTACCATTTTGCTCATTACAATATCGACAGGCTGAGGGGGGTTTTGCACACAGTTACAAGTGACTGCTCTAGACAGCATGCTCCAAGTTATTATGAGATGTCTTAGACATTTCATCTAAAAGAGCTTTAACTGCTTTAAGTGAAGGGAGAAAGCAGCTATGGGCTTGAACTACATCGCTTGTACAGATGCACCAGCTAGGATTAGACACCTGTGCTATTATAGATACACAGTTTAAATGTAGACTCCTCTACAGACTTACCAGGCATAATGTCTATGTTTCTTTGTTATTTGAAACCTGCAAACACAGCTTGATAGAAGTGAGATTTGCATAAACCTTATAAACATTTCAGAAAAAGGAAAAAATAAAATCAACAGAAAGAACAAGTACCCTTTTTCAACCAACAAAATGTGGTATGTCATACAATACGTATGAAAATATATGTAACATATCTGACATATTTCTATTTATAGATCTAAACATACATAATGTGCATACACAGTATGCAACTCATGAGATGTATACCGCTCTATTTACTAAATAGGGAAGGCAGAACAAATATAATGTACTGGCCTCAGCATTACCTTTGCTGCATCAAGGTCTCTTTCTTTTGTCATCCTTGTTTCCATATATTTGGAAATCTTGTTGAAAACATCTGCCTGAAATAAATGTAAAGACAGAGTGATAAACAAATACCATCTGCAAATACCTCACAGTGCTATTGATACATAATCTGCATGTGAAAAAATGCTCCAATGTCAAGCACCAATAAATCACAACTGCTTTTCTCAAGTGAGTGTCCTCTGTGAAGCTGCTGACATCTTATAATAATTATCTTACTGCCAAGACTGACTGCCTTAATTCTAACTCCAAATAAAAAGCTATCAGACCTGTAAAGGGCAAGATTTTCTCTAACAACCCACAACCTTTCATCAAAACATTTGCACTCATTAGACAGTGGCAGTTTGAACAGCAGTATTTACCATTTGTAATCAGTTTATGAAATGCTGCAAAAATGACGCTGAGTTTGACTGGAAATTATTATTTTACATATATGCAACTGAGTGTGTAAAAAGAAACTATATCCATCCGACAATAGATCCCCTCACCTACAAAAAAAAAAAAAAAAGACAATACAAAATTTATACTGGAAAAAAAAGTGTAAGAGGACAAGCAAAAATAAAAACAACCATACAGGACCCATAAAACATGAAGAGGAAATAAACCAACTGCTTGAGGGGAGAGAATGACTAAACCTCTGGAGCACTTCAGAGTCTCTATATTGGGCAATTAACTCAGCGAGTCATAATTAGCCAATTTTGTTAATTTGATATTAAGCTGTCAAGCACCGTCGTTCAGTTTTAAGTGATAATCTGACTGGCTCATTGTTTTCTCCCTCTCTCATTTGCTTGTCATGATAAATTGCACAGTCTGAGTGTTTACTGTTGTAACACCAAGTAACTGCAAGCAAATATTTCTGTACTGTGTTTAAACTACAACATGACATATGCTCAGATATATATATATAGCTTTGCTATAGTTGTATGTGTGTGTGTATATATATATATATATATATATATATATCTTTGATATATTTGTTTGTGTGTGTGTATATATATATATATATATATATATATATATATATACACACACACAACTATGTTAAGATGTCTATTCTTACTAAAACATAAATATATTATTACAAAGTGGATCAACAGTAATTATTTGTTCAGCTTTCCAATTAATGTAACTCCATAATGACTCCACTGAACAAATGAATTGTTTTGTGTAAGCGTGTGCATTATACCTTTTGTTGCTGCAGAGTGCCATGGTCAGGACTATATTCCTTCATGTTAATTTCTATGCACTCCACATCTCTCAGAAGCTCAAGGTTTCTCATTTTTGCTTGTGCTTCCCTGTCAGAGATTTCCTTGAGATAGCTGCGCAGTTTGGAACACTTTATCTGTGAGCTGAAGGCAATGGAGAACTATTATTCAAAAGAAATACTATCTAAGAGCATTGTCAAAAATAAGAGCTACACTTTTCAAAAGAAAAGGGTAAGCACAATGTGTTGTAAATTTAAATCTTATTTCTCAACTCTCATATCAGCAGCAGCTTCACTGTTTTGACCTGACAGGATAATATTTATAGGAATCATAAATACAATGAAAAAAGGGTGTACTGCTTGTATTGGAAACTATACTGTGGTTGTTTCTGTTAAATAAAATAATCACATTAACAGGAGTTTGTAACTCGTAAATTACTACCACTGGTCTAACATAAGAAATATGCATCTTTATATTTAAGCTAAATGTGCAAGTCTAAGTCTCAAAAACAAAACAATACACGTATTTCATCCACTTACATTCTTCTATCAGATCTAGAGTAGGCAAATAGTTCTCTCTCCAACTCCAGTCTTCGTTTCTCCCTGCACACATACACACAAAACGTTTCTACAGTTCACTCTGCTTATCAGCAGTGTTATGCTATGTGCTTTTTCTTTCGTAAAGTGTAATATGTAGGTTTATGTTGAAACAGCTACAAACAGCTGTAGCTAATATGCAGATTGTAGTTTCACGTCAACTTAATTAATTGTGCTCGGACACAGATAAAACCACATAAAGTCACTGCTGTTAGCTGTAGTTGGATACAGTACTAGATAAAAAAGTTAGCTAGCTGTGCAACGTCTCCGCCTAGCCTGAATTAGCTGAATTAGCTTAGTAGCTTCTCCCAGTAGCAGGAGACAGGAGGCGGCGACACGGCACCGACCGCAGCGTGAGCCCGCGGTTTCCTCCAGGCCGTGTTTCCGTCACCGTAAAGGCGCAAAGCTCACCTGCTATGCATGCTTTGTTGAATCGATGCTATCTTTTCATAATAGCGGTCCTCGCTGTGATCCACGTTGGTCATTTTCAACAGCTTTGGTAACGCTGTAAAGCCGAAAGAAGCAGGAGGAGGAGCAGGAGAGCATGAATGGTGTTTACAATGGTTACCATGAGCACCACATCCCAGAAATCCCTGCTCATAAACACAGAGATCACGTGGTATGAAAACGGGCGCTGACATAGAATTTCTTAGTGTGGTTTTCTGGTTTTCGCTTATTTGGAAAGAAATCTTGCATGAAAGCTGCATAAATATGTTATCAGAAAACAGCAAGCGGTGCCAAACAAATCCTACATAATACTTTGGTAAGACACACTGCAATGTTATATTTATTCTAATGTTACATTCACAATAAATAGCCATTTTTTATCGTTTACATATCTGATTCCAAATATGAACTTTACACTATGTCATAAATCAGGTTTGTTTTACACTTTGATAGAATGTAGTAATAGAAAGTACTGTTTAAATTATATTTCTGAGACAGTAAACTGCATCATTTGATGACAAAACACATTTAACTCAAACCTGATTAGTCAAAATACCAGCCATCAGAAGGCTTTCTTTATCTTTTACTGATATGTCTCCCCCTCTTTGACAGATACACATTGATGTTTTATTTGATCTGAAGGTGCAGTATCATCCCATGATCTTGTCTAGCATTATCAAAGTTCACTACTGACAGTTCTCATAATGTCATGTTTTGACTGCGCCAACATGTCGTTTTTTTTTCTTTTTTTCAAAGCGTCAACATTACAAATCCTTGCTGGTATTCTGAAATTGACAGCCCCTCCAAATGCACACCCTAATCAAGCAATTTCCCCAATTCCAGTCCCATCAAATTGCTCTTTAGCTGTTGAACTGGGGAGTTTTGTTCTTCTTTTATAATGCTAATCTACCCTATTTAGCATCTCTCTATGAGGCTATTTGTTGTGAAATAAATCCCCTTGTTTGCCCCCTGCATGTATAATTGATATTGTTGCTAGGGTTTTTGTTTGTGCTGTGGAGAGCTGAAAGGCGGTACTTTGGAGGTGATGAAGAAAATTGGACTTACAGCATTGCTGCTCCAGCTGAGCTCGGCTGAGAATGCTGCCAGTGCTGAACCTTTGTTAGATGTCATACCATGTTTGTATGATTATTTTCAGCAGATGATGACTCACAACACACAGCATTGACTAATCTGCAACTGGTGCTCCCTCCTATTTTTTAAATTAGGTAGAAAACCACCAAGATGTACTGGCAACAACACTGAGATTGCATCAAAAGTGAGGATACATCAGTTAATGTAAAATTCTTCGGCTTGACCTGAAAGTGAATGTATACTGGTGAGTATGATCAATCACTTGAACAGTTGTGCATAGAAAGCTGTATCCCCCAAAATCTCCTCACCTTCTTCACACTATAGTCTTATCTTAATATATGTATATATCTTAAATAGTGTGCAAGCCAGACAGAAATACTACAGCAAATCCTGCCTGGTTAAAAAAGCTTCAGCAGCCTAAATGGTGCAATATACAGTTTTGATGATAAAGTAGCTGTAGTTTTATAGTAGTATATCTGTAAAACAAAAAAGGGCCAGGCATATATTTTTTTCAAATCTTACTATATGAAAGGCAGTGTATAAAATATTTACTTTCCCTTTTGTGTAGTTTTAAACAGAGTTTCCACAGTTTCTCCCTACTGCTTCTCTGAAGACATACAATGTGTATGGCTATTGATATGCCCCTAAAAGAGGTCACAATTTGCATGAGAATTAACAGCTAGTAAATTAAATTGATATTCAGTGCACATCTCCATTGAATCCTTCAGACCTTTGTTCCCCTGCCTGGCAGAGCCCGTGTTCTGCCCCTAGCAAGTCAGAAACATCTGTGCAGTTAATAATTTGATAAACAGCTTACACAAATGCTAAATTATCTTTTCTACCCACACCCCACCCCCTTGTGTAAGACTTGGAACAGTTGGCTCACCTCTCTGTGTTGTTGGGTTTATCTCTCTTTTGTTACTGTTCTTCCACAGTTCTGGTTTTCATGGCTCTCCCTTCACTCTTTTCACTATCACATAGATACTGAAGCAGCATTTGGGGTTAATGCAAATCCTTAATTCTCATCTAAGAAGAAGAAAGGCATAGGAGTTGCCAATTGTGCCATGTTTGACTAAACTTATTCTTTGTGATTGAACATTTGTTATTCATTCATAGTTCTGTCTGGATGGCCTTTACAAAAAGTAGTTGATGAGGAACTTTGACATTTATCAACACATATTAACATTTACAGTGCCATTGTACCTCCATTGAATTAAAGCCTATTGTTTGCCCAGAACTCAGGTGACTCCCTGTGAAATTGCAAATTAAGGTCTGATATATTTTTTTTCCAGAGAGCATTCTACATCAGAGTGCAAAAGCTTTCAAGTTCCCTGTGTTAATTCAATGGTCACTTGTTTCTATAATTGTCTGATACCACTAGCGAAAGAGATTTGACCGGGCTTTAATAATCGTTTCAAAAAGTAGGCACTTGTAGTTGGCACAGGTATAGTTTGATTTTCACAAAGTTATATTAAAAAGATTAAATGTGTCCAGATGATGATATTAGTAGCATCTGTTTAAAACCCCGCTCTGATTAAGTTTGAAAAAGGACACAAAATACCACCGGTGTAATCTTCATGTGTGTGTGTGTGCCTGCATGTGTGCATCTGGTTTATTTGTGTCTATGTTTTGTGAGTAGGTTTTTGTCTATGAGAGGACAGCAATTAGTTAAGTGCTATCAAGTGGATGAAAAGCTGCAACAAATCCCCTTTATAATTTCATGGAAAAGAAAGCTGACAAAATAGAATGGGATGGAGGGGAACTAGTTTCCAATGCTTGCCTTTTGAGTTGCTAGTTAAGAAGGAATTGAACACTAAGAGGCTGTGTTAAGTTGCATTAAGACATTGTGTGAAATTACTGCTCTTACACAGAGGAAGCTGAGTTGGTTGTTGAAAAATAAAAATTTTTTTTTTCTCTGTATGTTGTGGCTGTTTTATCTGTAAGGATAAGTGAGGAAATGAGATTTGCCATGTTGTTGCACTTGTTGGATGTTTGAATAAACATCAGGGCAGTCTCGAGTGCTGTCTGAGAACACAATGCCTCAGTGTGGTTTTAAACAATGACTCCCAGGTCTAATGACAGTGGTCTGTTGTTAGCACATGCATGCCTTGTGATGGCATAGTTTACAGAGTGGATTTGCTCTGCATTTCATTTATGTTTTGATTCTTTCCCTTGTATATCTGAGGCCGTGAGACTCTTTCCAAACATTTTCACATGGTTGCAGTCAGTGGGAAAGTCCTGTTAGTGAGGAAGAGACAGGAAGAAGAGCATCATCTCTTAGCTTGACAGGAGTATTGTATGCGTGTGCAGGTTGACTGACAGCTGATAGCAGAGGTGGTGTGGCGCACAGCGGTGAAGAAGGGCAGCGTGTGCGGTTGTCAGATGATGAGATTCATGTGGGCCTGGCTGTTCGGGTCAGGTGAATGACAGCCAAGGCCTGGTGTTTGCTTCTTTTGTGGCCCTGGTTGATTACACTGATCTCTGGCCGTGTTAATACAGTTCCCACCAGCCGCCTCCATGTTTACCAGCTCAGGCTCTGAGACAGGGAAGTGAGCTGACTGTTGTGAAGCGGGTGTTGAACCTGTCACTGTTACTGAACTTGAGGTTAACATTGGGTTGCTTTCAAGATCCACTGTGCATCAGAAACCCCCGAGTTGATCTAATGCACACCTATGTTTTGTATACATTACATTAATATCATACTCATTCTCATATATTATTCAGTAATTGTCATGCTGTTGTGTACTTCACCGTACAGCGTAATTATACAAAATGTATTTACAGTAATTACTGTTTTAAATACAATAATTTGACTAAAAAAGAGCATGCAAGCATCATGTCGAACTTTATGCTTGCATGCTGGGTTCCACTCAGCTAGAAATAGACATTTAATTGTGTGAACACCTCTTCCTACAACCAAAAAGCCAATCCAGTCCTGGATGACCCCCTCCTCCAGGAGAGGCCCTTAGGGCCCATGTCACATCCATATCATGGTATTAGGGAATGCTTTATTTATTTGTACGAGGAGCATCCTCTCTTGTCTCTTGTGAGGTCACAGTTGGTTGGCACTCTGACTGAATGTCATTGCCCGTATGTGGGTTTAGTCTTCCAGGTCAAATTATCCTTCAATTTAAACTGAAATTGGGAATGGTGGAGGCGAGGATCAGCTCGGGTACAGGGCCTATCGTCTGTATTAAGCCATCACAGGGTTGTAAGGCGAACTCATATAATGAACCCTGTCACCGCTACCACTGCACCAATATCCCCTCAACACAACATGCATATTGATTGCAGATTGTGAGCTCATGTGTGCATGGTGTATGTTATGTATGTGTGCATGCTCGCGCAGGCTCACCTTTTTCCAGCAAGGAGCAAGGGAATCGTGTTTCTCTCTGACTGATTAGAAAGCTCATGCATAGGAAATCACGACAGAGACACTACTCCCCATCTGCCCGCAGTGCAGGTGAAAACAATTTACACATCGGCAGGCTAATGGATACATTCATAGGGAGCACAGACAGGGAAAGAGGGATCGAGGGGGAGAGGGAGAGAAAAATGGAGCGAGAAAAAAAGTGGGGTTGTAATGGGCCCAGGCCAATGCAGGCCAGTGGCCCTGCTCATGTGGCCAAGCAAGATAGCAGCGTATCAGATAACACATAATCACTGGGGTCAGGGACTAATGAATGCGGTCGTGGCCTCCCAGAGCAGGCTTTTGCCCGCGCTAAAGACACTTGTAAACAATTCGGCTGGGTGAAACATGGCAATAATATGTTGATTCAGCAGGTAATGAGGTTCTCCCTGAATCAATACCCCTAGCTAACCCCTCTCCCAGGTGGGCCACTGAAGAGCAGCGAGCCAGGCTGGTGAGCACACACCTTTGCCGATGACCTTTCCATGGCAGTAAGGACACAAGGCAGTCTGAAGAGGACTATTCTCGTATTGCACAAGGCGCTGAGTGTCAGAACTTTCATTCGCAGCAAGCAAATGAACAGGCAGGCGCTGCATGCTAATGAGCGGCAGGCTATTTTCCACCTTTTTTATCTGCACATTATGCTCTTGACTTTGGAGAAGGTGGGAATTAGGTTGGACCTCAGTGTCAGGCTGCCTGATGGCTCCGCTCAGGAAAAACTGGTAATTGAAGCCGATGGCTGCCGCGGAGGAGGTCTGAATTTGGAAATAAACAGTTTCAAGCACTGCACGTCATTTCTAGAGAGATGACAGGGGGAATGGAAATGAGCTGTCTGGATCTAATGTGCTTTCGCAGCAGGGAAAAAAGGGGGCCATCTTTCAGATAACAATTCCACTCATTAGGACTTCAGTGCCACCATAATGACGAGAGACCAACTTGCTAAATTCAGAGAGGACAATTAGGAAATTCTGGCACCCAGACAAACCAAATAAACAAGGACACATGACTGTGAATTGTACATATTCTGTGCCATGACATTGTGAGTTACATCTAATATCTTTCAAGGAGAGTTAAAAGGGAAAAAAAGCAATAAATAGCCTCCCACTGGGTAATTCATCTCACAGTAGCTATTATTGCTTGTTTATTAGCATAATGGCACACAGACCATATAATTTCCCCTCTTTGGAGAAGTAAGGAGCTCCTGTTCAATCCCATACTCATTAAAGGAAATACAACATATTAAAAATATTTTCTTGCCAATCAGTTTGTTTTGAGATTTAGTTATGAAACACAACAATTTTGCCTTTAATAGAATAAGTATTGTTTTTGAAAGCTTCCCATTGCGTCCGCTACTCACTACACTTAATGTTTACCTGTCCATGCAAGTGGAAGAGATATTGTGCAACACCCGAGAATAGTCACATTTTTAAATTTAAGCCACATAACACTGTGAATTGTTTTTAATGTGTGCAATAATTTAACTATTGCCACAATGGAATGAAAGATGTAGGAACAGTAATCTGAATTGGTAATGAAAGCTCATTTTCTCTGCCTTTCTTCCATTTATTTTATTTTATTTTATTTTATTTTTTTATCAGATGTTCTCCACCTTAACTCTCACTTGGCCCCAATCCACTGTACCCCCTGTGGCTTCTAACAGCTTCTCAGGCCCTGCAGTGTGTGTTGTTATGCCTGTGTCCACCACATCACTCTCCCTTAGGAACCACTGCCTCTCCCTATTTCAATTTCCAAAGGATTATCAACAACAATGCATTTTCTCTACAGTTGTGCAAAGTTCATCCACTCCCTTTCCCTTCCCTCGGTTGTTCAAACAAATTCCTCAATCTGAAATTGTAACTTAGTGGGCATTTTAAGAAGGATTCCATGAGCTGAATGATGGTTTGCTCATTAAAAGCTGTCAAGATGGCAACAGAGTAGATCTCTCTCACTGTATTAGGAATTTGTTTATATACTTTACATGACAGCAGCAGTTAATCTCTGATGCTTTTTAATGTGGCAACAACATGGCATGTAAAAAAATGCAACCTTCTATGGACGCGGCATGCAACCTTGATGTAGCAGGCGAGACCACAGGGGTTTCTTAGACTCCGATAGCCTTCATGCTCATGAATAAAACAGGGGGTTTAGGGGCTTCCTGTGCAGCTAATTCACAGTGCCGAGCTTCCAATCTGTTTTTATGGTACTTGGGCAGAACAATTTCTCTTTCCCTGCTCCAGGGCTGCCTACAGCACGAAGAGCGGATATTCGGCAGCTCGTACAGGGATAGTAATTTGCCGTAATCAGTCATTGTGCACTGGTGAGTTCAGCGCAAGCTGAGAGACATGATACTTTGTGGTGTTTCTTCAATTTTATGCAAATAAACAAAGCAGCACAGCTTCTAAAATTGCCCCTCATTTCTAACATGAAAACGTCTGTTGGCATGTAACTGCTCACACAACTTTCATGTGGTTTTTCAATTTGAGCTACTTATGTATTAGCTAAGCTCTAATTTTCTTTTGATATGAATTGTTTATTTTGTAGATTTCTCTTTAATGTGATGCTTCATCTCAAATGACAAGATGGCTTTATATATACTTTAAACAGTGCTTTTGCTTAAAATCATTCTCTGCAATTAGTAATGAGGAATGCAGATCTCTACCTCATGAGTCCTGTTTGCAGACTCATTACCAGGCCCTGCTGGTTTCTCTAGCACTGAGAGGAAGTTAAACAAAGCACCACTCACACGCAGCCCCTCCATGGCGACAACAGGCTCCAGACCCATCACCAAACGCTGAGAAGTGAAGGGCCTGCGAAAACAAACCACTATGACATCCCTCAGTCTTTCTTCTACTCAGCCGCACCCTGTCACCATTTGAGCCAATCAGAGCTACCTCAAGAATCGTTAAGCGCTGAGAAGATAAACCACCAGGCTGTAAAGCCCACACCTCTCCATCTCAATTCAACCACATATGTCATAATATCACAGATAAGGCTGCCTGACTTTGTTTTTGATTTTAAATCACAAATGTACATTTCTGATTATCCTTCCTTGAAACAAAAATAGTAAATCAATGTTTTAATTTGACACATACTGAACTTTTACAGTAAAAGTGCACAGAGATAATAGCGGTTGCAAACACGAGGGCAGATATTGATATACTGCATGAACACACTCACATATACACACATACAAGAGGCAGAGGGGACCTAATTAAATACAGACAGTGGCTATGTGGACTGTTATACAGTTGAGCCGGGCCCCAAGCTGCCACAGCAACAGTTCATCTCGGCCAATTAGATGTTGCATCAAAGCCGGGGCAGCTATAAAGCGGTGGGTTCACAGGCAACATTGTTGTGTGCGTGGTCAGCAATCAGCAACGTCCCCTGCTGGGATCTGCCGCTGTTGAAGCCATAGAGAGAGTAACCTGACAACAGCAAGTACAGCAGAGGCCTGCCTGCCTGCTGTGTGATCTTCTCCTAATGTGTATGTGACTGAACCACTGGCCTCTGAGATGGAAGTAATGTGATCTTAAGGAAAAAAAAAATTATTAAACAA
>JAPQRQ010000016.1:12954762-13017978 GCA_037367365.1 Apogon talboti | reverse complement strand
CACACACACACACATATGAACCCCTGAAGTGTTTTGTTTATTGGTCCTCTTTCCATTAGACTATATGTGTTTGAGCCTCACAGTACCCTAATGTGACATTGCAAAGCTAATGTTAAAAAGTAAGTATTTTGTTAGGTAATTAATAACACAAAACTATTGAAATAGTAGCTATATCTTTTATTACAAGGGTCACACCATCATCATGTTGGATCATATTTTCTGATTCAGCAGTTAAATTTGCAAAGTTAATTTAACTATTAAACCCTTTGTGAAACTTATATCAGTGTTATGGTAACGGGTCACATTTTTTAGCTGTGATACTTTTCCACATCTATATATTCTGGATTCCTTTAAATGAAGATTTCACATAAGTAATGAAATAATGATACCTAATATAATTTTGGCTATAAGATGAAATTATTTAAAAAGTGTGAGCAAAGATCTCACTTAGTCTCCCCTACTCATATCACAGTAGTCAGTCATATCCTGTAGATACAGGTGATCCTGTAAGAGCCTATGATCCAGTAGACTGTCAGGAGAAGCACTGCAGTCTTGAATGAGCCCAATGTTTAACCTGCTAATGGGCACAGGTACATTTGATGTTTTTGTCCTCCCTGACTCTGAGCATCAGTAGTTGGTTCGTTTCTTTCGTCAACCCCAAACCCGTGTATGAAGCAGGAGTCAGTCCAGGACCGGTTTCCCAGGATTAGGAGGGGGTCAGGACTGGAGTACTGCCACTCTTCCTCTCAGCATCCAAGCCACAGTTCCCTCATTATACCTGAGGAGTCAAAATATTGCCCATGGTGCACTGGGGCCTCTAGATAGACCCACCCTTATGCAATATAGGGTGAATGTATTTCCATTAAGTAAAGGAGAAGATGCATATTTTTGTAGTGTCTTCGTAATCACTACTTACTCGCGTAGAGGTTTGAGTGCTATTAAGAAATAATTCTGACTTTCAAATTCTGTGTTTAAACTTATTAAGAACCCTTGAGAACACACACTTCCTGTGTCGCTTTTGTGATACTGCCTTCCCAACATTTGTGTCTACTCTAGGTCACGTTATAATAGACCTACTGTTGCTTTTACAATACGTAAAGGATCCATGAACCAATCACATCAATAGGCTTCTGGCAATTTGTATATTTATTTATTTATATGTTTCCTCCTTTCCTTTGGTGAAACATAATTACTGATTATGTAATGTTTATGGCCGGGTGTGCAGATTACTGTCCAGTGTTTGAAAGGCGGCAGTTCTTAACTTATTAGAGAATGATTAGTGCATGACAAATCTACTTCATTCTCAATATGTTAATTAACAGTCTATGCAGTGGGTGTAGTAGTTAAAAGCACTAGTAACCTCGTACAAGCTTCAAATGTAACCACACTCTAAATTGCTGGTCGTGGGTTTCTTTGAAAGGCTATATTTAATTAAATGCCATACAGTAGCCATTTCGGGGCTAATGGAACTTATATTATATGTAAGAGATCTGGTGAGGAGTCACTTAACCATCCATTATGACTGGGGTGTCAGTTCTGCAGAACAATTTCCAAGCCCTACATAAATGTTAGGAATTAAATCAATATTCTAATACAATTTAGGGAACATTTTCAAAGTTTGTTTTGATATAAAATTGTGAAACCCAGTGAGATTGATTTCTCTGGTAATCGTTCAATTTTCCGCGAGACTATTATTTAAATGGTTTAAGTGGCAGCCAGTGAGAAGAAGTGTGAAGATTTGGATTTTTAGACATAAATTATGCTGCATTTCACATTCAGTGTTAGATGTTGACAGATGCTTTTGTAAAATATACAGTATATAAACACAAGACCAATTCAGTGAGACTGAGTGGCTCTCTAGGACCACTAACAGAGCAGAGAGCCACCTAGTGTTAGCTCTTACCACACAATAGACGCATCTAGTCGGCTCCCATCCTACACTGGCATCCTTGGATGGCCAGAAAAAAAACACTGATAAAGGTGTTTAAGTGAACTTACTTCTACAAAAATTTTTAAGAAAATGAATACAAGGTTGATGTTTACAACTTGTATGACAAGCATGCAGATGGACATGCAGCTGATTTAAATAAGTGTGTTTAGCATTCACAGACGACACTACTAAGCGTCGCAAATAAATATTTTAATAGTTTTAAGCACGGTGACAAACAGGAACAGTCATATGCATAGCCCTCTAACCATTGTGACAAGCTGCCTCACTTGTGTAGCATGGTTTGTGATAACTTGGTTAAGGGTGCCCCCATCTGGCCGACAGCACACGTGTGTTCATGGATTCAGTAAGGTGGCTTGGTTGCTCCCTTAGTTCTTCCTGCTGCATGGTTTGTTCTTTGCACTGATTATTATAATGTCTGATGACAGATAAGTGAGTGATTGTATTAGTACAGTGGATATGTCAAATTTGCATCTACATATTTTGGTATAAATTAATGTAGTGATAATAAGTGATTTCTATGTGAAGTAGAGCAAACCATTTCTTTTTATGCAGACAGGATGTACTTAATGTATTTTTCTACCATTTCCTCTCTTTTTCACAGTCACACATTCAGGGTCAGTGTACCAACAGTTGCTTTGGGGATGTCTTTATACACTAGGTAAAATAAGGCAGCATGCGACAGTATAATTTGGTGGAGCCCATTTTCTTGTGCGTGGTCACTTTGCGTTGGGTGCTGTTCATCAGTATGGAAGTCTATGAGGTGAGGAAAAATTGTAATGATGGACACTGAGCGGCGGGAATCAGCTGCTCAATAAGCCCCCTAATTGCTTAGCAACAGTGTTCCAGGGTCTCTCATTTGAGATCAAGAGTTTAGTGGACTGAAGACTCCGCTTTGGAGAAATAGAGCTTGTGCCATTCGATAAGACGGTGAAGAAATGGGCTCTATCTTCTACTTCCTCTGTGCCCTCCCTCCCATGCCTCCACCGCTCCTCTTCTCTCTCTCCCTCTCTTTCTCTGTCTGTGTCTCTCTCTCTCGCCCACCTCCCCCCCCCCCAACTCAAACCCTTTCCCACCAGGATGATTATGTTACCTTTCAACTGCATGATGTATTCAGTTCACTAGATTATTTTCTGTCATCTCAGTTAATTGAATTCTGTCCATCACATATAGATGTTTTCACATTTGCATAAAGGTTAGAGTGGTGAAGAGTGTCAAACTTCAATTTAGACAATGTCACTCAAATAAATATACTGGCCCTTTCTCTCTCCGCTCCTCCCCACACCCCACTCTCATGGCTCTCCGGAGGTGGGTATTTACGGATTCTGTCTGAATTTAAATAGATCTGTATTCCTGGGATGTGGTGGCTCTCATATACATGTAAATATGAATATGAAAATGACCGGATGGCTCACTGATAGAGGGTACATGTGTGGCTGGATGTGTGTGAATCTTTAGTAATCTGTTTGTTCGCACGTATTTGATTATGTATGTATCTGTTCACACGGTCGCCCTCTTCGCAGGTTTGTGACACAGACTCTATGTAGGCTTCCCTATCCTCTACAGAGTCTCGCAGTAAGCACTTCCTCCTACTCTCCTACTCATAGTCAAGTGCCTCTAACATCCAGCCTACAACTGTTGTGAAAATGTAGGACCGTGTGGCGAGAGGGGTAATAACAGGACCTACCCGACTATAATGTGTAATGTATCCATGTGCATTCACATGCACTTTCACATAAAAGCAATTGCTTAGATATACACACTCTCATTTCACACACATACACACACTCCTCCATTGAGGTTTTAAAACACTCTCTCTGTGGCAGGCAATCTGTTAAATGGCTATGACACACAGAGGGAAACGGAGCATAATAACATGTCACACAAGGAAACATAGCAAAGAGGGGGAGAGATGCAGACTTCACTGACAGACAAGAAGACCCAGGCCAATTCACATTTAATAAGTGTCCCGGAATATCCAATTATGTTTGCTTTTGAAAATTGATTCATGTGTCTTTAGCGGCAATTTTCACATTAGCCTCTTTCAAATAAACATCTATTACGTTTATGTATCACATTGGCGCATGTCGACAGCATGCAGCCAGTGCTAAAATAAGTCTGTGTCAGTTAGTCAATAAATGGAAGCGTGAAGACGACGGACAGATTAGAGTGCTTATCTCTTTTCATCTACTCTGAATGCCGGCTGAATTGAAGGTCAATATCTGAGGATTCTCCCAGGCGAGCAGGTGTCTGGAGAGTATGGATTGGCTAGTGCTTGCAGCCCCTCTGTCCGTCTTTGTGGGCAGGCCAGGGCCAATTTCAAATGTGTCACTACTGTGTTTGAGCCCACAGTTATCCCTGGACAAAACCACTATACATTATACTACACTGCTCTTTAACGCTCCTTCCCCCACCACTCGCTTCTTCATTCTTTTTTCCTCCTGTACGTTCTCAGAGTTCCCACAGTCGGACTAGATATGTCACACCTCGGGCTTTGTCACGCTTTGCGACACATGGTGTGTGTAATCTGTGGAGACTTAGGAAATGTCTGCTGAGAGACAAGGAAATGTGGCCTACTATTTATGATAACATGAAAGACAATCGTATACTGGTATTGATTGAAAGATTTGCTATCTTTTTTCAGGAACAGATGCAGTCAGAGGCTCTGCAGCGGAGGAAACTTTTGTAATTGTAAATTAGAAAACACAAATATGGGGAAAAGTACAGAAGGTGAAAGCATGCCTCTTTTCAACAGGCCATCTGTTTACAGCCATTTTCAAGGATGTTTATTATTGATTACATCTCTATTCCTCCGTCCATACAGAGTAAAAAAAAAAAAAAAAAAACAGCAGATAAAGGACTATTTAAAACTTACTCAGGCAGTACAACACTATCTTGCTTCTTTTTTCTCCCCCGGTTTCCAATGAATGCAGAGGTTTTCTTGTTGAAGATGGACAAAGCCTGATAGGCCGTGAACGGGGCAGATGGCGCTCTGCTCTCGCCTCCATCTCCCTATGTTTGTGTTTGAGCTTAGCACTCTGTACAAACTCTAAAATCACACAAAAACAGTAGATAAAACAACATTGGCACTCGTGCGGTGCCACACATGAAGATATTCTGAATGGGTGCACGTGTGTATGTGTGTTAAAGATTGAGGCTGTGGAGGTGGCGCTTATATATTGAAGGGTCTTGTCCAGTGTGTCAGAGGGCCCTTTCGGCTACTCTCTTCTCAGACAAAGCTTTGGTGAAGGGGCTCACTCCAACAGGACATGGCTGCTGGGGGGAGAGAGCAGCAGCAGCACTCCAGACCTACTCGCCTGCAGGAGGAGGCTATCTGAGCCACCTAGTCCACTCCTCAGGCTGGCCGATACCCTCCATCGCCACCACCACCACCACCCATGGGGAAGACCATATCTGACCTTATCTCTGCATGTGTGCAGCTGTCTATCAACACACACAGGGAGAGTCACGGAAAACAACCTTTCACAGAGAGAGTAGGAAAATCACAAAATCAGCAGCACTTTAAATGTGTACACAGAAAAAGCTGTCTTGAAACTGGATATTAAAGATTGGTCTTAGAATACCAGGGCGACTATCAGACACGATGAATGAAATTGTAGATATGATGAATTTTTCAGTACTTTAAATTAAACTGCACAATGTATTCATATACTTTTGGAGAACTGAATAAAGAGAAAGTGCCTGCTGAGTATTACAAGGAAGTGAATGGCTGGCTTTATTTGTGTACGCATCTGTAATGTTATTGTGGCCATTTTTATTCATGCAGGCAAAGTTGTGAGCTCACCCTTGGCTTTTATTTACATGGTAGTCTTTCGTCTGCTCAACGGGAGAGCCTAGCAAGCTGTAGATAGGTCCTTTCAGATACTTACAAAGGCCGCTTCAGCGGCTTTTTGTTGCCGTAACTACCTCTTTCTTCCTCACATTCCAAATATCTTTGGTTCAAACCTGGTGGCCTTGATGAACAAGGTTCTATGGAATCAATCAACTGCTTCTCTCAGAAGATCTTAACATGGTTTAATGTTGGCCTTGCCACATTGTCCTTTTGAGATATAAACCTCATCCAACTTACGCCTGAGATCCAAGTTTCTTTTCTGAGGGGTCTTTTTGTGTAGAGTGGATTTCAGAGAGGCCTCAGTGTGGGGAAAACACAACCAGAGAAAGACAAGCAAGGCTGAGGCATATTGTTCTCACTAATAATAAATGACAGCATACCTCAAGTATTTCTGTGACTCATTCATCCAGCACACTCAAGGAAAAATCTTTAAATCAGTCATCTTTAGGTTGTATTCAACATTTTACACCAAATGTCAGGTCTATATGAATGCATGACTGTTGCACAAAATGTATGCCTCTCATCCATCATAATGAAATATTACAAGATTTGACAACAGTTTACTAGTAGATAGTTTACGATCCATTTTGTGTAATTTAATATAACTACAGAGACATAGACACTGACTCCAGTACCATATTTTTGGTAGTACAGATATTATCAAGTGTACAGTAACAGACTGAGAAAAAACAAACAAGTGCTTTTTGAATGTTATATTTTCACTTTAGTTCAGCAGATACCAAATACACCTGTTATTTTTTTTCTCATATGCCACAGAAAGCAGTTAGAGAAACAGACAGCTATTCATGGTGCACATATGTGCAAAGCACCATCAGCGTCTACAGCCTCTCCCAGCTTCAGTAAAACAGAAACATCTGCCTTCAGTTTTTATAGCCCACAACATATGTCCCTTCTTTGGTGACAAAGCTGGCTAAGGCTCTCATGCTGTTCCTGTCCCCTAGTCCAAACATACATCTTTAGATACCTGTCAGCCTTTATTATTCAGTCCCCTGTCGCTGCAGATAAGAGAAGTTAAAGTTTAATGAAATGCAGCCCGGCTACAGAGGCCTGGCTTTTATAATTTGTCACAGGCTGGGTGCTGGGAGCCCACTGCTATGTAAACACAGAGACAGTGGTCACAGCCATTACTTGTAAATGACGGAACATGGACGAAGTGGCAGAAATGTCACTCTGCACCAGCCATTTTCCTGTTGTTGCCTTGCGTTACGTTGTTTTCCCTCATAAACCAAGATGGAGACATCAAAATATGAAAAACACAAATCCTAATAAAGCCCATGGTAATGTTTTCGCAACAAATTACCCACAAAAACTATCCAAATACAGTCATTTCCCTTCTGTATTTTCACATAAAATTGATAGCCAGCATGTTTCTCAAGCTGTACTCTGTGTAGGTTTAGATGTAAGAACACAAATGGCCATGGCAGCTATGTGTGTGAGAGGTAAAGCTTACAAAAGCCCTGCAGCAGTATAAGTACTCTCAGAGACAATATATTGCTGGCAAGTAGTGCACTTGTGGCATGTGGTAGAAAAGACAACCTATTCCCTGTCTCATATATTAGGGCCATAGCACTTCTTACACTGCATTCCCCTATATAACCCAAATGATAAGTGTAGATAGGCCTCAGATGCCTGCAGCTATCGTGGTCAAGGAGCTGTGATGCACTTGGACTCAGGTTTAAAGTATTTCTGGCCTCAAGTCATTTGTCTAAACATTGCACTTTCCATCCCTAGAGGTCTCATTGGCGTTGTAGGAATACAAACAAAATAACAATACAGCGCATACAGTGTGGCATAAGAGACGAGGACCATCCCTCTTCACGCGTTTGTCCTGCACTAGATAGAACTCTAGGAAACAGCTTATTCTGCCACTTCAATTTTGAGCTCCATTTTAGCCTGGACTGCAGTCTAGCTGAGAACAGGGGTCCGCGCACACTGCAACACACGCACATACACACACTGAGCACACACATAACACCGTGCACACTTCAGCAGCAGCTGATGTCTTAATACAGGCAGGATCTAATTTAGCTGATCCTCTGACATTTATCCTTTAGGTAAACTCCAGCCCTCCCCTCTCAGTCCCAGTGGCACCCATGCCAACAAAACGGAACAGGCATATTTTAGAGCACCCGCTTCATACCTCAGAGTGCCCTCAGGAACATTCAGTGTCTCCTCTTTGGTTCTGTTATTTCTTGGACTCTTAGTGATCAGGTACAGGATGTTACCTGAGTGTGCCCATTTTCAGGTAGTGCAAAGATTCATGGGAATTGATACACAATAACATACGGTCTCACTTATATTAAAGGAAGGCACACCAGTAAGGCGGTTGAACAGACATGCGCAAACATACGAGGCTGTGTGTGCGTATGTTTTTGCTTGTGTGGAATGGCTGGGGCTATAATCAGTAGCTCTGTGACGGGAGGGAGGTGGTGGCTGGCGGGAGGGACAGAGGGACAGGAGTGATAACAGATTGAGCGACTCTGATAAACTCTCCTCTAATGGTTCTGCCTGTCCCTCTCCCCCCCTTTTTCGACGGCACGAATTTAGTGGACTCTTTCACTGGCTGCGGATTAGAAACCTGGATAAGGAGAAGCAAACACTGGCAGCTTCTCTGAGTAAGCAACAGAGAGAGGGAAGCAGAGCAAGATAGAGAGAATGAGGGAAAGAGATGGGAGGAGGAGAGACATGAGGAGAATGAAGGACAGAGGGAGAAGAGCAGAGTGGGAAGGGAGTCGGAGAGGATATTCAAGGAGTGGCACTTACCTCATAGCCATCCATCGTCCCCCCCCCCCAATCCCCTTAGCCTCCTGTTTTATTTTTGCTTTCGTGGCCCTTGACAATGCAGCAACTGCTTACAGAGCATTGGAACTACTCTTTGAGCCCAAAGTCGATGATGGGTTCAAGTGGCAGGATGCAGGAGGTGTCAAACACGGCCTAATTCTGTGTGGTTAACGGCTAGTCGTGACACGTGCAGGACAGTGTAAACATGGATTACGTTGATGTCTCAATCACAGCATGGCAGACTGACAGACAGGCTGCTCTAACAGTGGAAAGCTTGGCTATCATAGAGGGCTCAGTCTATTGACAATGCACATAAACAGCAACACCTTCTTAGAACATTTTTTTTCCTTTCGTTGGTGTTTTCTATATTTTACTTTGCTTATTTTCAGAGTGTTAAAAAATTATTGCTACCACAGATCAAGTTGTAATGTAAATTCACTGCAGCCTACGTATAAAAGCACCAATCTCAGTCTGCACGTGGAACTGAATCTCATTTCAGACCTTTGAAACACAATAATAAATACAGATTTTTTTTTAAACGATACTGACAATTTGTATAAACAGACCCCCCCAATGAACAGCAAAAACAGTGCCAACTACCGCTTTAATTAAGTGACATTTAGATACTGTAGTCACCACCGTGTGACCTGACTGAGCATTAGTAAAGAACTACATATTTATAAAGTGAGATGCTGTTTTATTGATTATGAATGGGTAGCCTGGTTACTGAGGAGAGACTCAAAATAGAGAGGGATAATGTAACTGTGCAAACTGAAAGCAAATAATTATATCCAGCTTTAAAGCCTCTATTAGTGTAATTCTGACCAATAAATGGAAAATTGCACACTTAGTAATTTGTCCATTTGATTACGACTGCTGAGGATGATTAAAATAGTGTAATTATATCTACTGTACTGCATTCATGCTGTGAACATGACATTGAAATATATGACAGTTGTGTGACTTACAGCAGTTTGATCAATGAGACGAAAACATATAAACTGCAAAAAAATAAATAAACAATATAAAGCTGCTAATTTGAGGACTGAAAAGGATTTATCTGTCAGAGCTGAAAGTTCAATCTGGAAATACAGTGGTTAAATTATTAAAAATGAAACTATACTTTCCACAATGTTTCTTTTCAGATTGTACAAACACGGAGTATTAAAGCGCCACTCCAGACAGCAGTAAAAAAATACTGTCTTTATTGAAACTCTTACCACAATGTCAAAGAAGAAATAACACATATTGCTATACACTGATAGCAATTATGTTAAGTAGCGTCATAGTCGACAGGGTCGTCCTTTAGCAGAGGGAAGACAACGTCATGCTTCTGAGGACCAGTGAGCGGCTTCTCTCAGCCTAACGCTCTAGTGTCAAGTGCTGCAAACAATATGCACTCACGGCAAGCACTGCTCGACTCAGGAGACGACATGCTCCAATGATTGTGCCTTTCCAACAACTATTTGTGACTGACAAAGGCCCATGTAACTCACCATTGACTTTACCTCACAATCTTGTATCTTCCTATATCTCAGCGCGAGAGCAAACAAACGAGCAGTAAATAACTGACTCACTGGGTCCCCACAGGCCGTCAATCAAATGGGCAAGTGTACACTATGCTGTGTTAGAGAGCTCAGAGCTGAACTAATCCAGTAAATACAACAAAAGCTCCGACCTGAGCGAAAGCCTGTCTGGAGATCCAGTCTCAAACCACAGGAGGAAAGCTGAGAACACAGAAATCTAATGACTCCAAAGCAACCATGAAGTGTGAAATCCTTCTCTTTCCAAGGAACAGCTGAGCCTGCATGCGAGATGCAGCTAGTAACATTTGTTGTAATGATGTATCATCACATTTATTGAGTTACTGAGTGGAGTCATTAGCTAGTTAACAAGTTGCTACCAGAAATATTAGCCATTATTGTGGAAAGCCATGTTGAAAAGCATGTCACTTGAATTTCATAATGGCCAAATTAATGCAACTGTTGTTAAGTCTTTCAATGGCTGTCTTGCCATCATCACACTCATCATACCAATGCATTACACCAAACAAAAGAGCTGAAGTCTAATTATTGAAAGATCCACACAAACTAGTGAGCTAGCTAACTATTGTCAACTCCAGCCAAATTCCCAATCTGCCTCTATTAATTAAGCCATTTAATCATCCACCACACTAATTGCATAATTAAATCACTGCCTCCTGGGTGCTACTGATGTGCAGTGGGTAATCTGGCACAAAAATACCACTCATCAACAATGTGGGCTGGTTGATAATGGTAATGGATGGCTAGGACTATAGGAACTCAGCAAGGGCAACTTGCTTTATGAATACACAGTATGTTGTGGTCAGTTTATACACTGATATGAGTTGGCTGAAATTAGAAATGAAGGACATACTTCCTTTCTGTATTCATGTTACACAGTACTTTCTATATTTAATACAAGCAATGCTGGACAGTTTCACAACAGCAGATTATTAGACAGGTTTCTAACTGTTGTTGAAAACATTATTTCATATGTGGTATTTACTAAGTGCAGAATAATCTATAGCCTTTCAGAAAAACATAATGATTTAGAGCTTAAAAAGCCCATTATACATTTCCAGAATGCCTTTCCACAGCACAAAAGATGCAGCCCCTTATCCAAATACACAAACAAGCTGTAGCCCTCCAAATTAGCACAATTGTGGTCAGTCCACATGAGTGTGACCAGCACAAACACCTTATGTGTTGGCATTGTTGTGTCTGCTCGTCTCAGCACAAGACTCGGCAGCTCCAGCCAAGTGTTTAAATTCCTGAAGAGCCTCCAGAAGAAATTAGTATGTAATGGCCACACTCTGCAAGAAGAAAGACCCATTATGGCTTTCCACTAACTGTACTTGGCTTTCATTTGTGAGCTAAATGGATGCGCGTGAAGGTGAGAGTTCACTAGCCATTCAAGTATTTGGCTTTAACTGGCTCCAGCACTCTTGCTTTAATTCAAGCAGAAGGACAAGTATGAATAATCGCTCTGGATAAGACTCATCACAACCAGCAGTTTGAGTCCTCCCACATCCACCAACCCCCCACCCTCAAAATGGCTGGCGAAGCTTAATGACAAAATACCATTTACATCATGCCTTTTAATTTGCAATTTGCCGGCTTTTGTTGCTGCTATCTGATTTTGGTTTGTTAGCTGCACACTGTATTATTTTGATGCAAATTTCCTCGCAGCTCATCTCAACTGGTTCTAATTTCACATTTGTTTATCAGAGCTATGGAAAATAGCTCGGGAGAAATGGGTAACTCTAATCAAAGTAAAACAGAAAACAAAATATCCATTGATTACGAATCCACGAAGGCTGGCAGACTGCAGAGAATTGAGGCTGCTAGATGCAATAACCCATGTGGTATCATGGAGACAAAGAGACCACACCCAGCTGCTACTGTGGGATGAGTTGTAAAAAACTGAGGTTTTGAAGAGAATTGTCTGTTACTGGGCCTGTAACAAAGGCGTAACTGGTTTATTTAAATACACAGGAGTGTACCACTGAAACTGCTAATACGAGGCCCCAAGGGTGTTCATCTCATGTAATATATGCACAGGCTAATTTATTACACCAGGACTAATTTCCATTGCCTGTGCTTGGAGTTGCCTTGCTAATTACAGAATGTTTTTTTCTTTTACCCGTTTTTTTCCCTCCCTGGTTCATAATTGCACATCCACATTCAGGGGCAGCATCTTTGCAAATGAGATGAGGCCTTGCCATTTGGCATTCATGGCCCCCCACACCCAGGTGAGCCCACAGCCCACACAGGGCACAGGCAATGCTCTATTTGCTTCCAAAAACACCCACCCTCCCAATCACCAATGCTTGGATCTTTGATGGGCTCTGCCCCCAGAGCTGCTATGACCATCTCAGAAATATCAGATAGGCTAGTGCGTAATTAGACTTGGGACTTTAATTAGGAAAAGTTAACTGTTAGATGAAAGCTGTCACATCTGTGATACGTACTGCTGGTTCAGTGGATGGATCCCAGGGGGGTCTGCATCAAAACGCCCTTCCCTGCTGAGCAGGCCCACTCTAGCATGTTCTCATGCGCCAAATCAGGCCCTCTGAGTGGCAGTGGATGTAAGGGGACGGAAAAACAGAGGCACAGACACAAGTTAACTGCAAAATAGAGACGAAGAGGAGGAGGAAGGAGAAGGAACGGAGGAAAGAGAGAGAGAGAAGAAAGGGAAAAAATCGCAGAGCCACACGGCTGCTTTTTTGTGTGTCTCGTTAAATGGAGAACACAGCAAAGACACAAAGGGATCTGAGGGAAAACAATGTCGCTTAACAAGACATCACTGGCTCATCATTAGCAATTTGTTGTAGGCATAATTTTCCTCTGCCCCTTGCATAATAGGTGCCCTGGGATATTGCAGGCGCTTTTGTGTGCCCTCATTTGGCTATTTATTTACTTGGCTCATGTCACAAAAGAGATCTGGCCACCCCGAGCGAGAGCCAAGATAGCGCTGTTATGGCTCCACATCACAGCCCTATTAAGATGGAGCTCCTTTAATTGACTCCCCTAGCTCATTGCCTGACCTGGAGTCTCACTGATCCCACCCAACCAATAAGAGCTTTGTCTCACAGGGAAAATTCAGCTTAGAGATACAGAATATTTTTACACAACTTCTTTTAACTGTTGCTCTGTCATATGGCCTTGCTGTTAGGTGCACTCGCTTGATTCTAGATTCTGAGCAAAAGTGCAAAAGTAATTATGTGACACTCTTTCCTCCACTTTCTGTCTTGTTTTCTCTGCGCTGGAAAAAATACAACAGCTGCAAACTGCTGTAGCAGCGTTAAATATGGTGAAACGGCTTGACGGATATCACTGCCATTAATCACAAAAGAGCGGAGAGAGCGATGCCTTATAATTTCATTGTGTGCCTTTCCCGTTTACCCATCTCCACAGATGGTACTGCCAGCGCTCCACAGAGAAGCTCTCACACTGTTGTTCCATCGCCGCGGCTCTCTGTGGCCCTTTTGTAACAGTAAAGTCATTGAACTGTCATTTACATTCAGTAGACACATACACTATGGGAATAGATTGATGGTCGAAAGGATGGATGACCCGAGTCATGGCAACAACGTAGCTACTGGGAAAAAACAAAAAAGCATTTTTTTTCTGGAAGTGGAAAGACATTGATGATGCTAGTTTGGTTCAGCGCTGACAGATTGCAATGAATATAATAATGTGCACACACTGTCTGAGGAACCACGGACTTCCTGTGACATGTCCCTTTTTCCACCCATGAGTCTTTTTGAATGACAGCATTCACAGTAGTGTAACTGTAATACGATTGTGTCTGTTGTTGAGGAAATGAAAATCAAGTATTTGACCTTTGTATCTTACAAGTGGTTTACTGTTACGCTGTGGTGGCGCAGTAGAACCCTTTCATGCAATCATTCTCACTTCATTTTATCATTTTAGTTAAGCCTTCACATTAAACTCAAATAGTTGTAATGTTTTTGGACCATAGCATGGCTGAAATTTGCATCAATTTATCAGAAATATCATCAAGCTGCATGTTCTTAGTTCTCCATAGCGTGAAGCGTGTTAAATGTACATTTGCTCACAGCAGCTCATGTCTACTACTTTGGCATAAAACTGTGCTTTGGCAAGGCCAAATGAGAAGATAGTGAAATTGATTTTCACATTGAATTTCACACCCTTTCATCAGGCCCGGCCCTCATGGCTGGAACGCTTGTGATTTCAAAAGCACTTAACATACGCCAACCCCTTTGTTGGAGAAGCAAACTACTTCTGCGGAGACATCAATGCAAATAAAACCAACTAGCAGTGTGAAGGGAAACTCAAGCTCAAGAACAACCAAATTACCCGTAGTTAATACGTCTTCATTACAATTCTCTCTCTCTCTCCCTCCCTGTCTCTGTCTCTCTGTCGCTCTCTCTCTCTCGCTCTCTCTTCTTTCCAGCATACCAAAGATTCTCAGCGCTAATGATTTTCTGGGTATTAAAGAGGCACCCACTGCTGTCACTCTGGATATGAAACAAGAAAACAGATTATTGTCGAGATCACCCACTGTGAACACCCAAATGATACTTAAAAAATAATGATGTTCTTAACCATACTCATTAACAGCACAGCGCAGGAAAGAACAATACTCTCCTCCAGGAAAGCCAAACAGATTTCAAATTAGAGCATAAAGCAGAGAGGCAATCAGTTTGGTAAAACACAGAGGATGGAAACAAAGCAGACTGTGCAGTGATATGCTGTTCCCACGCATAGGGATTTGTGTACACTAGCAGTGGTTAAAAGTTACCGAACATTTGGTCATGGTTATTTGTGTTAACTCCACATCCTTTGTGTTTTGAATAATTGCTAATGCTTGAAAGACAACTGAAAAAAGAATCATGTATAGAAGCAAATGTTGACTACCGACTTTCTGCATAATGTGCATGTAGCCAAGCACATCAAATCATAATGCTAATTGCGGTTACCCTGCTGTTCTTCACTTCAAACAGTTTCTGTATATGTACTGTATATAAATACGCCGCACATCTGTTACTTAATTCCCGCTAAAATAATTGACACCATAAGGTAAGAACAGAAAGTAGTTGTTTTTGTAAATCAAGGGGTGGATGTAATGACATTAAATTAGAAGCTGTACGTTTCCAGTCTAATCTCCATTACATAGGACGACTATCTGAATGTTGCCTTATAAACAGACAGTAAAGGAAGTCCAATGTTCCATAACTCAACCCTTGTCATGGTGCACTTTCCTGAATAGGATGAGGGAGACACAGTGGGATTGTTCAGTTCTCGCCAAGCCAAAACGATTCTTTGTCAGCCAGGCATAAATAACATAGTGTTGATTGTTCTGTCAAAGTTAATCTGACAGCTCGGGGAAGCAGTCATTTATCTAATGACAGAGTTTCTATGACGACAATCGATCCTTCCGCAGCCTTGGGTGTGTGCATGTATTTGTGTGTTTGTGTGTGGTGCCGTTGTGATGATGGTGGTGAGGGGGGGTGGGGGTACATGGAAGAGGGGAGGGAGGGTGAAACATTTGGCTTAAACACAACACAGTAATTCAGGTACAGAGAACAGAGATGCTTTGTCCACGAAGGTAATAGCCTCTTACACTCTAGATTCCTCAGTTACCACAAAGTTTCAGCGTCTATTATTTGCTCATATTCTTTAGAGGCAGAATGCACAATATGTGAAAGTTACTCAGAGTCACCCACTGTAATGTGAAATTATTACCACACTACAATGTCTGTATTCACTGAGAGAAAGCAAACACTGATTCAAGTATAAAAATGTGGCATGGATTTCATCATAATTTTGTGAGACATCTGTATTTGCAGATTTTTTTTTTCTAAAGCAGGTACTTTAAATATCACAAGGTCACTCCGCTCCTTATAATCTTTATAAAGGGTTTGAAAGATTTGAAGAAAGTTGGGCAATAACATTTCCAATTATCACATTTAAAAGGACGAAAATATATAAAAAAAAAAATTATGCCTGATCTATTACTTATATACCTGGTATGCTGAATGATATTTAATATTGTTCCAGTGCTGTGAAGAGATGATAAGTTTAGTAAGATGTGTTGCATGCCGATACAGATTGTTTGTTATTGTCTAATACAGTTCATTCTTACTGAGGGATAATGAATGAATGAGGGCCCTCAATTGTTACAGGCGCTTTACACTCAGTCCCCTCTCAGTCTTAGCCCAATTTTTCATTCATACTGGAGTTAAAATGATTCTTTGAGTAGTGGTAACAGATAAAAATATTAGTGACATTTTTCCAGTTTTGGAAGATGGATATAATCAGATTGTAATATATTTTAGTACTCATCTACAAATGGAGTCAAAAATACCTTTTCTCTTGGACTCTCCAACATACTTAACTAAATTCTTGCCATGACATTCTCATTGCACCAAACAGGTCACTGCTTCAGCTGTCATATGACCTTGATTTGTCATAACAATAGCTGTGTGGTTTTAGGTACTGGAGAAAAGGATGACAATAGATTGGACTATTCTTAGAAAAGTGTCCTTGGATACCTATGTTATCAAAGAATTGCATTTGATATAAATTCTTCTTTTCCTTACAGTGCTCTCTTGGACTTATTGCTTTTCTCCAGAGAAAATTAATGACAGCTAGAGAAAGCACACATGCTTTTCTGATGATATACTCTACATCTCTCATAATGAAATGCATTGCTATTGCGAGAATGCCGAACACTGTCAAATGTATTTTGGATTATAATGAGTTGAAGGACATTGTGGAGCAGTGAATGACCCAGCAGCACTAGGCAATAGCTAGCAGTAGAGGAATTAAAATATTTTCTTGACAGAAGTTACATCTGCTTAGCACCGTCAGTACTTTAAACATCCTATTATTCCATCCATTTACATTCAAAAAACTGTGCCATTGTTGCACGTTGTTTTGTTTCTTTGTGGAATGAGAAAATTAAGAAAGACTCACTATCTGTGTCTGCTTTAGCTAATGTCCAAGTGTCCTGATACCTTGACAGAATGTCTCAAATATGGGTATGTGCTGGGAAAAAAAGAGGAGTTAAAAAAAAAAAGGAAGACAGAACCTTGACAAATATCATCCATAACATTAAAATGGCCCCTATTGTCATTACGGACAGAGAGATTAAATTCATCTCATCAGACGCAAGTATGACAGGTGCCTCAATAGGCTGATGCCAAGCGGCAAGCCTAGAAGATTAGCAGGGCACTGATATCATTATTTCCGCCTATCAGGGATTCAGCAGGGAGGCAATTGTAATTTCTAGGCTTATTAGTCCACACTCGGAGGAGAGAAAGCCCAGTGATAAAGCCGACTGTGACAGCCGGGCATTCCAGCAGCAAGTACTGTCACTGTGACACTGACCAAATGCCAGTGTGCCTCTGTCCCTGTAATCCTGCCTAATGGAGGTTAACACACAATACAAAGAGGTCCTCATCAATGATCACAACAATCCATACATTTGCATTTTTAAGTTATAAGAGCGGTCACAGAGAAAATAAAAAATTAGGGAGGCGGTTGCTTGTGGAAATGAGGAGGATTGAGAAGGAGGGAGGGAGAATTTACTGCGAGCTCAGGCACATACAAATTCAAGCACACACACACGTACACATCAAGTGTATTTTAAAGTTGTGTGGAGAAGTGGAGCGGCAATCTTGAGGGTGGCAGGCAGATCCACTTGGCAATTCGAGACATCTGCCTCTACAGCTTGGGCAGCCTGTGCCAACGCCGGCCCCTGGAGAGAGCCCTGTTCCCAGCACACTAAAGCCCAGAAGTGTTTGTCGAGCCTAATAAATATTGCACAGTGCTTCCTCTTAATCTCATTAATGTTTGTGCATGTCTGTTGGTGGCTGTAGATATAAACAAGGGATGAGCATTAAGCCCTTTAAAAAAAAAAGACAGCAGTCATTGACGCCACCGGCCTCCTCCCTAGATATACAACTTTGGTCGGCTTCTTTTTAAGCCACTGAGACACAGAGCGATGGAAAGACTTAAAGCACAGAGGCATTATTATCTGCTCCATAACACCTGAGTTCATCCACAGTTAGATTTATAAATCCAGGCATTGGATTGAGGTGCTGTCATATTTGGGCCAGATGAAGATATCTGCAGCAACGTTTGGCAACATGTCGCCTTAATTATGCCTAATTTGTAGACCAAATAGCCGCTTATCACTCCCACTTTCTGTGACAGCTTAATAATCTCTAACCCCAGTGTGTGTGTGTGTGTGTGTCTGAGAGCCGGGGAGCGTGACCAGGACCTTAATATGATTTGTGTGTTTTGGTGTCATGGTTTAACAGTTTTATACGTCAGCCCAGCGATAAGTATCATGTTATTAGGGAGTTACATATTTGACTTTATTTTTCTCAAAGGAAGCCACATTGTGACCGATTGTATTACAATAATGGCATTAATCAGGGTCTCCTGGGAGGAGGAGGGAGGTGATTTGCATTGCAGCAGCTGACAGTTCTGTGTTCCTATCTTTGTATGCAGAGTAGACTCCCAGTGTACGCTCCAGTAAAGGTTACCTTGTAGGAAAAATAGAAGCAAACTGAAGGGTTTGGAGCACCTTTTTTTCAAACTACAAAATGTCATTGTAGCCCTGTGTGATGACATATAGTCAAAAGGGGCCGGTGATTGCCTCGGAAATCATTCAGCGTTGTCTTTTCCTCTCTTGATGCATTCCTTCTGTCTCCTCTGCTTCTAGTGTGATTGTGTATGTGTCTGTGTTTGCGTGTGTGTAACATAAGGAGGGAGTATGAGAATGGAAGCAGTAGTGGGCGAGAGGGCCCTGATGGCCCTGCAATGAAATCTGCCTGAGCTTACCTCTACCAGCTGCAATTATCATTAAGCCTCCAATGGAACTGGTCCACTCCAGAGACACCTAAAAGCCGCCGTAGACCCACACATAATATTGTATTAAATGGGACCAAAAAAATCAATACACAATGCAAATGAAAAGCAGGGGAGTAGGATCCACTCAGTATGCATATTTCCTGTCAAGTACACTTTCTGACCCGCTGAACGGCGTTCGTGGCGGAACTCAGTACTTTTGAAAATTACTGATGATCTCTTGTTATGAGCCCCTATCTGCCTGCCTGGCACTATTTGTGATACGCTTGTCTAGCCGCGTGTGCTGAAAAACCCGTTCGCTTCCTCACTGAATTAAAGAGTTTGTCCATGAACTAAGGAGAATGTGCTGCTTGTGTCCTTTTTGTGCACAGTAAATGGAAATGTTGATAAATACCTCCTCCCATGAAGCACTTGTTTTGTGGCGGCTGTGTGTGGTGCACAACGGCACAAGAGAGCTAATTATGAGAAGGATGAGCTGGGGTAAGGAGCAGGGTGGGCAGCTACTTATTTTGCTCCCTTTCTTTCTATTGTATGGAGATATTATTTCTGCGATGTAAACATTGCGCTTTGTGTGTGTTTGTCAGTCTGCATGTGTATGTGCGCATCATTGGAGGGTGCATACAGTACATGGAAGACATACTCTAGCGGGAAGGAAGGAAACCTCTGAATGCATGTGCTCTGTCAGTGCAAACAGATAAGTGCTTATCATATACCTGTAGCCAGGAGGTCATATCCAATATAGCCAAGCAATTCCTCCAAGCCCACTTCCCTCGGTTGAATTTGCAATCTTAACTGGTAGGGTGGTCTCTTCTATTGTGAACAGGGCACACACTGGGTTGTCAAGGTATTCTCTCTGAGGCCCACATTCAGACTTCCCCACACAGACGGTTGATGCTCTCCCTCTCTCTCTTGCACACTTTTTGTGGCTCACTCAAATCATTTTCATTTATATTCTGCACTGTATGTTGTTTACAGTTATGGATTCTGTACTTTGTTTTATTGGGGAAAAATAGTATTTACATGTCACAGTTTTGTATACTTTTATTATTAAAAGAAATATGTTTTAGATCCATGCGATATCGCTAAGATAAAGAGCAGACAGTGTTTTTTTAATACCATGTTTATTTTTTATTTTGAAAAATATATTTGTCCTATAAACGCCTAAAATTACAACAAAAATTAACCAGTCCTACAATTTACATTGCAATTGCAAGAATATTTTGCATTTGTCTCTTTCATAATATTCTTCCTAAATACTGATAATTTAAGACATTTAATTCCACCTGATTTTCTTTGCTAATGTTTAAATGTAAACAAGGGTTTTGCAGCCTATATTTTAACATTTTAAACGGTTATGTTCATTTTTTTTTTTTTTTGCAAAACCTCATCAAACTACACTATTGCCTGTAAAGTTGGAATAATTTTGTTTTCAGACACTTTCCTCTTTTCATTCCTATTTATACACATCAGCAATTACATATTACATTACATATTGAGCCCCAGTGACACTTTATCTTTCAACGATTAACCACATTATCACAATCATTTCATGAGAAGAGGGAAAAAAAAAATTCCAACAGTTTATATCATTTGCAGTATTTTATTCATTTTTAATCTCCGTTTTACTTATAGGTTGAGCCTTTTCTTTAATGGTGGTTCTATCTATGGTTTGTTTCCTATGTAAAGCCTTTCTAACATTTCTGAAAGACACTAGAAGATGATATATAAATAAATTAATTGAATAATAGCATTAATGTATAGAAAGTAAATTGTTACTTTAAAAGATGTCATTTTCAGAGAATTAATACTAATGTAGAAATATCACTGAATATTAAATGATCACCTCATTGTATTATTCACTGTAAACAATAGGAATAAGTTGCATCCTCTCTCTCCCTCATCCTTTTCATGATTTCAGAAAAGAGATGAGCTGTTATCTAATTAGCCCTGAGCTAATATTAGTCACACTCACTGACATGGTCTTTCATTTTTTTCCAACTTGCATTTTTGTTCTCACACTTTCCTGTTTTCCAACCGCTCCTCAGTGGTGTAGAACGTTTGTGGATTTGTTTTAGGTCAATGGTTATGATGTGAACTCATTACACGAAAGGTCAGACCCATACATAAATATATACTGGGCTGCGGCAAGCGTGGCTTGTCTCAGAGAAGGACCTCAGGATACTTAAAGGACCTCGCCCTGGGAAGAGAGAAGGGCAGACCTCACAGGAGGTTCACAGGAGATGACTGTCTGTCTCAACCAGTCAGCCAATCCTGTGTCTCAGTTCACTGATTATGCACACTTCCCAGACCGCAGTGAAGATACTCCACTGGGAAAGGGGCACAGAAGCAGGGTTTTATACGTTGTCGTGTCTAAATAATGATGTTGGAGCTATGAACAGGGGCTGCCTGCTATTCCCCCTGGAGTTTTGGTTCATGGCCTTTCGCATCTCTGGTTAAAACTCCTGTCTCTAATGACCCGTGTCAAAGACTATCCTGCACTATGGTAATGACATATTATATCTCATCACTTACACCCCACAGTGACAATTATAATCATATATATAGCTTTGGCTGGAGCCGGCCACTGTTATGACAAATGGTAATGGATATGGTGATGAGAGACGCAGAGGTAGGAGAAGGAGCTGGGTAGTGGAAGAGACAAGGAGGCCAAGACCAAGGGAATATGTCCAAGCACGGAGCACAGCAATGAGGGATGAGTGAAGACACATTGTGAAGAATTGTGGTATCAGTGTTCCTTACACAGGGCTTCATTCTTCACCCAAGTTATTGTTCATTCACCTCCTCGCCCCTTAAAGAGTCATATCCTGCCCTGTTTGGCTAAAGAACACTTTCTGCCTGTATGGGCCCTGTCACTCCCCTCTTGTTTCTTACAATGGGGGGGTTTTAAGCTGCCACACTAGATGTGTAAAACCCTTCCCTCTCTGATGGGGCTGGAGCAGGGACCACCAGCATACTTGGCCCCTTTGCCCCATGATGCACCCAAAACAAAAGTGCATTGAGAGTCTCCCCAGTTTTTGTTCCTCGACCTCGAGGTACCAACACCCACAAGGCACTGGACCCACTTCCTGTGCCGCGCTTTGCTGTATATTTATTACCCTGCTCTGTCAATAACATGTCCTCCAAGCTTTAAGATGGATGTTTGCTGAATAAGTTAACCTTGTGTATATTTGACAGTAGTCTGCCTCTTTGGGTCTGACTTGGCACAAAGAGAGGTTTTGTTCATGATTATCTGTCTTATCCTTGTGTTCTTCTTGTTTTTCTTTGTTTCTTTGTCTCCATCTCTTTTCCTAAAAGAAAAATATCCTTAAGGGCAGGCTTTTCAGTACCATCTTTTTATTCCCTTTTATGCACATTTTTTATACTTCCACACTATCTCCCTTTAGCCCCAGTTCCCAGTTTCTATTCTCAGCCCAGCTTCCATGCCCCAGCGCTGCCTGTCCTGCAGCAGATTTAGCCTTTGTTGGCTAGTGTTAATAGGATTAAAATGGGTTACTAGCTCAATCACTGAGAGCTTCAAACTATCCCTAAATGTAAGTATCTCATGGGGGTCGGGGGGCATTGTGGGTCTGTCTTTCCCCCCTCTGGCAGCCCTCCTGATCGAAGGAGAAACCCCAGGCCTGATGGGGGTGGCAAAGGTTTGGCCTCCAGGAAAATCCGCAGGATTATGTCAGCACTCATTACAATGTACACAAAGACCACAGGATCAGTAGGAGCACAAACGGAGCAGTTAAGTCAAATAGGGTGGGCCATGGGATTCTCCGCTTCCACCCTGACATTGATTAGCCTTTGTGCTCCATGACTCCCCACATTCAGGCTACAGCCGCTGGGTTACTGATAGCAATATCTGAAGTTAGGGCTTGACTAGGTTTCATTTTGGGAAGAATCACATTTTTCAAGCTTACTGTTATATATCAGTTTGTGATAAGTTTTACCTCGAAACATAAAGTGATGTTTTTAGGCTGATGTTTGCATCCAAAATCACAGATTTTTACTAAACAGACAAAAACAGTCAAACAGCTATGATAAAATAAAATCAGCCTTGGCAAGATGGATTAGTGGGTATAGAGTATTGTGCCCAGCACCCATACATAATTAGACAGAGGATGAGAATAGTAGGGGATCTATTGTGATAATGTGAGGTCACATTGCTCTTGAACATCCATGATAATGACCATATCCAATGAAGTTGTATCCATTAGGCATGCTGAAGTGTCCAGTACCGCATTCACACAGCCCTGAGACTCACACAATCACATGCATGCATATACCTCATTTGCATAGCGCTTAAACAAAAGTGAAAGCAGATAATTAAAAAAAATAAAGCGCAATAAACAGCAGAACGGGATTAAAATTCTGCTTGTCATTAAAACACTACAGATGCATCCTGGGTGGAGCATTTACGTGTCTGCAACAGTGTCACCCTCCAAGGCTGAAAACACAAGGGGCCAGCCAGCTATTAATGTTGTGTTCATTTAAATAGGTACTCAGGGGCCATGTAACACCCTGTTCCACACATATTTTCATAAGTGATGATAATACTCTCATCCGTTCACAGGCACCTTCACACTTGAAGACAGATAAATACATATGATGTGTGTGCATACACACGTGCATGCACACATGCATCACCTTCTACCATCACATCATTGCACACCTTCCTAGGCAATCAGTGTGCACAGTTGTGTTATGCTACGCCAATTCACTAGTGGTTGTGCATGCCAAAGAAAAGTTGATGCTGTATTGAAGCTTCACTGCTAATGTCACAGAATATGTAATAGAAATATAATGCAATCTCCATGTGCCCATATATTCGAGCTATTGCACAAATGTTGCATTGGCAATATGTCCTGGCCAAACAAGGAGAAGTGATTGAAGGGATTTTGTTTCCATTTCTGCTGCATCAGGTCATAAAACAATGCACTTGGTCTACACGTAGAGCACACAGTGATTCCTGTTAAAGTAGCTTCTCAGTAAAAATTGCTGAGGTCCTTTAAGAATATTACAGACATATGGGTTTTCCCTCCACACATATCTGTTTATTTATTTACCTAGATTAGATCATAAAATCATAAAATTACCCTAAAATTGCTTTTTCGAGAATGCACACAGCATATATATATTGCCCCTATCCTCTCCTGTCAGCGTATTCATAAATGTTGCTGGAAATTTTCTTATTTTAGCAATCCTCCAGATAGCCAGAGCCCATTTCCATAGCTTTAAATAATGTCAATCTGGGCAAACCCTGGATTGAAGCCCCTGAGCCGGAAGGCACAATTTCTCCTTTGCCTACAGTCTGATAATTTTCGGAGCTATTGGCAACTTGGGAATTTTGCTGCCTTATCACTTGGGCTCAGCGAAGTTCACTGCCACTAATCGGTGCAGGGATCACTCATTCAAGGATTGCATGATCATGTTTTTTTTTCCAGGGCAGTGACAGCTGTCTGCACCAGAGCATTAGCAATGCAGATGAACCAGCCTAATAGGTTAATGCGTAACACACGAAAATTAGGTTTAATCCCCAAGCGAAATAATCTAACATTTACAAATTCCTTGATGTGGGAATAGAGACATTGCTTGTGACTCAATTAGGTGCAATGCGGATCAAAGCAAATTTACCTAGAGCGTGTGTCCTAGATCCCCAGCACCAGGCACGTGTATGTGTGCAAATGTGTGTGTGTGCATGTGACAGTGAGGGATATGGCAGTGTGCCTGTCCTCATAATGCTGCAGGCAAACCCAGGGCGGCAATAACATCATCATGACAGGACCTCTGCCTGCTTATTTATTCCCTTTACTTACCTCACTGCTCAAATAATGTCAATGCACACATGCACACAGACATACACACCGTGACACACATACACGCACACACACACATTTGAAAATGAATAGCCTTAGCTGTGGAACCTGCAGAGAAGTGATAACTGAGATGGTGTGAGCAGCCTCCGTCACAGCAGCAGTGTTTTCAGTCTAATTGGAACTAAGTACCAGACACATGTGGGAGCAAATATATGTGGCGATTCATATGCATGTGGTCAGGTTGGGATATATTTCTTATTCAAATCTAAATTGAAGGGGGGTTGGCTGAATCCATTCCAAATGTAGCACTAATGTTGGATTCTATCCTGCATCATGCCCTGTGATTACTATTAATAAGCTCCTGCCATGTGTACGTCGGAGACCCTATACAGTGCCCTGCTGGAAATAGAGCATCAGGGTTGGTTGTGTATGTGTTTGCACACATGTGTGCGTGTATGTGTGTGTATCATTAACGGGGTGCAGCTGGCCATTAGAGTCTTAGGGTGGGTGTTGTTTTGCTCTCCTCCACTGTGTTCCTGACGGTGTATTTGTAATGTGCTACTCTGACCACCAGCACTTTGTTAGAGGACAAAAACATTTCCTCATTGCCTCTTACACAAGTGTGTGTGAGTGAGGTCGAGACTGATTTCTCAAAGCAGGTAGTGAGTAATGAAAGACACACTCTAAGCCTTCACGAATTGGCAATCGAGAGAGGAGAGAAGACTTCAGAAATAAGCACTGTTTGGGGATGGGAAGCGTCAAAACGCACCAATTACTATCCCCAGACAGTTACCCGTCCAAAAAAAACACACTGAAATCAATGAGGACACAAACTGAACAATCAGCTGCAACTAGCTATCAACAATGGAGTGGAATATGCAAAAATGCCAATTAAATGTGTTAGCATACGCACTTTTTTTGTATGATATCCCAACATCTGTGGCATTAGCCATGGCTCTCTTTATGTAAAACAGAGACAGGGAAATGAATACGCAATCTACCACTGTGTTTTCATCATTAGTGCGCTCCAACTCACGGCTCTGCTGCCTCCCAAGCCGCCTGAGTGGGGAGCGAGAGGAACATTTGTGTGCCCTCGCTTGCCAAATTAATTCTTGTCTTGACATCTTAATTCTCAGTTCTTGTGTGTGGTCAAATCAGCCTACTATAGAAAAGCAATCAAGCAATTATTCCCAAATTATATTTGCCCAACACACACTGATTGGTTATTCTTTTCTTATTGAGTAAGCTCATTAATTCTGAGCAGCTTGCTTGTTATGCCTCTGCCATTACTCCTTTCCCCTCTCATCCCCTCTCTCTCTTTTTCTGTCTCTCACCCCCTGCTCTTCATCATGCACACTCACTCCCGGCTCTCACTCCCGCGCCCCCCCCCCAACCAACACACACTTCCTTCTCTCTCCAACAGATGCACCCTATCTTCCAGCCCCAGCCTGCTGATGTTTTGGAGATGACATACACTACAAAAGCCCCATGATCTGTGGCATTGTCTAGTCGGCCAATTACTATTCCCATCTCTGATTAACTTTGATGTGGAACCTAATGAGATAAGGCAGCTTATCAAGGCAGCAGCTGATAGTGGTCTCATTTATTCCTGTGCCTGGCACCCAAGTAAGTGACAAAAACTAATGAGGAGGAGTTTGTATGTAAGCTCAGGTCTAAGGGAAGTGTAAAATTGTTCATCTGCAGTTCATCAGCCCCTGCCTGAAATGGCCTCGGCGTCGTCAGTGTGCAGCACCGAGACACTCCACATAACAGCACAGTGTCTCACTATAGAACAAGAGCCACCGAGTTTCTGTCTCTCTCTCTCCTCCTCTCTCCAGCATCTTTCTCTTAACAGCTCCTTTTCTGTTCTCCAGGCTCTAACGGTGCAGCTAATTGCTCAGGTTGTTTAGCTGTGAGGAATGTAGGAGTGTAAGCTGTTGCCTTTGCCTGATCCGCAAGAGGTGAAACCTTAATTTTCCACTTCTGCCATCTGTGTCTATTTTTATTTTCTTGCCAGTGTGAATCTGTGTCGTTGTAATTTTCCTTCACTACCTGAATCACAAAGCACATGCCTGACTACTGAATGTGTTTCTCAGTGTTATTTTGTCACCGATTTAAAACGACATTCACAGTTATCATTCTTTTAAAATTGTGTGCTTTTGAAATATAAATGAAAAATTAGACAGTGAGTTACACACTGAATTATGGATTAGAGAAGTGGATTTTAAATACACTTAATTTCACATCGAATCAATAGCAATAAATAGCTGGGAGCTGAGTAGAGGTACATTTTTTTTCTTATTAAAATTAAAATGTGGTCGGTCTTCAATAGTTCCTGTTGTACTGCTAGGCAGTGTAATAATTACTGGCCTTTAAAAGAGTGGTTAATATTTTCTTATCACCAATACTACTACATTGTAATGAAACAGTGCTTTTAAATAATACTTTTGTTGTGAAGCAGTAGCACATTCTTATAATGCGGTTGACGAAGGAAGGAAAAAAAATTAGCCTGAAGTGAATTGAACTGTGAATTCTCCTGCACGGACTGTGTGTAGAGAGGCAGGAAGTGTGTGCCTTTTGATTTGGAGTATAAAAGTAAATAATATTTGTACATCTAACACATACTCGAAGTGAATGAGCAGCCCCTGAATGTGTTTCTATGAGCAAGTGGAGAGCTCTACAGACTTTAAAGCCGGAGCCCAATTAAGCCTCGCCTCATCGGGAGAGGGAGAGGAGCTGAAAGCTGAATACATAAGATAATACAGCCGCACTAAAGCAGCCAGCTCGCTCAGTGTAAAATTAGAGAGGGGAGAAAAAATCTTGATAAAGGGAGAAGAAAAAGCAGGGACAGACAGTAGGGGGAAGAAGAGGAAAAGAAGTTCCTTTGGGCCAATTTCCTTTGAAACTGTTTAACCAAATACAGCTATTCATATTCAACACAATTAATAGTGTCTCTTTCTTGTTCAGACAGCACATCATAACGGGCAGAGGGGAAGAGAGAGAAGAGGATTTCTTTCTCCCTCCAAATTGTAGCCAATTTAAGGACAAAGCGCTACCCTCTAGTTCGCCAGAATAGGAGTCGCACTCATAAAAGAAGACTGACAGTCGACATCCAAATCTCATTCAAGGACGCAATTTCCAAATGCTAATCATAATCTGCAGATGTTGGCCACTGATACATCCATTAATTTATTTATTTTGGAAGCATGTCTGTGCCCATTTGGACAGCCTGTGAAATTTGAAACAAAGAGGGAAAATCCCTTCTTTTTGAGGCATGTTGAACAGTGTGCAAGACCAGCCACAACATGGACATCTGCACCATCTTCAGATGAGATGTGTTAGCCAACACATACACACAGTACACACAGTTAGTTATGTACATGCACTGATGCTCAGTAAAGCACATGCACAGAGGGAAATACAGGGACAGACTCAAATACACACCCATGTACCTCCTTTTTTTTCTTTTTTTTTCTTTAACTTGTTTTGCTCTCTCTTTCTCTCTGGGTCATTTTAGAGTACCTCAGATGTGTCATCAGACATTGGTTTCCATCTGAACCTCAGGGAAAAGAGAAATACTTGACAGAAAGATATATAAAAAGAGGACACTCTGAATTTTTGACATTCTTTGCACAGCTGCTTCAAAATGAGTACGATGGAGAGGCAAGGAAAAGCAACTCCAAGACGTGTTTTTGTTTATTTGCTGCCTTTTCTCCCTCTCCTCTTTCAGGGAGACGGAGGCAAGCGCGAGGCCACAACTCACTCATCCTTGTATAGAGGGACTCAGTGCAGGGCCGTGAAAGAGAAATAGACTTGGCTAAATGAATTCTGGGATCTGTTCTATTCAGCTGTACTCAAAAGGATAACCCCTTTTTTTTCCTTTTAGATACCAAATGCAAGGTGAAACTCAGCTCAGCTTGTCAATTAGATTGCATTAAATATGCTGCTTCCTTTGAAAGGTAAATAGATACACAGCAACTGTAGCTGCTAAATAGTAATTAGATTTACTGAAATCATAGCTGGTGTTGAATCAGTCAGCTGTGTTTGTTGATGTGTCCTTTTAGATTTGAATTTTCCCGGCTTATCATCTTTACATTGATCTCCATTTTTATCTTTCTCTTGTGGGTTTTTTATTTTTTTATTTTTGTACATTCTATCTCCCTTTTTAAATACACAAATAATTGCCCTTGGTAGGTAATATATTTAAAAAACATACATTTTTATGCCTACTTTACTGTTATTCAGTCACATTTTAAGTAACATTCCATTTTAATGCGAATATTCAGAGTAGACTTCAATGAGTGCATTGAAAATGTGGTGACCTCAAGTCGAGACTACATACAGCCATCTATTACCGCTGACTGATTCTCTGTACATACTGATTCATACTTTTCTTCATGTGGCTGATGGCTTCTACTCGGATATTATAGAGCCTATTCTTGTTCAGTGGGGCTAATACTTGACACCAATTGAGGTACCATTAGTGGAATTAGTATTCACTTACGATTTGTAATATTTCATGGTGGCTTGGAAGTCCTGTATAGATGCTTGTTTTCTTTGAAGCCTGCCTTTGGACGTTTCCAGAGCCACTCTTTTGGCTCCCGTCTCTCTTTGTTGACTTTGTCCTGCCTCTCCCCAATAAACAATCCTCCCAGCTGATAGCATGCCAGGTTCTGTTTGAAACAATCAGTGCTCGTGCCCTTCTTGAGCATGCCAGGCCAATCAAAGGCAGGGGAGACAAACAGAGCTGTGCAGCTGTCCTCTGAACAAAATGAAGCACTTCCGGGGCCAATGAGAAATACTCAGGCACTGGATGCTCCCTAAATGGACCATTGTATGTTCAGATTAAAAAACCTTCATGATCACACAGCACCTAATTGTAGGCTGAGTGACACCCCACTTCCCATACCTACAAATCACATGTTTATGTTCACTGTGCCCTCTAAACCTGTTTCTTTCTTCATTCACTCAGGCCCTTTCCTGTCTGGTGAGACTTTTATTCTTTAGGAATGAAGAAAAGACGTACCCTGCTAGAAATGGATTGGCTCCAGTATCCCCACCCACCCCTTTTTCCAGTCAGCAGCATGTCTAGCCATCAAAACACTCAACATGCCACAGCAGTCTGACTGGGTGCTGAAAGCGGGTCTGCATTTTAATATTCTGTGCACCAATTCATTAACATTCTATTGGAGCATACAATAGAGACTGGAGAGGCTCTGACCCTGCAGTTCCCCCGATCAAGGTCAGTAACTAAGAAAATAAAATCTGAATTGCATCCTGGCACACAATTGGCTCCTCCAGCCCTGCCATATCTCTGTTAAAGAAAATAAAATTACCCCCCTCTCCTCTAACACAGCAAACGCATTCATTGTGTTCTCAATAGGGGGACTTTGGAAAGAAAAGACTGCGCATCAAAAGCAAAAAATTATTTTGATCTTACAACATGAACAGAAATTCATCTATAGGACAAGCATTTGCCAATGTACTCCTGTCATTAATGTGACCCATGTAAATTATAGGTTTGTTAAGGTGCAAAGTTTTTTTGTTTAGCTTTCAACATGCCTGTCCCTGTACGCCCACACACATGCAGGGATCTGTAAAGGGGTTCACAAAAGCTAGTAGTAGTTGTGATTCACCCCAGAAACTTTACAACCTATGCCAACTATGCCATGCTGTGAAAGGTCACTCTAACTACTTACATCCCTGCATATATGGACACACATATAGAGCTAAGAGAATAAATCTGGCTGAGCAGTCGATTATATGTGACGGTAGTGTGACAAAGGGTAAGCATGTTGCTAACACGTTCCCTGTCAGGAGAGGGGCTATATGTGGGCAGACACAAAGCCTCATTAAAATACATACAGAGCCGGTGCTGCTCCAGTGGGTGGGAAAGATGCTCCATCAAGATGTCGTTACAACAAGACTATCTCCACCCACTGGCATGTATCTCCCTCACACTGTCCTCCCCCATGCCTGGACAGCACAATGGCAGGCTCCTTTATAGCCAGTGTGGGCCATTCCCTCCATTCCCTGCGAGGTCAGGGCCTAATCCTTGGGGAGTTCTCACATTGTGTTTTAGCGAACTAGGGTCAAACTGTTTGAAATGAGGGGGTTTAGTTAAACATCTATTAGGCAGGCCCAGTGTGTTGGGTGTGCTTGATTTATGTGCAAAGCTGTTGTGCTCAGCTGTCCTGATACTCTGTAGCGTATTGGGCTGCATGTTCCACAAGTCCTGTCTGTGTCACTTTGAACAAAAAGTCCCAAGGTTGGCGGCACTTTAAATAATACTCTCTGACCTAGTGTTCACCCTCAACACATGTCCACCTACACATACGATATGTCTCCCACAAGAATCGAGTCACTGTGTTTCAGAATTGTTCACATACATGTCTGTCATCTTCTTTGCCACTGAGAGGCGCTGTGCCAGGCTAGGTTAGCAAAAAGGGAAAAAAAATTAGAGAATAAAAGTTGAAAGTGTAGCTGTGTTGTCAGCAGTGCCATGTAGGCCAACTGCCCTGTTAGTGAGGCTGACATTCAAAGAGAGTCGGGATGCCGACAACAATCCCACAACCTCCTGCTGAGAGAAGACATTTCGCATGGTGGCCGAGTGCTTTGATACAGCTCTTGTGATCCTCGCTGGCGTGGCTTTGAGAAAGCACACACACAACACAGAGCCCAGGGCATCACCATTATATACCATTTGAACACAGAGTTTTTTATTTATTCTGGAATTTTCCATTATTATTGTCATGAAATCGCTCTGTTTCAGCTGTGCATTAACCACATGTTTGTATGGAAATCTGGCCTATTTGGTGCTCTGTTTTTGCTGTCTTTATACCAGCTCGTGGTTTCATTTCTTGTGTTCATTTGTGAAATAATGCATTTTATATTGTCATTTGGAGCTATGTAAAAATGTTAAATACTCACAGTGAAATAACTACCTCGTTGAAAGTGGCCTCTTTACATAACTAAATAGAAAATAATTAAAATGTGCCACTGTTCTCATGCCGCCCATTAATAGCAAGACTGTCTCTGTAATTGCAAAATGTGACTGCAAGCAATAAGCAGTAATGCAGGTTAGTGAATATACAACCCACTTTTAAGACTAAACGCAAACAGGCCCCACTAATTACCGAGGTACTATGCAGTCATTTTCTGTGCAAGGGTTACCGAATGGTTGCCTATTACTTCACTCTCCCTGCACCAAATGCTTAAGATAATGACCAGTTACTAATTGGTGCTTATACCTTATATCAGTTTGTGCGGAATATAATTGCAGCTATTATGTACTAAATAATCATTGGAATTAGCATCTTTTAGCAAAAACCATGCTAAATAGAAGTATGGAGCATTTTCCAGGAAGAGGTCTCAGTGTCGATGCACCACCGGTTGATTCATCATTAGCTAGAGGGTTCAGGGCAGAGGGAATGCCTTTCCTATCATATTGTGGTGTCAGTGCATCCTTTGCTCAAGCTAATGGAGGCACTGATGTAGTACACGTACTGTGCACATTCTTGTGTGTTTGTGTTGTTTATGGGTTTTTTTTTCAGCAGCGTATAAAAGATATGTGTGTGCTTAATGTGTTTGTGTGTGCGTTGCTCAACATGAAGTGCACAGGGGAAGAGAGGGAGGTCTATATTCTATGCAGATCACGCTCCCCATGCTTCAGCAGCTCCTCCTTTGTGTTGGCCCTTCCGTCAGCTGTTGACTTCCTAAGTGTCTCAGACAGCCGTGTTTCTGTCTGCGCCTCTGTCCACTGCCTTGTCCCGTTCGCATTTCTGAAGTCCGCTGACTGCTAATGGCCGTGTTCAGACAAAGAGCCCACTCTGTGGCCACTCTGCAGGGCCAGGCCAGGGTCCAGTGACAACCACGAGGGGGGGTCCGGGGAGGAGACGTAGAAGGGGCTAGGTTTGGGAAAAGGGAGGGCTGAAGCCAGGGAGAGCACCCGGCACTGCCTGCCTCTCTACACTCATGTCACGCTTGTGTGACAACCACTCCTCTGTGCTTGTTTGAACTGTCCTTCCCAATTAGCACTAATAAGTCACTCTGTAAGGATGAGCAAGCATAGTGTGCCCAGTCACCCCCCGTTTGCATCCGCATAAACAGATTTGTACACAAAACACAAACACACACATGCTCTCTTCCCCCTGAAGCTTAGCAGCCCATGAAAATCCCAGGAGCACAACCCCGCTAATAGACAGAGAAAGCCCAAAAGCATCTCGTTCCCAGCAAACAAGTGCCAGTAAAGTGGCAAATTAATGACAAGTCGTTTGAGGGGTTTGCCCAAGAATAATTTTACTCTGGCGTCTCACTACCACTGAAGAATTGATTAGATCCCTGCTCAATCAAAGTGCCTGAATCAATAAAGAGCGGAGCAGGCATGCTCCAGCCCAATTTATTCACTGCATCAATCTAAGGTAAGAGTCATAGAGAAACACCGGGAGAGAGATTGCCTCTGGCAGGTGACAACGTAAAGGCCCCTCTGAAACTAAAAACCAGTATTGATTGCAGAAAAGCAGGTGTGCACCAATTCACACCATTGCGCTGCTGTTAGTTTAATACATTAACTCGAATGCCTTCCCGCCTCCAGTCAGGGATGCACAGTACATTGTTTCTTTAAATTACTTACTTAGAAATAGTATTGTTATAAACTGAGAAGCACTGAGGAAATGATTACTGTTGTTTAGTTTCATGACGCATTTCAGCTATAAGAACACGCGTGTAGTATAAGGAAGAAAAGTAAAGAACTCTGGAATAATGACTTTACTTGTGTTTTTCTCAAAGTAGAGACTGGAGGACTTAGTCAAGCTCGGCTGTACCCGGCTGTTTACTGTTGCCTGCTTGTTTATTGTCATGCAGAAAGCAGAGGAGGTATTAAAGGCAGATTTCGCCCTTATTTTAAAATGTGGTGCTGAAGATTAGAGCGCTTGCCAAACACTGTGGAAACACTTAATTGATTTCCTTTGGACTGTTTACCTCTACTGTAGCCCTCCTAGAGCCCAGCACTCGCTCACACACATGCACACACAAACACACACACGTAGAGTACAACCCTGGCCCCATTGACGCCAACACAGGCCTGCCAAGAGCCTCATTAGTATTCACAGCAGTGGCATTTGCCAGCCTGAGCGTTGCCGTGGTGATGCTGCCCACACAAGTGATGATAAATGGTGCTTTCAGCTTCCCTGCCTTCCATAGAGCAGAGCAGGGAGCTGAGGAGTTGCTGGCTAGGACCCAGCTACAGCCATGGCTAGCAAGGCCTCATCCTAACGGGCAACTGACGCATGACTACACAAGCCCGGGGCTGCTTGAAGGCTTTGGGTGCAGGGGAGTGGTGGGTAAGAGGGGTTTGCTGCCGTACGGGGTGTATGTGTGTGTGTGTGTGGATATGGAGAAAAGAGATTTAGGTTCCACTATCTGTGTGTGTGTGTGTGTGTGCAGAAGAGGGGGAGGAGGCGAGGGAAGAAGTGTGTGCTTGAACTTGTTATTGTTGGCTGAAAAAGTGATGTCAGCTTCACTGTTTCTCGAGTGTGTTTTGTTCCCTGTGTTTTTCATTTATGTGATAATCTGATCACAAGTCAGTGATAGAAAATAACTGATTAAACATTTTATTTATCTAAAAGTACCCTGAATTTTTTGGTCCCAGTGTAAATAAATATTGCATTAATAATTGTCAATTCTTTTTTTTTTAAATGTAATTAGCACCTACCATTCTACTGGGAAATACAGTTCCTTCAATAAAATTGCAACTGTTTTAATTCTTATAAATAGTGTCTTAAATCACCTGTGACACATCCATATATCTTAAAGTGTTCCTTTTCATTTTAAATTCAAAATTTGCAAATAAATTGTCAAATAATTCCTTTTTTTTAAATTTAGAAATCACACAGTTTACATTGAAAATATAAAAAATTCTCATTTGATAGTTATTTTAATTAATGCAAAAAATGCCCATAAAAAACATTTTAATTAAAAAAAGAACCCTAAATAAAATTTGTGAGTCTCAGCCTAAAAGAAACATTAACATTTTTATTCCAGTCATGTGAAACCATTCATGGTTAAATAACCAACCTTGTTTTACACTAAACCCCAAAGCAAAAATAACTGATTTGTGCATAAAAAGAAATGTGGTTTTTAACTAAGTACTCTTAACAAGGTAGTGAAGCAAATTCACCGTCAAATGACTATTGAATCCACCATGCAGGCTTATTCAGTTGCTCTCCTGTTTCTTTTACCGCAGGTGTCACAGCGAGGCTTGTTTGAGCCTTAAATCAGCGTAGACAAACAGAGGGTTAAGGTATCCAACTACAGTTTCCCTCCCCGGAGCCCACACATACAGACGTGTAAGCAACGAGGATGACGAGGCTGGGATGAAATCCTCCTGATCCTAGTTAAATAAAGAAAGACTATGTTATTCCCACATTACAGTGCACCGATATGAAGCGCATTAAGGGCCTGGCTGATTTGAAATTACACCCTGAGCTATTAAAACACTGCAACAGAGACTGGCAGAGTGTCTCTGTTTGATACTTGCAGGTTTAATGTCACTAACAACCGGGTTATGTAAACTCTGCTGTATTTGAAGAGCAGCCATTTTATTTTTTATATATTATGTTCTTATAAAAAAAAAAGAAGCATGTAACTATTATATTTTGGAAGAGAACTGTACAAAATATACATAAGGCCTGGCATACTATTATTTTTTAATGGAACATGTATTTGCAGGCAGGAAGTTCAAAGGCAAATAATTCAGATATTATGAAAATTAGGATAAATTACACACAATATTCTAATGTTCCACACGTACTCTTGAACATTTTATTATTTTATTACATTTTGCATTTTATTCTGAGGCTTTTCAGTTGAATCAATATTGAATTTATTCTTCCAGCATCAAAGTTTTGTACAACCATCCACAATTTTTTTGCAGTAGAGTTAACTTACAACTGACTTTCTGTGTTATACAATCTTCTTACTCAATCCTGCTATGATGTTTGCATCATGACCAAGTGCTCTCTCACTCTATTTTTCTGAGTCTGTAAAATTCGAAATTGGGCAGTGAGCTGATGAAATTACAGTAAATCTTGCACAGACGATGAACACAGCCCTCCATGGTCGAACTTGGGGATGACCGCCCCTTCAAAAGATGACCTGACCCTTCCAAAATCAAGCCTGATTACCCATCTCTAGGACACTAAGAAGCGCCCAACTTCAAAAGGAGCAGAGACAATCACGGGTTGGGTGGCACGGGGAGGGGGGTGTTCAGAAACCTCAGCCTTGTACTGCGGTGGTTTGGGCCAGACTGAACGGTCGCAGCCAGGGGGCTGGAGCTATTAAAAGATAAATGTATTTCTCTGTTACATTATTCATGATGAGAGAAGGTGGGGTGGGAGCAGAGAGCTGGAGGCTTAGCACAGCAGTGGATCTGGACAGGGCCAATGCCCCCACTGCATCCGCTGCACCCACACCCTGATGTAAAACTGGGTGAGTGGGGTGGGGGAGCACAGGCAACAACTGTGAGAAGAGAGAGGAAGATAAAAAGATAATGCAACAGTCTCACATACAGCAAATTATTAACTGTAATAAAAAAATCTAATAATAATTGCCCAAACAGAGATTAATAAATGTTAATTGTGAACATATAATAAGGAAATAAGTAATTTCTGCAGTGTTAAGAATTTGGAATTAGTAACGCACTGACTCTTGCTTTCAGTTCCCCACAAACACACACACACACACACACACACACACATTAGAAACCAGGAAAGAGCATCAGACTGTTGTGCTGAATAACCTCTCAGCTGCTGATTAAGTAAAGGGTTTGGGCAAATATTTTGGAGACATATTGGACTTCTATACTGGGGTGAAAGGAAAAGTGAGCTTTTGTCCCACTCATCTCTGATCTGCAAGAAAAGCAGATTAGGATGACCCCAGTGTCACTCATTTGGAGATGACTCAGTGTTGAGAAAAGCCAAACACGCTGGAGAGAATGTCAAACAGCCCCATCAGCTAGCAGACACCGCTTTCTTACACATCATTATTATTCTTCTCCTCTTATATAATCAGAGGCTAAATCTTTTAGAACTTGTGTTTCGTACCTCAATGCTTCATGTGTAGAATTCTGACTATATGTATATATGATTCCTATATTGTTTTTAAATTCTAATTATATTATTATTACATTTTTCATGTGCAGAACCAACAAAAATAATTTTTGAAATTAGGGGATATAGTTTGTTGAAATCAGCAAAAGTATTTATCTCACATGCCTCATGATGGGAGAAACTACATGTTCATGTTTTAACCAAATGTTTTCCAAATTGTTTTATAATTACCTATAATTGGACACACACTGTGCTGTTTTGTTATTTCATGCCAGTACCTATTTTCTGCAGTAGGTAAAATTATACTGGTGTTATGTTTTTTCTCAAAAATAACAATTAGTGTGTTCTCTGGTATTAATATAAATTCATTTTTCATGCAATGCTCAGGTAAAAAACAAAATCTAAGTAAAATATTTAAATTATACTGGAACAATGTCATTTAAGACTTTACTGTCACCTTCAACAGACCAGTGATCCCTTATTAAATATCACAGTTTCAGATCCACTCAACTGAAACACTCTCACAAACCACCCAGCATAGTTCTCATGTCCATTAAAAAGTGCTTTTCCCACAGCACAAGTGGTCCCCATTTCTTATTTTTAGAAATTTGAGGTACATTATACTGGCATAAAATGCACACCGGTGCTTGGGAGAAAAGACAAGCTCTATGACAGAGTGGAGGGTGGTCTGAACACATCAGTACTCATGACTCCATGCTGCGATCATTTGTTTCCAGACAAGAGGGCATAAGGGTGGGAAAAAAGAATATAAGACGGCCAGGGGATGTGGGAAGGGCGGCAAGGGGTGGAGGCTGTTGGTGGGATGTGTGCGCCTGTGTGTGCTTGTGCACTTGGACAGATGAGTATGTTTTATCTGTCTCTGTGTACTTGTTTATGTGGTTCACTATTCTTGTTTGCCACTTTACACATTCTGGCTTGAATTAGATACAAGAGACAAAGGGCTTCATATTTGTGCTTGCATGTCAAGGATTACTTGTTCCATTGAATGTGTCCCCCCATTATCTGCTTATCACTCTCTGTGCTCTTTAATCTCTTTCTTGTCTCTTCTCAATGGCTTCCTCTCACTGTCTCCCCATCACAAATGTAGCCTTTCTCCCCTTCTATTTTTTAACACTTACAAAACTGAAAAGGCCTGGCCTGGTCTGGGCCACCTGGAAGCACCAGTGAAGCTTTCTCCCAGGCCTGGCTCCCTGCCACTAGCCAGCTGTAGCATTGTGAGTGGCCCATCTCAGTTAATTCCATGCATTGCAATTGTTGCCGGGCACTGTTTACAGCCACCTCCTACTCCGCCTGGGTAGCCTCTCCGATTGTCCTGGGGCCTCCCTTGTTTAATACTGTTTTGCAAGTTATTAAGCCCTGGAAGTCCATTAATCACAGTTCACGGGCTGTGTAAGCCCACACAAGGCAGGCAGAGGTGGGGGATGGGGAGGCACACTCGCTTTCCTCAATGGGCTTAGACGGTGGTCCATTCAGATCCCTAACGAGATCATTACCACTAACTAAATACAAACCTGACCCCACGACCTGCTGGGAAATTACGTAGAAGCTCCCTGGTGCAAGACATTAATATACACACCCCTCCATCCCAACCCCTCCCGTTTTCCTGCACCAGTGCGTAAACGCCCACCCCCAAAGTCTCCCAGTGCAACCCAACTCCACTCCCCTACCCCACCTCTTGTCCATTCTCACTTTCTTGCCAATGGACAGAAAACTAAACCTGTCATCAAAAGAGGCCTAATCACTGCTGTGATTGTGGTAAACCAAGCCTGACAGACATTTCACTGAGGCCTCAATGGCCACATCAGTGCCACCTCCCTATCTAGCCCCCTTCTTTCTCTCTCTCTTTCTCTCAGTCCCTCGCTGTCTCTTTTTACCAGGCCCCTGGCCAATGAGCAACAAACACCCGGGGGCTTTTCAGATTACTTGACACACTGTGTCCACTTTTGGGAGGGAGACCACCTGGTAAGCTCATTTTAATACAAAACCAGTTCAGTCTCCTCTCTCTTTTTCCCTACTCGTCTAATTCCGACTCTCAAGCCAAGCTACCACCATGAATTCTGTCTAATCCAGTGACCCCCACAGAACATTCCTGGTTTTACACTCCTCGGAAGAGGCTGGATTTTGGAGGATTACATGCTTCCAGTTCTGTTTGGAGGCACCTGTGACTAGAGGTGGAGGGAAGGGCCGACGATGACAGTGAAACACAGAAAGACAGTGAGAAGGATTCCTTCTTTCCACTCAAACCTCCACCTTTTATTTTGACTTTTTGAGTCATGAGTGTTCACCTAAACATTGTTTACCTGAATCTTTTCCTTTGTAGAGTGCCTCAGAACCACAGCATGGATGCTGTGTTCTTAGGTGGGGGTGTAGAGGTTAAGAACGATGACAGAGTGGGAGTGAAGGATGTGGGTGGAAAGAGAGGTTGGTTGGGGGTTTTCACTGACTTTCACTTTAGCCCCTCAGCTTATGTTAAGATGTTGTCACTTTCACCATCTCAAGTGTTGCCACTTCAGATGCCGGAGCTTAGCATTTGCAGTGGGTTCTGGGAGGGGGGTGGGGGAGTGAGAGAGGCCAAGCAGGAGGAAGTCTGGGAAGATTTCCATTTTAAACAAGCACAACTTTGTTACACTGTCACCTGACTACCACGGCTCCCCCTTTTCAGTGTTTCCCAACTTCCTGTCTCGTCTTTGCTCCTTTCGTGTCTCCTTCTCTTTAGCTGCCTCTCTTCATCTTTCTCAAGAACTCTTTAAGGCAGTGTTTCCGCCCTCAGTTCCTCTGCCAATGTGATGAATTGTATCGCACAGCCTTTTGAGTTTTGTGGGTAAGGCGCTTAATTGTTTCTTTTTTATTTTTTTTCCACGGTATCATGGCAGATGCTTATTCTGTGGGTGCAGTTGTAGATGTGCATATTTTAAATTAGGAGTAATATCCCCCACTTTAATCCATGATAAGATCTCAATTGTTCTATGATGTGAAATGGAGATGCAGCGACAACCAGGGCTGAATTAAATCGAAATCTTAATTTACCTGGATATTATCCTCCAGTGAAATATAATCACTCACTGAATAACTGGGCACAGCAGCAAATTCTTAATTGACTTTTAATGAGTGTCATGGAACATACTGTAGGCTTCAGTGTAGATGCAGAGATTAGGAAAAGACAGTTCGGTAAGCTTAAAAAAAAAAAAAAGGAAAAATATGAGCCAAAACATATCAAAATGACCACATGCAGATATACACACATACACACAAAAACACTCTCACATTTTCAAATTATCCACTCTGGAAAACACAAATATAACTACAGAATTGCACACAAAACCTCACAGCATAGGCTGGTTGTGGAGTGTCTACCTGGCGCTGCATTGATTGTTCCTCAACACTGACCAATTGTAAGCTCATAATGATGATCTCTGGCATGACAAGTGATTTTAACCTGCCTGTGGGCCACCCCCGCACAGAGTCACAGATCAGCTGCCCCACGTAAACAAAAACATTAGGAGAGCGTTCCACATTTAAGAGCATGCTAATTACAGTCATTCCCATGTGAAGTACTTTCTGCTGCAATTTGCTCAGATCACCAAACCTCCAATCCCTCTCATGTAAACAAATAAACTCTCACGCAACAAAGAGATAAAGCAAATAATAAAATAGACACTGGTGCTATCGGAACTCGCTGGGGGCACTGTGTTTGAAGTAGGCTTCAAATAGTATCATACTACTCTACAGTGTTGAGTCCTAGCATTGTGCACATCCCCAGTGAGGAATAATTACAAGGGTTGTTGATGTGTGGAGAAAACAAATGCTTGGGAATGGCAGGATGTGGGGGTTACAATTCCACTGCAGGGAAATAAAGAAATAATTTTGTAAAAAAAAAAAAAAAATGAGTGCAAGGTGACTAAACACAAAATACATGTATTTCCTACCGTAAGCAACGTAAAGAGTCAGTTTGTCAGATTAAAATTCATGCGTTCAAATGAGCTCATCCTATTAAATGAGGGATCAGAATTTTTACAGAAAGTTGTGGTCGATAACTGGCCTGAAACATGTTACAGTAGACACCTGACTTAGCCAGGTTACCAGTCTTGAAGTTCAGACTAGATTTACCCAACAAACTACATACATACCCAGCAAGAGCTGAGTAGAGTCAATTTTACATCGGTTGAAATCAGCGCCAGTGTCAACTCTCGTTACTTGTCTCATCGGGAGTGGATGGAGGTGATGGTGGTGATAATAGTCACTCAGCAAAACTTTTAGCTGTTATGATGCTTACTACTTAACTACTACTTAATTGTTACCCTCAGAGATTACCTTTCCTTCCATTTGATTGACAAATACTCAGATATACCCTGTGTGCAGTGCCAGTCTGTGGGTAGTGTCCAGTCTACTGGACGGAGGCAGAGTGGACACTGCAGTGACTCATTACACCTCTTCAGGTACAAAAAGGTGTTACAAGATGGCACAGGCTTGGACTGGCTAGTGAATGTGCTAACTTAAGTATCTCTTGAACACAATACATTGTTATCTTTGACACAACTATTGATCATTTGTCGATTATTTATATTTATAAAAACATTTTGAAGTAAAAAGTATTCCAAATTTCTCCTCTGATAAATTTGATATACTATATTTTTACAGGTGAAGAGAGTTAAAGACTGAGTTAAATCATCTAATATCAAGAGGTGTTTAATGAGTGAGTTCTCCCACATGTTGTGTCTTGATATTGATTACTTAATTACCGATTTCTGAGCATGCATGCTTTGTCGTAATTGTTGCAATCCTCTCACCTTACCTACAGACACCGGGGCTGATCCACCACAACAGATTGGGGGGTGAATGTTACCACAGCCCTCTCCAACCCTCCAGGTGAGTGTGTTTCTTCAGTAGTGAAGGAAATGAAGCAAAAATGATGGAGTGTTTGTTTTCTGACATTTTGTCTCTCTTCGGCCTCATCAGGTCTGAGCCTCGCAGACGTCAAGTGTTAATTTAGGGCTCCTGCCGAGCGTGAGCCTGTCAGCGGCAAGGCTTGGAGGAGGGAGGTGAGCTCTTGCAGAAAATGACCCTTCTGGTCTGATTGTCTTCTGGCCCGCAGACTGGCACAGAGAGGAAAAACAAAGACATAGGGAGAGAGAGAGAGCAAGAGAGGTGGCTAAGTGCTAATGCACCTTGCAGCAATTAGAGGAGCTTACCTAACTGTGTGAGCACAGCACGCAAAGGCACGTACACAAAAAGGTACACTCAGTAAAGTACACCCCCCAAACAGCCCCCTTTTAAAAAAGCACATGTTGGAAACCTAAGTACATCCAAACCAGCTGATGTCAGCACATACACCAACAAAACTGGTTCCTTTTGGAAGAACTTATTCAGCTAAACACACACAAACAAACACACACACACACTTTCCACTGAATGGTTTTCTACCACCTTTTAGGCCTGTGATTAATTGGCCTGAGCTCACGATAGTGCAACCCTTTATTCTATGAAACTTAAACAAAAAAGACAGGCCTCTCTAAAGATTACAGCAGTACATTAACCACAGAGTGAACCATGAAATTGCTTTTTCCCCTCCTGCAGTGTTGTGACTCTATAGTGGTCTTTTCCAGTCACGGGAAATGTGCACGGGCAGTAGTGTTACATCACTGACAAACAAGAGAACATGACGTCTGGGTGGAGCTTTGCTTAGTAATGCAGAGCATCTGACCAGCACAGACCAATATTAAAACAGCCACAGGTATGGTGGTGAGAGGTAATAGCCTTTGTTGCGATAATAGGTAATGCTGTTTTATTCTGCAAAAGAGTCAAGTTTTTCCAAGAGAGTCCAGTACATCATATTCGTTGTGATAAAGAGGGTTTAGAGGGCTGTCACAATGGAAGGAAAGGTTAATTCCGTAATTATTTCAGTGTGAAAAATAAATAATGTACCCTTTGCCGTTTCCATCATTTTCTAATTCACTTGGAAATTCATTTTCTTTTCTTTTTTTCACTCCACCTAGCCCAATTCAATCACTTGAGTTCATCTGTCTGTGTTATGCAAATCTGAGCGGCTGAGATTGAACCCATTTGAATACCTGGTTCAACTTATGAGCGGAGGGGCTGATAGAAAAGATGAATTCTTCCGTTTCAATGTGCCTCCCTTTTTCACCCAGCCGTGTGCTATCAAGGCTACCTTTTTACATGGTGCTCTCATTTATTTTAGCCCATTGCACAATGCTGCTCTGGCAGTCAAATGTATGAATAAGGAGAGGGAGTTACTCTCTTTTTCTCTCTCATACTCTACAGAGAGGCGAGGTCTGTATCTAAGATCATGGACACTAGCAGCAAAGACCAGAGAAGATAGTTTTGACGAAGTGAGAAGAGGGTTCATTAGACTCCAAGGATTGCCCGAATATCCTCTGTCTGTGACTTTTTCAATGAAAGGGAGAAGAAAAATTGCTTTGCACTGTAAACACTTTTGTCAGTTCATCACTGGTTTGCTGTCATAGATGTGCTGACTACATGACTCTCTGTTCAGATTTTTGATTGGCAGCCAGCACAAGGCTTGAGGAGGAGTAAGGTCTGTGTCTTGTAGGCTTAAAGACATAACTATTATTCCAACTTATCCCTAGGAATAAGTCCGGGCAGCCAGGGGCACAGCAGGAGGCTAATAGACTAGCCCAGTGCAGCCCCCCTGAAGCTTGATGCATTGTGTCAAGGCCTTGTCTACTTCACGCACATTAAGGATCACATGCCACAATTTCACACTACAGCAGGGGGACTGGCCCCCATCCCAGGCCCTGATTGGCCAGTGATGGATGGTGTTGACAGTTACAAGCCGAGTACCAAGTGGAGCAACACAAAGGTCAAGGTTGAAGCTGCTAGTGTGGTCTAGTTAACAATGAAGGGTCTCCATGGAAGGAAAATGCTGTTTATACTAAACACTAACTATGCAGTGTGTTGTAAGAGCACAAAGAGCTTTAGTCATTTAATGCCAGGGTTTTAAGAAAGTGACGCAGCAGCTCACAACAGTAGTACAACATGACAAAACACAATGAAAGTTAAAAAAAAAAGGCTGAATATACAAAGAAAATAAAAAGAGACAGATCTGTGCATTTGCATTAGGAAATCACTTTGCTTGTGTCACACATATCAGTGGACATTGGATTGTGTGCCACATTAGTGTCAAAGGAATGAAACAGTTGCTCCCACTGCAGTGTCCTGCAGGAGTGAATTTTTTCAATATAGCACTTCAGGTTGAAGACATTTCTCCTGTCATTTTCCTTCAGTACTTCAGTGTAATTCTTTTTTTCTCTCCCCTCCATTTTTCCCCGGCGACTGCAGTATGTGGCAGTCTGAATTGTGTGTTATTACCCAGCAGGAGACAATATCATTACCACATATTTGCTGTCAAGGGTCTGCAAAGAATGGTGCTGTCTTGGGCCTCAGTGATCTAACAACCTCACACAGGGCTCCAGAATTACCCACTCCTGGCTGGGGGAAGTCAAACACTACCAGTTAGAGAGGGGAGTGAACAAAAGAGAGGTACCCTCTCTCTCCCCCTGTTTCTCTCTCCCTCTCTTGTGAAGATAGAAGGGGACACACCTCCTCTGTGCAAAACGGAGGATGCTATTCTCCAACGCCTTGATAGAAATATATGTTTGGTTCAAGTGCTGAGTGATATGAGGCTGGAAGGTAGATTTGGGCGGGCTGCATGTATGACAGTCTGTCATTTCAGATAAAGAGACAAATTGCAATCTCTGCGGTATACTATTTTTGTTGGATGAGCAGCTCATAATTACCAGTACTTTAACTACCTCTGCGTTCTACACTATATGCAGACACAAGAGTCAAACAGTGTTGAGTGAATAACATTGTAGGTGTACACAAAAAATGTCAAGTTCCTTTTCTGTTTTCCTCTTAACATATCACATTGTGACAGGGATTTCAGCAGTTGAAACAGTTCGTGTAGATATGCCATATAATGTCTGAGGGAAAATAACTTGAGAATGGACAAACAATCCCTTTCATGAAAACTACAATTCAGACTTTGTAACAATGTCTTTCTCATAAGACAAATAGAATTGTTATCATTTCCGTTGACAGCATACAACAAACAGACCCAACAGTTATGCATACTGAGTGACAAAGCCATCTATTTTCTTTCCGGAAAAACAGGCAATACACATTCTGGCAATTGAACCACAAATGAGGAGTGAAAATTCAAACTTCCTCTTCCATCCACCATCATTTTTATGAGCCATAGAAATATTTGATTGCTCTTGCATATCTCTGTATGCTTAAGGAGGCAGCCAACCAATACATAGCCACGTAAACAAAGTCTGGAGCTCCATATGAGCCTATCATTTAAGAATACAAGCAAATCAAGCTTGCAAACAATCAGGAGGTTCTTCCTCCAGTGCTTTGAAGATGTAAACAGAACCCCTTATTTAAGGTAAGATGTGGCTGTGCAATCCTTGATACACCTCTGCACTGAAACAAGGCAAGAGTCCTTGATTTTTCACAATAGGGGCCAGCCCTTGAGAAAGACACATTTGTATTCATGAATGAAGGATCTATAGTGGTAAATTATGAGCTTGCTGCTTCATGGTTTTTTTTTTGTGAAATATTTGAAACTTGCAAACCATTTTAATAACTAGATTCTGTAGAGTATTCATGAACTAGAAATAATATATACTCTATTATACATTTCTAGAGTGTACACCATAGGGAAGTGGAGGGTCTAATTAATTAAATCTGATTAAATGTAGTGCCCTGAACAAAATGCAGGAGAGAAATGTGAATACAAAGAATGATGAAAGAAAAGCATAGAATGTAAGGTCAAGCTAACAGTCAGATGGTAAACTATTTGCTATGTTGTACATGAACAAGGAGGGATTTTCAACTGCAGTCTAGTTAGAATTAGTTAGAAAGTTGGACCGCATAGTATGCATATTACAATTTAGAATTTAATTAATGTGGTTTCCCTTCATTCACCATCCTGCAAAGTGATATCCAAGATCATGCATCAGTCAGATGCGGTATCTGACATGATATTAAATTTGAACAGAACACCTTACAAACACAAAGCACTCAAAGACATCAGCTGATAGGATGATATGAAAACGTTTTGAAATCGTTGCCACTAAATTAACCTGATCCTAATGGGATTTGAGGTAGATAACATGGAAAATTACTGTTTTCTTTTCAAGGCAATATACAAAATGGAAGCGCTACAAATTGATTTCTATTTCCTCCCCAGATGCCCTCCCCCATCCACGCATTTTCATAATTTGAGATGAGGCGATATGGCATTAATATTCCCTATCTTATCTTGTCACATCCTGAAATTGTTGGAGAGGATATGATTAGCTGAACAATAGCATGAGAAATGCACTTTATGAAGGCTATCCAGGTTTTTATGACAAAGAGAGTGGAGAGGTACAGAATGGGCCAGGAAGCAGACATGATGGCAGTCAAATGCCCTCGTTTCTGGATCTTGATTTGTCAAAGCAGGCATTTAGAAGAGCCCAGGATTTGCCGACACATGCATGCCCACCGGTGCTGGCCATTCATACATGATTAGCATTTTATTATTGTTTATAGGCCATTTAGGGACTAGGAAGACAGCCTCGAGCCAATGGTGCAAGAAGGGCTCCAAAGCACAGTGTTTTGGACTGGTTAAATGCACCATTAAGCCTTTTAAAATGAGCTCCACCCGTCAGAGACTAAAAACAAACGTGGCTTTCTAGCTATCAATGGGCACCACTTAGAGGAAACAATGCCCTGTTGAGGCCCACCAGTTTCCTCATCAATGAACATCAAAGATGAATGAGCCCTGGCTGACAGCTTTGTTTTGACTCTGATACCCACAAAGCCCTGCTCAATATCATCCTGGTCCTGCTCCTCTGGGCTGCCCTAACAGGTGCGACCCCTCTTCTCAATGCACCGTTTGACAAGACCACGGATGGGCAGGGGTGGTGGGGGGCTTTGGTCCACATCCGCCTTAATCCATCCTACTATAAAAACACTTTGAAAAACAAACGTTTGTTTGGCTAAAGTCAAAGCCCTGGAGCCTGGGGCTCATCCGTCTGTCTGCCCAGCCTTTCTCCCCTTTATTCCTGGCCGTTTTGTCAGAGCTTCAACTCTTCCCTGCTCATTTGGACAGGACATTAAACAAGACCCGAGAGGATCTGATTCCCAGCCATTTCCCACAAGAGGAATACATACAGTTACAACAGCCAATTGTTTGGATTATGATAACAGTGCCTGAAGAAGAAGAAAGAGTGTAGAAGGAGGGGGGTAAAGTCCAATAATCTCACAGACTAAAACTAAACAAAACAAAACAAAAAAAAAAAGCGTCGGCATCAAAAGACACAGAGTGCGGATCAAACCTGATTATCATTCAAGTTACACTTTAGAGGGGGAGCATTTTAAGCTGGTTAATTTCTGAGCTGCTCTTTCTGCAGAGAGAATTGTGTGTTTTCTGCCAGTGATAGGCTCCCACTACTTCATGGGGAGATTAGAGCTCCTCCACTCAGGGATATAGAAAGGCCTTCAGCCTGGCAGAGAGAGAGAGAGCCAGTGTTGAGCATTTTAATGTAGAGTAACAAAGATAAGATGTAATGGCAGATCAATATGTGCTCTGTGGTGGCAGCTCCCTGAGAACTTGTCTCTCAGACTGTGTACTAAGAAGCCTTTACCCTGTGTGCCCCATGGCTTCATTTCTCCACCGACCAGCTATCTGTAGTGACTGTCTCTCAGTGACATCTCACACCAGGGCATGTTTAACCCCAGACACCACGCAAAACAGACAGTGAATATCTAAATAGGATCGCCTGTGGAATTTGCGATGATAAATCTCTCTAGGAAGCACCCAGTTTGAATATTTGATATCACATCTGTCTTTGGCTACCTCAGGGGGCAAGGCAGCTATGATAAGGAATATTCAGAGGAGAGAAGTGATAAAAGGGTGTTAAATTCTTTTTTCATTGTGGGAGATGCATAGCAATAGTATTTGCACTCTGCCATGTCTGTGTGACTGAAGTAAAGTGTATAGGTAGTATTCAGGATGTCATTTTTTTGCTTAATTTGTTCTCCTTTGCATCAGTGCAGCATTTCATCATTCCACGATCATCAGATTCTCTGTCAATGCTGAGGCATCATAAAAAGATAAAATGAAAATTCTTCTGTGCTTTTGAGAATCTTCACACTGAAAAGTGAGACACCTTGAACTCCTTTAATTTTCAGCCAGATAAACTGCTCCCACAGCAAGCCATTATGTTTTAAGGAGACAGAAAACTTTCATTCGCATGCCCTCCAAGACATCGTTAACACACACAATTGTGTTATGACTTCTCTCTTTTTCATGTTATTTCCAGCAGTCTGTCATTGCAGCCCACATCATTCCATGTTTACCCCCGTCCTTCACATTTCAGCATCATGTCTCCGATGTAGCTTTTGACACAACTGTGCCCTAATCAGAAACAGATCATTAAAGGAATAAATGTGGGGTATTGTCATGTTTGTTTGTTTTTATCCTGGGCAGCAGTTCAGAAAAAGTAAAGGCTCTGAGCCAAACACAACCCTGATAATTCTGAACAAAACACTGAAAAAAGGAAAGTACTCGACAAAATCTGCATTTGTGGGCACAATGCATGTACTGTAAAAGACAACTGCAGTGCTTTGGCTAGTGGTGGGTCTTGCTAGCTGCCTGTGTTTGCGCGCGTGCAAAGACTCACGCGCATGTGAGTGTTTGTATGCCCGTGTGTTGTGTGACAGCAGGCCTCGATGAGGAGGACTAGCAATCGCTCCATTCAGCATCTGCTGCCACACAGCTCATATTGTCATTCCCCAGTTTAAAGGAACCTTGAGCGGCTTCAAAGATCTTTTCAAAGCCTTAATCCTAATAGGTCGCGGTTTGTTCTGTCACATCAAAAGGGGGGAGAGGAGGTGGAGGGAATAATGCATCGGGGCTGGCAGAGATTCTTAAGGGCGGAAGATTGGCAGAGGATTTGCAGTGCGGGGAGGACTGAAATCTGAAATATCGGACACAGAATGCCTGCTGTAATAGATATGAAATAGGTCTTCTCAACAGCATGAAAGGCTGACATTTCCAGAAAGTTTGTCATGAGAAGGTCCTTTTATTCCCCTTCGTCTATCTGCGTTTGTACTGCCACCTTGTCCATAGTGGAAATTCGCAAGTGTCACTCTAACAGGTTATAGAATAGGATTGGACATTTTAGATATTTTTTCACCTCCACTTTCTCTTTTATTGAATGTTTAGAATTTCCAGTGAGAGACCAATTGAGTCAGAGCCATTTTAGAAAACTGCCTTCTGCATGGCACTCAAGTTACAAATTCTTACATAGTACTTGTTTCCGAACCCTGTGTTATAGCTTGTAGAATCACATGTTAGATTTTCAAATGATCTTTACTCTTTCACAGCATTACAATAAATTGGTATATTATGTACAAATATTATCAGAGGTATTTACTAAATAACAAGGGTTGCTTGATAAGCAGTATTACCCATGGTGCTTCAGGTCAAATTAAGTCTGCCAAAGCATATAGTAGGCGTGAGACATGCTGCACCATAAGTGTCACTTATGTGTTTGCATGTCACCTCTCTGACACTTTATCAGCTGGGAAGGCGTCTCATGCATTTCACCTGATTGACTCGACAGACAAAGACAACTTGCCCATGTTTCAACAGTGCACAAGTGTCTGGCTAATTAGGTGCTCATGGGAAACCGAGCATTGATTTTCTGTCAGTGTGTCCGTCCCCTAAAAAGAAACAGGGTTGTTTGTCTTTTTCTAATGATGCACCATGTGCCATTGATAACAGCGATAAAACAGGCTAGGGGTGAAACATAAGTAAACCTGAACACACTATACCCGTGGGAACCCATATATAATGATGGCATTTAATTGTATGGGGTTTTTTGCAAAATAGGTAGACTATGAGTGTGAGTGTAGTGGGAAGTAAACAAAGTTTGTTGGGGATGGAAATGGACTGAGTTGTCTGACAAAAACATATCTTTTCAGCTCTGTAAAGGCGTGAAATCCCTCTTGTGCTTGTTATTTCACACTCCTGTGGCTCTAAGTTGGGCCAGTGGTAGCACGGTAAACAAACAAACACATGTGAATTGATACAAACCAACCACGCGCGCGCACAAACACACACACACACACACATACGCACATCATATACTGAAGTGAGGAGGGTTTGGCAGAGAACTTACTAATGACCTCACATTTACAGTATCCTCACTGAAACGTAGAATATGAATGCTGAAATCACACATTTTTGCAAGTTATTCCCAATGTGTCCAGGGTAGTAGTATATTTCTAGCACAGACAGAGTGCTGGGGAGAATGTATTTTTCTAGAATTTCGAAATGACCAAGGGTGTCTTCTGTCCTCCATACATTCTCTCTGAGATTGGAGACATGGATTTACTAAGCACAGAGAAAACTGTCATGTATAAATAATGGTTTCAGTATCACAGCAGACAGTGCACCAGCCACCTGCTGATCCAACCACACACAGGTAGAGCCAGCCTGGGTGACACAGGGCTGTAGACATGGGCATTCAATCTGCCAGCAAACTAATCAGTGAAAGGGATGAACTCCAAGCTTATCAGAAGGGGTCATGGATGTAGGTGGAGGAGGCAGCAGTGGGAGAGCAGGGATGTTTTGCAGAGCCACAGCAGGGTGACAGGGGCCCTAGAATGGGAAAATTCAGAAATCTCAATGTAGGAGGTTGGAAGAGCACAACCCTCAAGAAGGTGAAGAAAGCTTGACTGTCTACCACCCACACATTACCTGAACATGTCAGAGTCTGACGCTAACACCTTCAGCTTTACTATGATATCATAAATGCCAGGTTCACTTGCCTTGTAATGGATCTGGCAGCCCCTGTATTATTTGTAATGGATATTTATGAGTCTAAATACAGCATCATGATAAAAAGCTGTATATACCATGTTACCTTTAAAGTGGTAAAGTGTAATAAATATTTGAAAGAGATCTTACCAGAATTGCTAAAGCCTCATTGAATCCCATTTCGGATACTGCATGAGCAGGCTTAAGTATTGCATTGTCTCTCAAGCACTACCCTGTTAAAAAGTAACAATTCATTTCACTAGATAAATGTCTGTCTTTGAAATACAAGGCCCTAGATTGAACAGTTTGTCTTTAAATTCAACAATGTTCTTTTGCCTCAGCACAGTGATGCGCCATTGAATGGAGGCATTATTTCAGCTCCTTAACTGATCACCACTGGAAACCAGTCTGTATCAGCATTTAAAGGTGCAAGACTGTAATTCAGGAGGTAATTTCACATCTTAACAGAAACCAATTAAAGGCATGGACATTTCAATTAAACGTCCCCTGGCTTGTCACTACAGTGTCAGACCATAAGTGAAATTGGAATCAGATTACAGAGAGAACCTGAAGAACTATTTTTCAGCGACACATGGATCACGCATTCCAGATAGGGACCCGTGTTATGCATCCTGCATAAAAGAATAGCCTGTCTTTGCCCATGTTAGTGATTTAATTCTCCCTCCTTATTAATTTCACAGCAGATTACCTGAGAAGATACAAAATGCTGTCAGCAAAGAGTTTTAATTAAGTATGGGGTATGTTGCTATGAGTACCTTATGTGAAACTGCTGCCTTATAATGCTCTTGTTTTAATTACTTCAGAGTGCTCCCTCATTAACCTCTATGGAGATGTGCTCCAAACTACAGTGTGCATTACAAACACTAGACTGAGAAATTGCTTATATCCATACACTGAGCTTTACATTTGTCCTCTTACAAACCTAAGTTATGTGCAGAATCCATCAAAACAAATATAAGATATAGCCCAGTTTTGATGTGTACAAAAATATAAAATTATTGTGCTCTTTTTAATTACAGACATAGACATTGCAGTTGAGGGTGTTGAGCTTTGAACATGTTAATTGTGTGATAACCTTGGTAGCTTAGGGTGCTATGACAACCCCCGGTGGGAGCTTAAATTGCCGTCTCTGGTTTGTGGCTTATTTATTGGAACTGCTGGGGAGAAAAAAATGACATCGAGATTTCTAATATTTTACCAGTTAGAGCAATATATATTTAGTTCCTAGAATGTATGAATTTAAAATTAAACCAATGCATTTTCTCATAGTTTAGAATCTAAATCCACAGCAAGTAAATTGTAAAATAAATATTGTACACAAAAAGCAACCTAAAAGGAAAAATTATTGTATTTTTTTTCAATAATAAAAACAATACACACTATTAGTTTATGAGTCTGGTAAATTCAGATGCAGATGTGGTTTGTTTCATCATTTTTATTGCTCTGTTGCTCATATGTCAAGCAGCTGTGGGTGGTCTCAGCTAAAAAAAAAAAAAAGAAAAGAACGAACGAAAAAAAAAAAAAACAGCAGCCCAATGGACATTTCTCTTTGATCCTTTTCACCCTGAAGTTTCTGAATTGTCCGATCCAGATTCCAAAAAAATGCCTCAACACTGGGCTACTATTCATAATACGTGGCCGAATAACTGTGCCACTGTCCACCCCAACACCTTAATGTGGTTAAACAGGATACATTAGCTTTTAATGGCACTTAATTGTACAAAAAGGAAATCCATAACCACATAAGGAGAAAAGTCAAGTATTTCCAAGCTCTTTATAAGAACAATTTAGAGCAGACAAGTGCTTTTCAAACCTTGGATTGGAATCAGTCCGACAGCCCTGCTCGAAGAAGGGCCGTCTACATTTGTAAGGCTACAGTGCCACCATTTGGTCGTCAGGTGCTTCCTTTCACTGCCAGGGGCCTGGCAATTGGCAAATCCGGGCCTTGATGGAAAAAGAATGAATTATGTTGGTTTATATGTGGGGAAATCTTGTTTTGTAATGAATGATCTCACTCAAGAACAGTTGGCACCATAATTGTGAAATCCTACAGTGAACTATCTCAGAGAATGAAGTGTAGAGCTCTATAGTGCACTATAAAGTTGAACTGTTTTAGCCTATAGTATGTTATTTCAAAAATGAGTTGGATGAGCAGGTGCAAGATTTGAGAGGGAAGAAAACACCCAGTCGAGCTGTTATTGTTGATAGATTATTGTACAGTAGGTCCATGCCATCTTAGATAATGAGCAATAACCTGCACTTCAAGAACAGGGGAGGTTTGCCAAGAAGGAATGGTGATTACAGTCAATTAAGACTGATGACAAAGCACCAACAATAACCCTGTGTGTGTCTGGGTGTGTGTGTGTGTGTGTGGGCTTGTGTTTTATTTCCGTTTCCTTCCAAACTACCCTGTTTTGTGTAATCAACATCTGTTGTGACAGGCAACCTCCTCCTTTCTCAGAATGGCCCACTTCAGATAATGAGTGTCATACCAAACTGCAGGGCAAAGGCTGATTTTACTCCTCTTTTTACTCCTCCTCTTTGGCCTCCGCTCTCACTATCCTGTGTTCCCTCTCCTGTCATTCAAGACATCTATTGTGGAGAGCCTTGAAAAAGGCTGACAAATGTTCTCACGACACTGCCAGTGCTCAATATGTGGGGATGGGAGATGAAATAAAATAAAGTCTCTTTTTTTACTGTAAATATACCAAAAAAATTGTGAGTGCTTTACTTACAGAGCTGTAATATTTGTACAAAAGTTAGTGCAAATATACAACCTTGAGTCTTTTGATATAGTTCTCCTAATCAATAACATATAATTCATTATACGCTTAACTTAATGTAATGATATTACTGCTTTACTAAGGGAATATGTCGTAATTCTTAAAAACAAAACAGACATAATATTTATCTTTTATCCATATGTCACTTTAGCTCATCGACTCCTCATATGGTCATTGCAATGGTTTAGGCGCCATCTTCTGGTCAGTTTAATTTTATTTAAGAGTCTAAGACATGTCTCATTTGCTGATTTTGTGACTTAAAACGAAGCCATCCTGTATATAATTAATTCTAAGTGTGAAAACAGTTGTATTATATTTTAATATGTTTCAGGAGAGTGCATTGGAACATTAATAATATGTTTATTTCTTTATATTAGTAGATTTATCTATAGTAATGTGAGGTCTTTTCAGTCCCAAACTTGAGCTCTATTTTAACTCTCTAGTCTAAGCCCTGTCTTCAGTGAGATATGTCTAAGATGTGTAAATAAAACAATTTTCCCAGCTTAGCCTCAAAATTAATTGCCTCCGAAATAAGGCAGATAGGTTCAGACAAGCGAAAGTAGGAGATTGCACAGAATGTCAGTTTATTAGGGTTGATTAACGAATGCATCCAATTTCTTCGAACTTAAGATTCAGCTCAGAATATAAACACTTTTTTCATTTCCATGATGGAATTTGCTGTTTGCACAATCATGTAGAACAAATTATTTTGAAAATCCATTAAAGTCATGAGTACACTGAACTCTGTTCAATTTAGCACAACCCTAAATTTACTTCAACTGCAGGAGAGCTCTCCTTTTTAGAAATGTCTTTGTGTTCTTATATTCATTCATTATAACTTTTGGTTTACAGTGTCAAGTGGCAGAGGCTTGAATGAGCAGCATGAGCATAGGGGGTGTGGTATTAAAAAATTCAGGTGTCTTTAATCTGCAAACTATGTTCCTTGGTTCTTTCATAACAAACTAGTCATGACTGATGCTTTTAGGAGTTAGTGATAGGTAAACGATATTTTTATTACAGGCTTTGACAAGGTATCAAAGCTGCAGTGAATTACTGTTAGATATAGTTTAGGCTTGTGTCTAAATACATATGGAAACAATTCAGTCATGTTCTCATTCTGCATTACAATATATTGTGTATTGTTTCACATACATTAACACAACTGTATACTATTTTTTAATAGATTTATAATTTTTATATGTCGCATAAGCCACTAGGATTTCATTGGACTTATGTGTCCTAGTCAGCATATCAGTGAACTGACATTTTTATACTCTGACCATGGAACTGAATTCCCTGAATAATTAGCCTTAGAGTATATCTGCACCTGTCACAACCCCAGGTTGAGAAAATAAAAATATGCACTTTGTAATTAATATATTTACATTACCATAAGCACTATTGTAATACATTACACTGTTGCCTGCAAGTTGTTTCTTTCAGTATAAAGATCACTCTCATTCTAGCCAAATTCTAGCCAGTATATATGGTTAACACTTCAAGTCCTCTTGTTTTGCAGTATTAAGCAGAATCCACAGCAGTTTTGAAATGTAAATTACTATACCTGTCAAAAACTAGAACTTCCTCATTGTCATCCAAATGCAGAAGCTGGTTTAGAATGGCCATACAGTAAAAATCACCTGTACTGTGGGGTTGATAGATGTTAAATATGAGACTTAAACATAATTTACATTTGATTATTTGCACTCAGTTTATTAAAATTATATTATCTGTCTCCTGCACTGAGCTTACGTCCCCTAACTTAATGGGTCACTTTATCTCAAGTAAGTGATGCATAATTTTTCCTCTCTTATGCATACACTATTGAGTACTGGGCTGTCGGATGGGGAATCATTATGGACTTGGTTAAATAATGCCTCAGTGTAGACATCTGTATTTTACCTTATGAAATTGGCTTAATCAAGAAAATAAATTGACAGACTAATTAATGATTCATATAATTGTTAGCTTAAGTGATTTTATTTATTTTTGCTATTTGTTCAAACAATGAGGTCATTTCAATGAAGTACAATCAGAGAGTCAAGTTCACGTAGAGTATAAATAGTTAAATAAAAATAAAAGTGTGTAATACAGCATAATATTAAAAATAAATAAACAGGAGAAACATGGAAAATCTCACAAAGGAAATATGCCAGGAATTAATACATAATGAAAAAAAAACAACTGATAAAAACATTAAGAGCTTTTTATTTATAGTGGCGGTGTAGTTACTTTTCAGCATTTCTTGATTAGCTTGAACAAAGCACATATCATCAAAGGTTCCATAATAGAAGCTTTACTTTGGGGTAATCTGGAGTTTGCTTCTATTTCATTCCATTTCTCGTCTGTGCTGACAGAACACCAGGGGGCGCTTGGGGGCTGTTATTGTAAGACCAACCTGCTCTAACCAAACCTCTGGTCAGTGATGTTAGTATTTACAGTCCCTTTGTTTAGAAATTTTGAGGTCTAAGTCAAGACAATATACAAAAGTCACCATTTTTCAGTTTCTTAATAAGTATGAATCTTGAATTGAAAACACGTTGTTACACGATGCAGCGACTTGGCTTTAGCTAGAGAAGCAAAGTAAAGTATAAAACATTTAATAATTTATTCGAATGAATGAAAAAATACCAGTCAGTGGATGGCGAAGCGGTTATAAACAAGGAGGCGGATTCATATAATTTGACCACTCCTCTCTGTCAACCTGCACTTCCGTGTTTACACACCCACAAAAAAACAGGACACTAGCGGTCGTCGGCCGAATGTTTACCCAGCAAGCATAGAGTTAGAGTGGTGGTGAGGAAAGTGACAGTCACACAGGAGGGTTGGTGTATGGTGAATCACAGGTGATTTGAGTTCCCACAATTGCATTTTACAGCGGAATGTTCACTCGAAGGCAGCATGGAGACGTCAAGAAATCTACACAGAAAGTTTTGGACCCAAAGAAGGATGTACTGACCCGGTTGAAACACCTCCGGGCACTGTTAGGTGAGTGAAATGTCACAGGGCTTTTGATGCAGCATCGCCGACGTTTAGCTAGTCGAGCTAGCTAGCTCTCATCAGCCGACAGCTAACGTCAGACAAGGCGTCAGGTTAGCCGGCTGGCTGTCACTGCGGTTACTACACAGAGCTAAATGACAGGTTACGTCAACCTGCAAAATGAAAAAATCTCCCTTTACATTTGAAGTGCATACCAAATACAACCAGTGTTTGAAATATTTTCTTACGTCGGCTAATATCAGACAAGTCTCAGTGTTGTAAGGCATGAATGCTAGCTACTGCTAACCTCTTGCGGCTAACTAGCCATTCAGTGTTAGCTAACTGATGCTGCCTTGTCAGAGCATCAGTCGATCTGAAGCCCATATTTAATAAGCGTTGTTGTTAGTCATGTGTGCTCCAGACAGTTTCAGAACGCAGTAACTCTCTTCCTCAGTACTGAGTTATAAAATCCTAAGTGGGTATTTTATACTGAAGGCGAAAATAACAGTAAGGGCTTTACTTTAGCCAGTTGTTTGGTTGAGCCTTTGCTCTATCTTTGCGCCAGAGGTGGTTGATATGAAATAGAATAAAAGCATGTTGGTATGTCATACTGGCACAGTTGTTTCGCTCTATGGACCAAGGAAGTACCATATTTATGATAGCCATAAACACGTTGTGTAGGTGTTGTGCACTCCCTGTTACCATCCCTATAATACCAAGAATTACCCGAGTATGTTCTGTAATAGCCTATCTTCTACTGCATATATTAGTTTGAATAATGCAATCTTTTAATTATAATAAATACAATAATTCTTCTAAGTATTCATGCAGTGATAATGGAATTTTGAGGAAAATTAGAAGTATGTCATTTGTAATCATTTTTTGTTTCACTCCGTTACTTGTACATTTTACAGACAATCAGTTAAAGCTTTGATAATTACTGTAATAAGTTATATACAATGAGTGTCTTTAATTTGCATTACAACTATTCCATTAAAGGTATGAAATGTGGACATAAAATGTTTGTTGCATGATTTCACTGAAGTGAGTTTATTTTGTTCCAAGTAAGGTCTTTAAAGGATTGCTGTCTGGCGCATATGTAGGTCTAACACTTTTGTAATGTATAGAGTTTCAGAGACAGAACAAGGTCAGTAGGTACTTTGGGAATGTGTGGAGAGGAAGAAGGTTGTCAAGAGGGAATCAGAGTAAGTAAAGAGTAAAACTCCCCTGAATTCATTATGAGTACAGCCTATGATGTGCTTTCTCCTTAAGTAGGCCAGGACACAATAAAGCAATTTCTCTGAATTTGCATTGGTCTTTTGTTAGGATTGATATTTAATGGTAAACTTTGTAGCTTTATTTTAAATGTATAGACTAATACAATCTTCGATCATGACTTACAACTGTCTATAAGTGTGTTGTGTTGTATTTACCTGCAGAGATATTACCCACTGTGTGTACTTTCTTATTTCTTTTTTGTTTTGCAATGTTTGAGATGTTTCTGCATGTGGACCTTTTGGATGTGAGTTGCCCAATATAAGCTTTTTTTTAAGCTTGTAATAGAGTTCTGCAGGATGTGTGGCAAGACTATAAAAACATGACAAGTTTGGTTACATGGACAGCTCCTCTTTTTTGTATGGCATATTAATTATGTCCTTTTCTAAGTCAACAGGAATTAATAACACAGGTGTGCACATGCTACACAGACCTACAGACAGGCGGAAGCATATGCTTTAGCAACATTTCCTCTAATACCGCCCTTAAAGCTTTACATGATGTATTTATTAATGTTTTTAGAACACATCTGCGATGAAACAGTGGGAAATTGTTCTTTTAGTTCTGTTTTTTACTCCAACTCCCTTAACCACTGCTCTCTCACTTAATAGAGAGGATGTGAAGCTTGAATGGCCTGTACAAACTACAAGCAACAAATCTTACATTGTTTATATTTCATAGCATTATGGCACTAAGCGTAGTCAATGCACCATACATGTTTGTGTCATCAATTAATATTTTACAGTTATTATAGCATGATGGCTATTAACAGTAAACAGTTATAAAGTGCACAGTGTGCAAGTATTCAGATACATGCTTCCCAAAGACATGAACTGTTAACCTTGAGAACTGTTAACCTTTGGGTCATGTGTGTGAGTCATGTGTTGGACTGATTCATGCTTGATTGTAACCTTTACATAGTGCTGTGTTTGTTGTTATATTGATAAATGCACAGTGGTACCGAAACCTCTGCACACTGTGTGACAGCCAAAGTGCTTTGTAGTGATTTAGTCATAAGGTTATAAAAAAATGTTTAGGAAGTTGGTGTGGTGTCATCATTCTGTTGTTAGAGTACACCTTCAATGTCAAGAAGACTACAACCAAAGTGGAGGTCAATACAAAGTCCTGGCAGTCTGCATGTCCTCTGTGTTTTTCTTTCCTGTATGTGCAGTTATAGATAAGCCTTGTCTGTTTGTCCAGCAGCTGATAGAAATGCCTACATGTTCATGTCTCCCAACCTCCCTGATTTCACTGTGCTTTCAGCTAAGGAAGGATTTCCTCCTGGTGGTGCTGGTTCCTATGTGCACAGGAAACAGTGGTGAGAGATGGTGTACTGTGGAGGACGGGACAGAACTATATTTTGGCTGATTTGCCTGAATTAATCACAGTATTTTGTAAACCAAGAGTAAATGTGTAGATGAAAAATTGACAACTTTCAACAAGAATAAAAATTAAACATTTGTCAAATATAGTTTTACATCTGTATGACTCTTGTTAATACACACTAGTTAGTTAATACCAAAAATACAGATCAGAATCAGAATAATCCCAGGTTGATGTAATGTCTCATATTTCAAGATGTTGCTCCAATGTTGTGTAAAAGTTTGTGTGTCAGCATGTAAAGTTTGTACTCCACCAGTCCAAAATACTCGAGCTATGTAAAGTTTGACTCAAATGTTAGATACACGTTGTTCTCATTGTGTCTGTAACTTTGTCATATTGAGGCCATTCATCTCTTTAACCAGCTTGTTGAATCTAGTTGTACTATTAGTGGTATTGTAGTTGAAAGGACAATTTGTGGTGTAGGCTATTTTCAGAGTGGCCCTGTATTGGTTTTCTGCTCACTGAGCAGATCTGTGGGATAGAGTGTGAAAGCTGCTGCATGTTAATTTGCTGGTCATGCCTGGCTGGATTTGGCTGTTGTTAATTACAGGAGCCGAGCAAACCACCTGATCACTCGCTGCTTCTCTCACTGGAAGGACAAGTGGCTACTCTGGTCTGTTTTCTGCTCAAAGTCCCTCTCAGTTCAGTATCATTCAAAAATATTCAGTATTGGTACCAGTGCAGTATTTTCCACAAACAACCAAAAATTCATTACACATTACAATACAGATCTTTAGTTTTATTTTTCCAAGTCATTTACATTTTTGCACATGCTTATGTAGTTTTACAACATAAAAATAGAACATAGAAGTTAAAACTATTTAGTACAACTTGAAGTTGTCTATGGACATATCCCCGAATGCACTGATTGGAAAATCCTGGTCAGATGCACTACTAATACTTAAAAAGACAATTTGGCAAGTACCCAATGTTAATACAGATTTATTTATTTTTGTTATTAATCCTCACTTTTGTGCAACAGGAACACATAAATATTAATTATATTCTGTATGTAGATTTATGACTAGGGTAAAAGAACTGAAACAGCCTTTAAAATGTATAATAACAAATAAATATGATATTTCTGGCCACTGCATCGGTGAAATTACATCTTAGAAGCCTATAGCCAATATCTGTCAGTACTAATATTCAGCCAGCATATATCTTTGCATCCATACTAATATCAATATCATTAATAAAATGTATAAATATCATCTGTGAGTGGTGCATGCCCTAACACCAATAAAACACTACTATTAAACAGTATAAGGCATTTTTAATAGATCTATGCAAGGCCATATTTACTAATGCTTTGTGCCAGTGCAAACTTGTCTTTGGTGCTAAAAAATTGCTTTTGAGATTTACTAAATGGGTGCATTGCAAAATTACGGCTGGACAGGCATGGACACAGCTTTGAGGCTGAAATAACTGCGCATGTATTTGTAGAATCTCACATTTCATTTTTGGGGAGGACAGCACTTCAATGATTTGTGTAATGTGATTTACTTAGATTATGGCTGTTGATTTACTGCTAATTCCACCTATGTTCAATGGTGACAAAAGCCAAAGCTTAACCCCTTTGCCACTGGCGTCACTGTGACAGAGGCGCTGCACTGAACAGAGAGCAGGTCGTAGAAAAGAAACCTTCTCCTCCGCTCCTGACAATTTATTTGGAATGACAGTGGAAGGTGTTATCAGAGCGGGCTGACTTAACTGTCCACATTGTCACCTGAGTTGTTCCTGGTCCTGCTGAGATAATTATTGGAACAAAGTGTGCTGACATAACGTTACTAAATCACTAGGAGGTGTAACAAGAAGTCAGAGGTTTTACTTTCACATACGCTCATCAAGATTTGTGCCAAAAAAACATGAAAAATATGTGATATTCATATTTTATAGTTTTGTTTCTAGGTTCTAAAGAGAGCATACAATGTTTCCTCTGTATTACTGATGTTAAAAACAATAGCACACACACCTTACACAATAAATGCGTCTACCGCTCAGGTTTGACCACAGAGTTCTGTGAATTATGGAAGTCAGTGCTATGGTGGCTACAAATGTCACCTCTCTGTGCATCTCCTCTGCATCATGCTCTGTGCCATCTCCTTTTATTTCCTTTGTGGAATTCGACTTTCCCCTCCTGTATTTACCTCGCTTACTATGGAGATTCTGATACAGCTTTATGAAAAGGTTGGACATTGTAATTTTAAAGCATTATAGGTCACTATTTTAGACTAGGTTATATTCATCCACCAATTCTTCCAGTTCTACCACAGAAAACTCGTCTTTCTGCTCTCTCTCTTTGGTCTGTGTTTCTTTTCAAGAGAGAAACACTTGCATAAAACCTACACTTGTGTTTGTCACATTACACTAAGATGCAGTGCCTGTGGTGTTGTAGGATTTTATGTTTCTGTGCAATCTGGCTTTGCTGTGATTTTGGCCGGGCTTAGAGCAGTACAGTTCCCTGTAGAAATGAAGTTGCTGCATCTGTTTTTGCGAATCCTTAGTAAATCTGATTTTTTTTTTTTTTTTTTTTTTTTGATTGCACCCTTGCTAATTTGCACTACCTCAGTAAATCTGCCTCCTTGTATCTAATCATTTCTGTCAGTGTCATACAAGGTGTTGAAGTTCATTACCTAATTTTATTCTGATTATTCACACACTCATTCCTTGCCTGTTGCATTCAAATAACCCAATGTTCCACATTCCATAAACATGCTCAAATGTATTTGGTCAAAATATTAGTTTCATTGTAGGAAATTATACAAATCTGGCTGATTGAGTGTAAATCTGAATATTTGTCTGGGAAAATAACCTATAATACATTTGAGAGATATTTCAGCACCATGTACATTCAGAAAATGAACCTGAGTAATTGGTATGAGGACTAATCACCAATGAATCTATCACTCATCTATGCAACTGCACAAAAAGCAGAATTCTACATAGATGTTTGTTACCTTTTGTCCTCATCAGCTGATATAAATATACTCTGCTCAGAGCTGTTAGTGAACTGCATGGGTATAACAGTACATGAGTGCAAGTGTTGATAGTGATAACACCCAGGTCTGTTTGTTTGTGGGTTCTGGTGAATTTCAAGTTGAAGATAAGGCTTTTTGCAAGAGAGAGGCTTACTGATAAAAAAAAAAAAAAGTACTTCTCTACATGAGTGTTGGTGGGGTCAGGGTCAACTCAATGCGCTGCAGTTAGAAGAGGAAATCACAAGGTGAAGCAGCGGTGGAGACAATAAGCACAACATTGGAAGGGCTCTCAAGAAGGTCCTCTGTGTGGCTGAAGTAAAGGCTGAGATCACTCGACTTCTGATTCTCCCTTTTGCAAAACACTCAGTTTCTACTTGTGAATAACTCCAACCTCTTGTCACGTTTTCTCCCACACTATTTAGGTATGATATTGACACTAAAAGGTTTTCCTTCAAGTATAGCTCATTGTATCCATGACAATAAAGCAAATGGATTATTGAAAACAGGGTCATAAGGCTGTTTGTCATTTTTCTGTCTAAAATATTACACAGGAAGGTTAGTGAAGTATCGATAGGTTGTATTTTTTTTTTTTCAACACTCATCTAAGCCCCAACATACTAATGATGCCTGGTAAAGCTGCAGTGCTTTTTTTTTTGCATCATGGGGTAAAAAATCCATAATTACCTTTCAGCATATTGTGATTGGAGTGGCCCTAGAGGACAGAGACATTTGCATCTACTCATTGCATGTGTTTTTAAGCTGTAAAAAATGTACTCTGTGATGCATACCAATCATATTCCATCAGAGACAACCTGGACACATCTCTTTTGCTCTACCTCATGTCTCAAGACAGCAACTTGTTAAAGTTGGTTCACTTTCATGACGGCGACGGCGTGAAACGACACCAGGTCATCTATTTTTATATTACCGTAGTTTGTAGATTGGGAATGAGAGGACAGAGATGCAGAAGGAAGGTTTGTATTTTCTGGAATTTT
>JAPQRQ010000016.1:12909508-12953974 GCA_037367365.1 Apogon talboti | reverse complement strand
CAATTCTGAAACTTGGAAACTTTTTTTTTTTTTTTTTTTTTTTTTTAGATATCATGAGACTTTCCTTCATAAGTAGAGAAAAAGCATGTTTTTTTTTTGTCTGTACTATTGTGGCTGTTAACTATTTAAACAAAACTGTTTGCTGTTGGGATTGGGTGACACTAGATAGGTCTTGGTCTCGTGTTGCCTGGTACAACAATAGAAGCCTCTGTCATTACAGTCGTGGCATTCAGCATCATAGATCTTGCCTGTAGGCTGAGATCTGCAGAGCTGTTTGAGGGAGACGTTTCAAAGATGAAATGAGAATTGAGTCGGATAAATAGGTATTCAATTCCTAGAATTTACGAATGGGATAATATTACAGCTGCATGCTTTTGTGTGCATTGTAAATAGCTGGATAAAGATTCATTTGGACTTTATGGAGTTTTACAGCTTTGTGGTAAGCATTTACATTCAGTCACAATAAATACAGATACCCAATAAGCCACTGTGGGCTGATTATCATGGTCTATAAGTTCAATACTCTCTATTTTGCTGGCTTTGTAACTCTTCTATTGGCCACTTAATGTTAGTTGTAATGAAGAAACAGTAAATCATGTGGAAACCAAGTCTTATACCCCCTACAGCCTAGCTGGGAGATGTTGGTTGGTGATGTAAGAGAACCTTAAATAGAAGCTTGAAAGTGGTGAATACTTTGCTATGTTGTTTTTGAGCATCAGGCCCCTGGGACACTTTTTATTTTCATTTCATAACCTAAAAAAAACTAAATGAGATTAACCTTGGAGGTACTGGTGAAAGCAAAGGATAACTAAAGGAGAAGACGGATGCTTCTGTAAGACTGAGATATCCAGTAACACTTGTCTGAAAGCAGGTGTTTGTAAATTGGCATGTGTTGAACCACTTGTGTGGGAGTGATGAAATGTAGTCACTACATGGATAATGAGTAACTTGTTGTTGTGTTTACAATTGGCTTGAACACTTTGATGATACATATAATTATATATAATTAAGGTTTTCTGTGCCATTACTACACAGTAGCATGTATGTTATGGCTCTTTTAGGCTAAGGAATGAAAAATAAAGGGGGTAAATGGCAGTTTGAGATTCATTCTCACTTTTACAGCAGTATGGCACTGTCAAGATAAGAATTTGACAATATAAAGCCAAGATTACGGGACCATTACAGTCGCAAAATATGTCGTGATCAAGCTGTATATGTAGCTGTCAGACATGATACCTATTTTTATGGAACTTACTGCTATCAGCTTTGCTAAAGCTGCAGAAAACTCGATGAAACAGACTTTCAGTCACCTTAACACATCGAAGAGCAAACACTGTAATGGACTGGGAGTCTTAAAAGAGATAAAAGTTGAAACATGCCCCTGGAGGTTGCGTAACAAATACTTGTATCTTTATCTTTTTTCAGTTACATCCTTCATTTCTACTTTAAATAAAACTATGAGATTTGAGACATTTTCCTAATAAATAAACTACTTGTCACCCACTCTATAAATTTGTTTTTATCAGGGTACAATTATGTTTTATATGTAGTTATGTTAGTATGTATTTCAAAACTACATTGATGCTGCTGTTTTTGTTGACTTTTTTCCCATCATGTGTTTCAAAGCTTATAAAACCCATTTTGTTCAAATTTTATATGTCACATGGTTTTAAATGAAAGGCTTTTTTCAGCTGCTGTCCTACTTAAGAGTTAGAGGTAGGAAAACACCAGCGGTCTGTGCTTCTGTTCTGTGGTGGATAATATCTGTGTGATTTTACACACAGCACATGAAAAACCAGTTTGTCTAGTTTGGCTGTTTACCTGTCCTCCTCTTCTAATAGCTAACCCTCGCTCAGGGCCTGTGGTTTATTCTAGCACCACCTTCTTTTTTTTTTTTCAATAATTGAGCTCAGGTTGGTTTTCTATTTTGTGTTGTGCCTTTTTCACCTCGCCTGTATTTCCAACTTTCCATTTCACTGAGAAACTTGTCTAAATGCTACTGGCAGAGAGGCCAGTAGATGGTTGCTATGTGCATCTCCAAGAGACATAATGACATGGCAAGTGTGAGAGTCACAGCTGATGCATGGATTTTCAGGGGTCAATTCATTCCTGTTTGCTGTTTTATTAATGGTCAAGCTGACTGTCCACAGCAGGCCACAATGATCCTCATGTGACTTGGCAGTGTTTTGACACTCCTGACAGGTAGTCTGCAGGCAATGGTGGAGATAGTTAACAAGAAATGAAAACCATAGACTATTTGTACCCACCTCATCTTTTAATCGTGGTTAACAAAGCATCCTTATTTCTTAAAGTTGTCCTATTTCTGATTTAGCTTCAGCTATTTTCTAACTGGCCCAAATGTTTGTGTTTTTTTATTCTTTTAACAATTATTGTTATTTGTGCTATAGGGCTGTATAAATAAAATTGAATTGAACAAAAACACGTCTATATTTGCCTTTGTAACCAAATAAACAAAGAGCATATAACTGAGATTTTGCCATTTAGATTTCAATATGGTAATTTTTAGAGACATCCACACAATTGTTCACCTGCATCAGCACTTTTGATTTTACAAAGGAAAATGGTGTAACCTCTGCTCCCTGAAGAGAAAGAGTCAAAGTTGCCAGTGTACAGTAGCTCTTCTCCTCAGTGTTAAGCAGCTGAGATAAGCCACTCTGTAATGTGTGAGCTCAGACTGTGATAAGGTCAGGCTTTGCCAGGTCTACCATGACCGTTTCACACTGTGCTCTGTATAGACTCATAGGCCCCAATCTGCTACACAGCTAGACACTGACAGCCAGTTGAGAGGCACTCATGCAGTGTTTGGCACAGTGGCATCGTAATGAAATTATTTGCACCAGAAGTACTCTGATTACAAAGAAGAACCTTTTTTTTTTTTTTTTTTTTTAAAAGGATTATATTTCATGAATCTATTTAAATGATTTAATTAGCTGCACTGAAACTAGAATTATAAATGACTCTCTGCTGTAGCATTTATCCTGAACCTCACATTACTTTAAGCTTGTTGACATTTTATTTCATGTTAAGAGGGTTTAGTTATACCTCATCCTGTTCCTCTGTTACCCCAAAGAGGGCAGGATGCTTGGCTCCATTCTTTAACCTGACAGTGTATTAATCATTCTGTTTGTGCATTGCTCAGAAAGGATGATATATGGCACAGTCAAGTCAGTTATTTAATGTCCTTTTCCCCTCACAAGCTGTGGCGGCTCTAAATCAGCCAAGCAACAGTATGTTTACTGGGTACACTGTTGCACTTTGTTTCAAGCTAAAAGTTTTATAAGCTAATCCAACTCGCACAAGATAAGTCTTTTGTTAGTACAAAAAAAGTCAGTTGCCCCGATAAGAAACATCAGTTTGTCCTGAGTGCTGACTTATGATTGACACCTCCAGAATGGCACAGCTTGAAGCATATTCAACAGTATTAGTAGCATCTGTGTGGCAACAATGCCTCAAATACAGCTCATATTACTTGCTGTATTTTGTAACTCTGTAAACCGCATCATGTGACAGTTGTACACTCTCTAGCCGGTTGCAGTAGATTTATGATTAACCTCCTAACCTACTATTGTCAAATATCAACCACCTCATCCAGCCATGGGCCACATAGCACTGGGTCTGCACTCTTTCTGTTTTTTATTCCACATCAGTCATTACCCCCCTTCTCCTTTTGCAATTTGCCAACTAAAACCTGCTTTGAAAGATAGATCTTTTAATTAGGGTTAGCATTAGAGGTAAAACACTTTGGTTTCATGTCATTTTGTGAAGTACTGTGTATAGCACATCAATAGTGCATCCACTAATTTGCACATTAACTAACACCCCTGTATCTTTACAATGTTTTGGCTTCCTTCGGTCTTCCTCTCTTAAAGAGTCCTCTGTGTCTAATCAGAGCATGCTGCCAAAGAAACATTTAGCTCTCTTCCCTTTGCTCAACTCCATTCTGGCAAGAACATAGTGCACCTGCAGTGTAAGCTAGCCCAGAGCTAATGCAAATGAGTGTGTGTCTGATCAAAGGCCTGATTAGGCTTCTTTTGAGAATGACATGGCATGTTAATGATCCTGCTTGGGGTTGTATAAATGGCATACATTTAAAGGTTAAATGTGATTTGACACACCCTGGGACATTTAAATGTGTGTTCTCATTACTGCAGGTGTTGTATGCTGATTAAGTTTGAGCAGGAAGCTGTGGACAGAATAGCCCATTTGGATTGTGTAAATATACCATAGGCTTCAGCTGACTAGATGACCTTCACCCATCTTGCTAACAAGCTCAATGTGCACCATGAAGTATGTACTCTCTTTGTGCTTGCTAGGCAAATATAGTTTGAAGTCATTTTATTAGAGCTGTAAGCAACAGGAAGGAAAATATTCATGTGAAGCTTACAATTTGCAGCTTCACCATCAAATAAATTATCTTCCCACTCTGGTCACTAGCTGCAGTTGTTCTGCACCAAAGGCACGCCAAAGAGTCAATTATTGATTGTTATGTTGTGTGTGGCACAGTAGTTCATGCCTCACACCACAAAAGACCCAGTAATAGCAGTGGGGATGGGCGATCTGGCCAAAAGATCATGTTTCAATCTTTTGAAGAAGAATCATGATCCATGATTTGAAACACAATTTTCCCACTCCTTGCAAAATGTAGGTGAGTTATAACCAAACTATGACACATTTTCCTCTAGTTTTCTTTGGACTGGATGCCCAGGCTGTGTGAGGTGGCTGTTTGTGGTTATCTGATGTAAAACTCAATTTTGCATCATTGTGGCAAAACAGTATTACAGTATTTTGACAATATCTACATGAAGTAAATGTGAATGCACCCTTTCCTGACATCTGCGACAGCTATCGTTTTTCCATCTATTACTACTTTGGCAATTAAATTGATCTTCCCAAGTTTTATAATGAATTTAAACTGTTTTTACACTGTAACTCTAAATCATCTGTCCTGAGTTTAAATGCCAGGTACAAAACATATTACAGAAACTGTGTTAATGCAGACCAAACCTAAAACTCACTATCCTAGTGACCTGTGCCAGCAACATTCACTCTGTGAGTTAATACATTAGCAAAGCCCCTATCTGCAAGTTTTTATGTGAGCGTGAAGTTTTGGGTATGTTGTTATTGAAAGTATTAATTACACAACCTGTATGATTCTTCCAAAAAGTACACAGTGATACTTATGAGATAGCCCTGTCATGTGCCATAGTGATGAGAGGTCATCTGGATGGAATTTAGCCAGAGGTTAAAATATTGTTGTATACGCCATTGCACAGATTCACAAAAGAATTGCACAGCTTTTGCACCCCTAATTCACAAAAGACCAGTGCTTTATTTCTTTCCATCCCTCTTGCTTCTTATCTTCCACTTTGTCAAACCATTACTATTGTTTCGAATTAGCATTTAATTAATGTTTAATAATATCAAGGTCCAAATCTTCGGTCAGACAATGGTGGGATCTGTGTGGGACTGGGACATACCTCGGATGTTTGAGATACTTAAAAATAAAACTGTCCTGCCTGTACTAATGGAGCTCAGGCACCTTTATTACTAACACTGTGTCTCATAAACTTTATATATGATTGTGATAGTTGCCAAACACACATTAATTAAGTTGATTTGTGATGGTGGGTAACATTGTGAGCATTTCTGATAATCATAGACACAAAATATGAGTGGTTTTTTTTTCTCAATGGTTTTCATTATTCATTAACAGTATCAATAATAATGGCACATTTGATTAGATATTTGTCTTAGCATTTTGTGGAAATGAATGCAAGTTCTGTCGTAGTGCTACCTTCATTGAACATAAAGAAATAGCGGTCTGCCCTCCAAATTTTACATTAGAGACCTTAGCTGTGTCTGCATGTTAGTATTTTGCAGCTGGTGTTCTTCATGGGGGTGGAACATCTCTGCTCGCCTGACAGTTAACAGGAAACATAATACAAAGGAGAACTGTGTCACCAACCTGCCACTTCTGGTCTGTTTGGCACCTGTTTATTAATTTCTCTATAGAAGATTGCAGGTCTTTGCATCACTGTCACCATTATCTATTCTACACTATTTAGTCTGTAAAAGATTTCCTTGCAGATTACTGTAGTTGAGGGAAGTCTTGGATGCTAGCAGCATTTAGCTTCTGTCTATGAGAAGATAAATTACTACCATAGTATTTGAACCAGAAAAACAGCAACTCCTGGTTTGTTCTGTTACTAAAGTCAGCTTGATGTTCTCAGCGCTCCTCAGTTGGTCCTCATCCACATGTTATTAAATCTTCTTTCCTCTCCACAATAAATGTCATTGTATCTAAATTAAATTGCTGAGTGTGCACATTCATTTTGCTTAACTAGAGGGGTTCTGAAAACCAAGTTAGCAGCCATAACAGCCCTGTGTAATCAGAGCTCTTTAAAGCTGCTGTTTCTCCAGCAGTGCTTTCCTGTTTTTGACACGTGAGTCCCGCAGATGGAAGGGTGTCAACTGAAGGGCACTGTTATCTTGTTGGACTTGGAGGATACAGTGTCATCCCCATGTATTCCCAGGGCCTGGAGAACTGGTTCTGTCTCTTTCTGTCTGCACGTTGCTACCTGAGAAGTCAGTAAAGCCCATTTAGTGAAGGGTCTCTGCTCACAATACCAACAGCCATTGTGAGACGTTATTCTTTCAACCAGACAGAGTAAGAATGAACAACAGAGTAGGAGGGAGGGGGAGCTTTAAGCAAAAGCAGTTTGTTATTTTGTGATCTAATGTTGCTGAATGCACTATGTACTGTCTGTTAAACAGAAGACAAGGTGGACACGTGTAGGAGAGGTCCACCTGAGATTCCTAAGAAGTCAGAAGTCTTTTGATCTTCTTTTCAGTTATTTTCCTGAGGCCTCTCCCTTCTCTGTCATACTTAAGTAAGTGGTTGGGGGAATTCGAGCAGGTGGAAAGCACTGAGGCTGGTGAACACAGGATGACAGGCTTTGAGGGCTCTGACATGTAGCATTACATTTATATTGATCCAGCCCCCATCAGCTGCTCATTCACTAAACATTCACATTACACTTCCTGTCATTTCACACTCAGGAGAGCACCATTTACACATTTTTAGGGAGAAGAATAGTGAATGTTTCTTTAACAACTACATTACTAGTAGTGTAACTTTGTGAGTTACTGGCGAAGTGACAAGCAGAGTTTGTTTACATCTTTTACTCAGATGTTGGTTGTCCAAACACTTGTCAGAGGAAAGCTTCTGGTCATAGGTTATGATGAGTCACTAAAGAAACAATCATTATTTCTGCAATTAAAGTTTTATACAGTGTGTATATGTAAATGAGTGTGCACTCAAGTGTGTTACTTTGCGCTTAAATGTGAATGAAGCAGATGTGATTAGCATAATGCCAGGAGCAACTGTCATTTAAGTGTTACCTCCTCCTAAGAAATAGAGTTTGAGCTTTGGATGTGCTCCTCTGTGTCCATACACAGAGTGGCTACCATATGTAGACACAATTATAGGTAGACACAATTATAGGTCAACCCATAGTGGATTTTTATAGGTCAATATAATAATGATAATCTTATGAGGGAGGAAAAGTGATAGATGATAAATTAACTATATTTGACTTTATTACAACACTGATAACTGATGAACTGACTATATAAGTTGAAGTAATAAATACCTAAATAAATGTAAAAAATCTAGGCCACTGAATATCAAACCTGCAGTTGTCAAAAATAAATATGGTGTGTTTTATCTCAGTGGAATTCACAGCTCAAATATCTGTTTTGTTATTAACTATCTCTTTAACAGAGGGATAATTTACAACACAATGCAGTTTACACTTCACAGCTAGCATTTATCAGCTGTGATATCACACTTCTAAATATTACTTTGGCTTTGGTTTCAGGCTGTGGTTGTAGCTCTATGTTAGCTAAAATATGAAGATTAATCACTGACTCCCTGTGGAGTTTGAAAAGATTTTACCAACCACTTTTGCAACACACCTGGGTCTAGCTCCAACTCTCGCTCCTGTACAGTGATTGAACTTGTATGCTGTGGCCATGTGCTATGCCCCACCCGGCACACACACAAATATTTCTAAATTGTTCCAAGGCTAAAGGCGGTCTTGCCTTTGACTTGATCTTCCCATCACGCGTCTTCATTATCTTTGCTTTGATTTCAATGCAAAATAATTCAGTCTTTGTCTCACACCCTACAATTCCAGCACTCTATTATCTGCACTGTTCCTGGGAGTCTTCCAGTTAGCCATGTGGTGGAGAATCGCAACAGAAGGTGAATCTTAATTGCTGTTATCGTGCCAGGACTCCTCCTGTCCTATATCTGATTATTCAGGCCGGGCTTTTCTCATTATTTCGGCTCTGTAAGTACAGCAGACAATGGGGATTCATTAAATGAAGAAATTGGGGATCATCAGTGCTAGTCTGTTTGTGGCTGGACAGGTGTGAAAGCTATTTCTGTCATCAACTGTTGCAGCCCGAGCTTGTACTGCCATCGATGCTCTTCAGTCTGGCTGTGGTCCAAACCTCCACTCTGCATTCCACAAACCATTAGACATTCCCTAAATTTATCCAAGCTGAGGTGAGAAAGATCTGTCTGTCCACAGTGGTGGCTGAAACTCTGAGGGAAATGTAAATTGTCCTGCTGATTTCATATATTTGTGTGAATGTTTAGACATGTCTTGGCTTTTGCTGAAAGGCAGGAAAAAACTGCCAGTTGCTGATGCAGTTTTCTGATCAAAAATGTCCTTTTCTGCTATAAGTAGAAAGGTTATGTGTCTTTTTTAATTTTTACACACTATGACTTCAACACTACAATTTCTGCCTTAACAGATAAAGATTCATCTATTCATTCATTCATTCATCTTCTGAACCCGCTTCATCCTCACTAGGGTCACGGGGGTGCTGGAGCCTATCCCAGCTACCTATGGGGGAAGGCAGGGTACATCCTGGACGAGTCACCAGTTCAGATAAAGATTGTTTTGAAAATTAATACACAGACATGTTGTTGTTTAACACTTGCAGAAATAATGTCGTTATTCCAGTAATGATTTCAAGAGAGGAATGGGTAAAGTTTTGCATGGTAAGGAAGTGAAGCAATTTGCCTGATGTAAATCAGATGTAGACTACAAAAGAAGGAACAAGTGGGAAGTCATCTGTGTTACAGTGATGTTAAACTAACTGCCACTTCGGAGTTAAAGGCACAGTAAAAATTCTGCAATAATTCTTTAAATTACAGTTAGAGATTCACATTATTGCTTATGTCAAATGTTGTGGTAAATATAAGCGTGTGTTACAACCAACCAAAATCTATTTCATTTCTTTTAATACAAGTGTAACAGTAATTTGTCATTTTTGACCAGGAGACAAAAGTTTAAATTCTTATGCTAGGTTAGTTTTATCCTCAGGTTCCATTTTTTGTGTGTGTGTGTGTGTGTGTGTGTGTGTGTGTGTAAGATGGTATTTCCCAGAGAGAGAGCAGATATATCATTTCTGCTATCAAGATTGTACTCACTTTTTTTTTTTTTTTTTTTTTTTTTACAGATATCATTGACAAGAGTGAACTGAAGGCATTCTTCGAGAGCAACTGTTCTCAGATTTATTTTATCTTCTATGAAAATTTCATTACACTGGAAAGCAACTTAAAACAAAAAGGTAAGCTTTTCTGTAAACTATACACTGTCTGACCACCACCCTCAAGCATGGCTCAATAATTAACCCTCCTTTTGCTCTGCATGGCATAATGTTTCCACTTTGAAAGGGTCAAATGTGAGGCAACAAATTTAATGAGGAAAATGCATAAGCCTGTATAGAAGCAATTTCTGGTTTTCAGTGTAGATTTACAGGTTCAATCTTTCTCTTCTACTGCTACGGGAATGGGATTCATTCCCACTGGGAGTATGCTCTCATGCTAGCAGAAGTTACTTTGAATAAGCGTTCGCAAAATGGCCGGTATTATTGTTCCATTATTGATGAGGCTAATGCAGTATACCTCCGGGTTATGTGTTTAAAAATGTTCCTTGTCTTTCAGGGAACAAATCTCAAAGGGAAGAGCTGGACTCTATCCTCTTTATTTTTGAAGTAAGTTATTTTTCCTCTTTCATGCTGAACACTGTCTATGATTTTCACTGCCACAGCCTCAGCCTGTTTACTGAACTCTGCAACCATGGGGTGGGACCTTAGTTTCCATGGTGCCATGCTGCAGCTGTAGCTACTTCCTGAATTTGCCTCAAATAGCCTAGAAATCAATTGGATGTTGTGCAGTGAAGACAGCCTTAGCAGATTCATTTTCCAGGACTGTGGGAGAGCTTTTAGGGCATTTGTTGTTGTTAAAATCCACGTGTGTGTGCAAAAAGAGATATGTCATGTGCCTGTCTAGTGCAATAGACTGTTGGCTCTGTGGCCCCTCCTTCTGTTATACTGAATACACTTATGCTGCACATGCAGGTTAAAGTCCCCTACCTTGTTTTCCCACCTGACTGCAAAGGCAGCTCCAGTTTCTAGTACAAACAGTCTGCTCTCCAGTTACATTTGCTCAGGGCAGGGCTGCAATGATGGCAGCAGATCAAAAAATGGGGGGGGGGCAGTCTTTTTTTTTTTCTTTGTCCAGCATGTCCTGTCCTATTTTTTTCTGCTTACGCTGATGGCACAGGAGAGCACCATTAAGTTTGGATTTGTGGACCAATTTATGCGTTTGTTATAGCAGCGTTAGCCCAGACACCACTGCAGTCAGTCTGTGGATTCCTTATTTGCTAGTCAGGCATAGCTGATGCAACTCTGGCTCTATTTTATCACATCACATTACATCCTTTTGGTTCTGTCTGGGTAATGGCAATGACACTTAGCACTTAGACTTAGTGCTTCACTGCAGTATATGCTTTATCTTCGATTTATAATTTTCAATCTTTGGATTATGTTTACATATTTGCGTAACTTTGTACAGGTGGCCATCTATGCCTGCTGTTAGGAAAATAACAAGAAAATGTTATGTGAATATTTACGTGGTTTTTGTCCAATTGTATACACTCATAAGCAAGATTGTCTCCTTTCCTGTTCCCTCATCTGACCAGTAAATAAAGCCTGGATCTGTGTCTCCTACATATTTATGGAGTCATCTTTTCAAAAAGAACTAATATTGAAAGCAGCTTAACCCTCATTTGGCCTCCTTTAGCCCCTGCCTGTGACGCCATGTGCTTTTACCCATGCACTCAGAAGATAAGCTTGCTTTGAGTGGTGTGTACAGGACAGATACAGGATTGCTTTGATCCTGAGCTCGCCTACACTGTGCAGACTTTATCTTTACAGCATATTAGATTAGGCACATTAGATCATATTTGGTTATGAATTTAATAGATATTAATAGATATATTTGTGCCAACTGACATGCGCTACTGAGTATCATTTTATTCCGGAGGTCAAATTATGTAACACATGAACATGACAAGTGATAAAGATATGATATTTTTTGGCAAGTAATTCTTTTTTTTCCCCCCTTTTTTTGTGTCCTAGTCATTTTTACTGTTGTATAATGAAGTATAGCTGATGTAATTAAAATGTGTGATTTTGCTATATTACCACTTACTTTTCCATGTATGTTAATATTTATTGTAAATGTGCATCATTAGTTTCCATGAAGAGAAATGAAACAACCAAAACATAAAGTCCAAAGATGTGAGCATAGAGTAGTGTGTAGAGTATGTGATGCGACGAATGCATAACCGCTGGGACAAAAGCCATTATGTAGCTCTGTGCTTTGCGACACACTTTAATGCTGTATGGCAGGTTAAGACAACAACACAGCCCATTATTGCTGCCCCTCTAGTACTGTGCTGAAATTTCCCTGGAAAGCCACACATGTCCTCGTCTCTCTAGGCAGTTGGGAAATATAGCCCTACACCCTGTCCTTGCATTCAAATCTGGCCAGTACATGTCTCCAGTTTGCTTTGAGTTGCCGATGTGGGGATCACTTTGCTGTTGTGATGAGGTATGTGACCTGTTTTTTTTTTTTTTTTTTTTTTGGGTTCCTGTGGGGGAGTATGATCCCCCCACACTGACACCATTTGAGTAATGGATATCTAGAGGGGGTAATCTTTTGTCCCTCCCTCTAAACTCGCCTGGAACACCCCACCCCCACCAGCAGCCATCACTGCTACATTCTAGGATCTCTTTGTGTCTGCTGTGCACGAAGGCATTCACCGTGGCAGCTTGTGATGCTTCACCCGAATTGAGCACAGACCTAAAATCTGTGAGAACGCAGTAACATAGCTGATTAAGTATGAAATATTGTTGTATACACTGTGAAATATTACGGGAGCTAGAGAAATCTTTTTACAGTATCAGAACAGTAGAAAAGCTACATGCAAAATTGTCCCAATCAGAAGAGTAGTAGTCAGTCCACCTTAAACCATATAGAAACTCTGATGGAGATGAGTACATACAGCAGCTGCTGCCTGGGTCACTGACCCGCTACTGCTCAGTGGCAAAGTGGAAACTGCTATTAAGGAAATGGGTTATTAGGTTATTACCTATTGGCTGATATTTGTCATAAAAATAATAACAGGAGTCTGTAAAAAAAAATCTATCTAATTAGTGTAGTGTGATTTTCCGTTTTCCTCAAGAATATCCTTGTTTTTTTCTTTCGTTTTTTTCTTTACGTAAGTTTTGTTTTTGTTTTTTTTTAACAAAGACAGAGCTTGAGCATATCCATACTCTACTTGCAAGTGTGTGAGACATGTCAGTGTAATGTGGATAATATCTGGCTCCCCTTGGCAAACATTTCTAGTATATTGAAATTGGTTAAAGATGCATTTCTTTGACTGTCGTTTGCTCTGCTGCTTCTTGGTGATTTACCAGATGTTGGTGACAAACTTACTGAAAGGAAAAGCTGTGTTATTGAACAAAAACGGATGAATTTTGGATGTGTGTTTTTTTGCTGTCACAAGACCAGACCAGGCTTCTGAGTCAGCAACTTGGGTTTTAGGCCTTGAGAGACTCCAGTTTGTTTACGCTCCCATTTGGCTGTAGACGACCTCTTACTGTCTGAAAGCAGTCCAATCCTGGTGCCGTTAAGGTTGTGGGACAGGTTAAAGGACAGCTCTGGGATGCACAAAACTCAGAGGAAAGTCCATGTGTATCCTTTTCCCTAGACTTTCTGTCCAGGATGTGACCTCTGTATGGCCTGTTGTCTGTCATCTGGACCTGACTCAGCATTCACAGTTTCCCTTATTATCCTTCTCTGTGCTTCTCTACCTTCACCCCCCAAAACCTGTTTCAAAATCCAGATTGGACTTGACTGTGAGGCTTGCTTTGTGGATAAATCTGCTCTTTTAGTCAAATCAAATGCCAACAAAGACAGAACAGGAAACAGAAAAGGACAACAAATGAAACGGTTCTTTCTGCTTGAAAACTACATTTAGATTAATTGTATTTGCCCTTTTTAGACTCTTTAATTATTTTGACATTTTCAATTTAATTGCTTTGTGTTGGACTTGCTTCATTGTTTTCTAATGCTACAAGTCAATGATGTCAAAAATTAGTTCAGAAAAGTATAAGACAAGATTGTACCATCTGGTATGCAACAAAACAAGCATCACAAGCTTGCTTTGTTACAAATTTCCTGAACTTTATGAAGAACAAACCCTGATGTCAAAATAATCCCAATATCTACCTATAACTTAAAATTGCCATCGCCAAAGTAAGCCATTTAAAATATATATTAAATGACTTTATAGTTTCCTTCTTTGCTATTTCAAAGCTGTATTCAGCAAGATTAATAAAACCTCCAAAATTCAGAACTGAAAATGTATTTGAAGTTGAACTAAAAGTTTCAATGGTACTTTTTCCAGAGTCAATGACTGAATGAATTTAGTTTTCATGAGTGGTTATGGTTTGCTTATGTTCAGCCTTCAAGGCTTTCTCAGTGTTTATGAAAAAAATAGAGCTTTATTGACATTAAATACAGATTCCTTTTTCAGTCAGAAACTGCTCACACCTGATCATAAAAAGACATTTGAAGTGGCAGAGGAGGGCTGTATTTCTCATGGTAAGCAAAAAGAAAAACATGTTTGTTGAGCTTAATAGTGCTGTAAAGTCTGCACAGGAGGCTGAGTGTGCTCTGCTGCTGCCACCCTCTGGCGACAGCAGAGAGGAACATCTACAATTTCCTGTCTTTTTCTAGACACATTTCTGGGCTCTCAACTCTCTTCAATTATAGAGTAAGATGTGTGAAATTATCAACTTTAATTTCACTACATCTTTACCTACACCGACATTGGGAAAGTCAGAAATTTGCATAGCATGTAAATAAGCAGCCTGGTAGCTCACACTGCATTATACAAAGGGCCTGTTGTAACGGATGAGACATAGGTCTCTCTAGTTAGAGACAGTAGGTCAACTTTTCTCTGAATATTTTTTTCAGGTACAGAATAATGTTTAAAAGAAGCATATTCATTTTACTTAATGGCTGTGTTTTATATTATTCTCTGTTTCAGTCACTGTTCACTGCATATATCTGTAGCTTTTTGTTGGTAAATTTGCGCTTGCTTGTTTTAGATTGAAAAGATTTTGTTATCCTTAGATGGTATAATAACTTCCATGTTGGATCAAAAACCTAAACAATATGTAAATTAGTCAATTTCTTCAGAGAGTTCTGCATGTCTGTTGCCTTCAGAAAGCCCTTGTAGACCACCTCTGGGAGAAGTGTATTCTGTGTCATGTTCAGGCCCTGCGGCTGGAAACCTAAGTGCGGATCATGTAAATGTGTTAAGGCTGTAGTTGTACCACAGTAATGCTCCCATCTTTATGCTGGAGTATGGCTGCAGATTAGAGTAACTCCACCAACCTCCAGTCCGCCAGACTCTGCATTTGCCTCGTATTAGTCAGTAAATTCCTCATTGTTGCTACACCCATTCCAGCTCAGCAGGGAGTCTTTCTGAGCTAGCTTCTCCATCTCATTCCCACTCTCCCTTCGTTGTTCTGTGTAAGGAGAGTGAAAGACAGTGTTATTGTGTCTGTGCACACACACACACACACACACACAGGGAAAAGCTTAAGCAGGCTACCCTGCTGCGTTACCGCCTAGCATAATGTCTCAGCTGCCCCAAGGAGACAGAGTGAAGGAGGCCAGTTCAGAGCCTGCACGGGAGTTGAAATAATCCCATGCAGGATCAGTAGCAAGGTGCTTCCACACGCCTGTGCACGCATTTCACATCACGCCTGTGGATCAGTCCAGACAGAACAGAACAGATACTCACCCAGTCGTCCTCTTAAAGTGATGTATGTCTTTCAGTATTTCCACTGTCACTGATAATGATGGGGATTTAGTCTCAGAGGACAATAAGGGAGCATAAAAGATGGAGGATGACAAGAAAAGAAGGAAGTTACATTTCAGAAGAAGTAGTTGTCATCTTAGGAAATAAAAAAAAAACATAAAATAAGAGTAGGATGTGAAAATAAAATGCATAACGCAGAGCTTTTGAAAAATGCAAAAGTGCTCAATTCTAGAAAATGAAATATAGAACCAGGCTTGAGCGACCCTTTTTCTTTGTTTTACACCTCAACAGTCTGGACTAATTTTATGCTAAATATACAATACATTATTGAATAATTGTAACACTTTATCTTTTTATTTCTTCTCATCCCACTCCCTTTCTTTCTGCTCACGACAGTGCTCTAGCTTGTCCTGCCAGGATTTAAAATTTTTGGCTGGAATAGTGTCAGGGCCATTCTCATACACATGTGTAGGTGCTCATTGGTGAGCCTGGAACTTCTCTCTTTTTGTAGCATGCCATGTGAAATTACTTTTCTGAGTCACTTACTTTGCCGTCTGTTATCTCTTGCCTCGTTCCTCCCCTGTGTATGGGTATCTCCCTCACCGACTCGAGACACAATAGTTTTCAGCACAGAATTGATGGCCTGTGCAGCAGCAGGCAAGAAAAGCTGTACTAGTTGAAACGGAAATATTGTAACAGAATTTAATTGTAAATAATGTGTTGGCTGAGGATCCGGATCTGGATAGGATGGCATCCGAGTCTGGATGCAGACCACAATTGGCCTTTGATGGTATCTCTTACCTCCAAAATACTTATTCGCTTGCTCAGTAGAGGTGCTCTAGTGTGCTAATGCATTTTTCTGTGCCCATCTCTGACACAGCAGGCTTCAGTTTTTAAGGTTTTGACTTGTTATCAATTATTTCAATGTCCAGAATCGCTACAAATGGTTCCTTACTTGTTGAAGAATTGTTCTTGACTGTATCCTTGCAAATGAATGCCTTGGATCACTCACTCAGTTAGTGACTGTATTCATTCTAACTGAACAAGAGCTCTGTGGAACGAAGAAATGAACGGAATGTTTCAGAATGTGTTTTAGTTCAATTTTTTGAATGAATCGTGCACCGAACAATGCAACACTAGAACACGGTGCGTGACTGCAGAGAGAGGCAACTGCATCCGAGTCAAGGGAGCTCATTTTTAAATGACTTCTTTTTATTAGCAATCTGGGGAAAAATATTCAGACATTTCTAAAAATGCTGAATATCAAATCCATTTATCAGCCAGGCTAGTAATCAGTCAACCCATAATTTTTTTTCCGTGTTTCTTGCTCTCCAACTCGGAGGAGCTCTTTAACATGCAGATCTGAGTTGCTTGTGTGGCTCACTGTGTCAGAGCTGCATACATAAAAGCAGTAAAGGACAGACTTGACCTCTACATTGCAATCATGAAGTCTTATTGGGTCAGTGATTAAGATTTGATAAGTAGCAAGCCATTGAGGAATCAGTAGCTCACAGTGCACTGGCTATTAACTAATTGGACTGTGCACACACAAACACATGTGCCATCCAGCAGCCTTTTTCATCTCTCCAGAGGGACCCAGTTAACCTGTCGCTGCATTCAAGAATAATGATAGGCTGCTGAAAGGTTAGGGCACTCTAATTGAGTTATAAAGCGGTTGTTGGGGAGGTGATGACATTTCACAGTGCTGCACTGTGCCACAGGGATCTGCAGACATGCAAGGCCAAGTGGAGCGAAAGGGTATCGACACAGCATTCCTTGAGTGTCACCTGCTTTGGTCAAACAGTGCCACTTGTCTGAATGAAGTCAATCATTGTTTCATTCCTACTTGTTTGATCAATAATGAAGCTGGCCTGTAATTAGTGACCTGCTTAATGAACGGTGTTGAAGAGATAACTGTCATCAAAGAGAGGGATTTTACATTAAACCTTATGAATGCAATGTCGGTTATGTGAGCAACATAATAGTTTGGTTATTGCTGATATTCACCAAATGCAAATTTTGGAGGGGATCCCAGTTCTGTCAATGCCAGGTCTCTTAGTTAGCATACTAATAACTTTGTTTTATTGTTTCTCCAGAAAATCCTACAACTTCTGCCAGAGAAAATCTACAACCGATGGCAGTTTCACAGCATAGGTATGTAAGGCTTCACATCATGTGTCTCTGTTTGCGTCTCACAGATTCTTCTGCTTTTGTAACCTCTAAAATGCACTTAAGGACAAAAAAATGTCACCACAACCAAGCTTAAGCTGTCCATAATGAAGAAAAATAATTAGTCTGAGAAGGGGATGTAAATGGGAAATGCAAATGAGCTCTTCATTTGAAATGCAAATAAGTAATTGAATTATGCTGGCAGGATTTTGGTCCCACACAAAAAGGTAAACCCTTGCAAGAAGTGATAACCCCAATTATAACTGTTGTTTGTCAGCCCTTGGCAGCTAAGCAGTATAGGTCTAGATCACTGTTATAGATTTGCCTTCCCCTTAGGCTAGTAATTCCAAATATCAAGACTCATCTCAGCTTGGATGCTCCAGACAAATTCACTGCTTTGTCAGTTTTGTTCAACAAATCATTGGAGGTTTAAAGCTTCCTCTTGGCCTTTCCTGACCTCGCATAGAATTTCCTTTCCCTGTTTATGAGTTCACGTCACTGGTCAAGATGCTGTGTGCTTTGGTCACCACATCATTTCTTTCCATACAACATTTTGCGTAGAATTCCTAAGATAGCCTTTTCTTTCACTCGGTTTTCATTAGCTATTGACTAAATGCACATCAGGAGCATTTTTGAAAGCATTTCTTATGGTAGAAATCCATTTGTTGGATACGGTAGGTCAGGAATGACATTACTGACTTTTAGTGGTTCCCTCCTTTTATCTCGGGATTGCAAGGTCACAGACACAAACCATTTAAATCTGAAAACCATTATCTATTCATGTCATCAATTGCTTGCTTACCTCTGGTTCTTTCTTTCCTGAACCCCACCTGACCTATGAAATTATTATACTCACACATTTACATAATTAATGAATATGTGAGTTGGATAACTCTGCAAGCTGTTATCACAGCGGCCACTTACAGTGGGTTAGATCACCTAGCAGAGAATCTTCCTAGTCAAGACCAAACAGTCCTGTAATACAACCTCAATATTGGTCCTTAGTATCAATACTATCACAGATTTAGTTTGTAATATGTAGCAATCAAGCAGTTTTTTTTTAAAATTGTTTTACAAAAAAAATACCCCCTTCTCCCCTACATGGCCACAAGAAACTCTTAAGGCCCTCCAGTGTTTGTTTCGTTTGTTATGGGCTTTTCAATTAAGGGACTATTATCTGTAGTCTGTAATCAAATGTAGGAGGTCATGGACATAAATCCTGACATTTGGCGTTGACGTTTGCTATTGAACACAAAAAGGAAGAAAAGTGAGACTATTCAGAGATACGGTAGAGACATGGTTGTATGGTGGTATAAGAATATTGTATTCTGTGTCACCAATTAAGTGCTTTTAATTTCTTCTCTCATAATCTTACACACTGGACCTTGAATCCTAAAATGACAAGGAGTCCACAATGTCCTTGTAACAACAGTGCTGTCTGCATGCTGTCAAGATGTCCTAAATCACACAGACCTTTTCTGCTGGTATTTAGCAATCAGAGCAGTGTCTCATTTGATTATAGTGGAACCAGATTGCCTCCATGAATGCATGTCGCTGCCAACTGATGTTAATTTTCATCAGGAAAATGCAAGGCCTTGCCACCCTCCCAATCCGTTTGTCAAGACCGCCCATCAAGGCCAATTTTCCTCAGTAGAGATAACAGGGACGTCGTTCACTGTCAGCCTTGTGTGCCAGAGCATCAGCTGCAGAGGATCACTTTTGAATGTCTGAGTTGCAAAAGTGTTTGACAGTTGTTCTTCTATTCAGGTTCTATTCTGAAAAAGCTTCTACACACTGGAAATTCATTCAAGGTAAAAGCTGTTTACTGTTGCTATTTCTTTGCCACAAGAGAAGTCTGTCTTTACTGTAGGTCACAGTAAAAAAAATTAGCTACTCTTTGTATATATTCATATTTTCCTATTGCGTCCTGTTTAGATCCGCTGTGAGGGGATTCGTCTCTTCCTGCTGTGGCTGCAGGCGCTGAGGGACAACTGTGCTGAAGAACAGTTTCTTATCTTTGCCTGCCTGGTGCCAGGATTCCCTGCTGTGCCCTCCTCTAGAGGGCCCTGCACCCTTGACACCATCATTTACAACCCCTTCTCCAACCCCCCTGATGGTGAGATACATATAATGTGACATTGATTCTGAAAGCATCCTACAGCTTAATGTGATTGGGGTGGCCTCTGAGGCATCCATAATGAAAACAGATTAGATGCTGAAGCTTCCTTTTCAGTGAAGACTTGTTTTCTTACACATGAGACATTAACCTTAAATTTGTTTCTATTTGAACAGCCAAGGTCGTCCCTGAGGAGATTACCCCACTAGTGCCGGCAGTGGCAGGAGAAAAGGTTGCAGATGACCAAACCTGTTACATTCTTGAAACCCTGCTCAAGTTCATGGTCGTTCAGGTATTTTTTTTGCATAGAGTATTATTATCGTTGTGTAGGAAAGAATGTGGAATTGTGAGACAAGTGTGCCTTCATCATGTCATTTACTCACCTGTTTATAGTTTAATGTATGGGTTTTTTGTTGTTTTGTAACTGGAAAACTACATAAACCATGAGTGCAACATACTATGGTTATAAGGCAGATTCATTGTGTTGTACAACAGTAAAATGAAAATCAAGGTGTTAAGCAAGTAAAGTTCGAGCCTGTTAATCTTGCACCTAGTCCAATATGTTTTCTCTCTGTTATTCTAGAGGAACCTTCAAACTGTTGTGTTGCAAACAATATACTGTCACTGACTGAGTGATGCTGGAACCATGTAGTCTCTCTGTAGGCCTGACCTTGTCTAGTTTGTATTGTCTGTCTGCCAGGCATCCAGTTTAGAATGGAAGAATAAAGAGAACCAGGACACAGGCTTCAGGTTTCTTTTCAGCCTGTTCAAGAAGTACTACCTTCCACATCTATTCCCCTCTTTCACCAAGCTCACAAATCTCTACAAGCCTTTATTAGGTAAGCTGCCATCCGGCGAGTTTGTTGAAACCTTTTTTAACTGTAAGTGTTCTATTACTGTAATGGTACATATACTGTACTTGAACTCAAGAGCTACTGTTCTGGCTATAAAATCTCAGTTCCGTAAAATGCGTTGCATTCCTGAAGGGAAAAACTGTATTCAGAAAACTAGCACAATCACATTCTTTATACATCACCCTTCAGACTTGTACACTTGAAGGCCTTGGGTACACTAGCACTTTAGTTCAAACAGAAAAAAATGACAAGTCTGTAGAAAATCAATAAAGAAGGTGATACATAAAATAAGTAAATAAATTGTAGCACACTGAATCAGCAATTGGACAAAGTACCACAGCTTTTATGATTGCATTAAAACTGAAGTAGAGTCCAGGTATGGTAATATTTTTTAGTGGATACTTAATAAATATATATATATATATATATATACAGTATATATAATTTTTTCCCCAACTTAGCAGTTATTGTTTGTATTAAATGTACTTGCTCTCAAAAATTTCTCTTTCTTGCCGCTTCTTTTTTTTTGTAACCTTCTTCACTTTTTTCTCCCTTTCTCTGTTTTGTTTGTTCAGATCTCCCCCACCACAGACCAAAACCCTTGTATGTGCCAGTGACGCGGAACAATGAGAGCACCTTCTGCACCAGGGACCAGTACCTGGCACCCCGTGTGGCCTTCATCACCTGGCTTGTCACCTTCTTCCTGGAGAAGAAGTATGTCAGCAGTACTGCTGCGGCGCAGAGCGCCAAGAACGGCACAGAGGTCATTCCCAAACTCATCCAGGTGAGCCTCACAGGACCCATCTGTTGGCATTGTTTCATAGTGGAGGGAGTGGGCAGACTGAAATAAAGGTCTGTGTAAAGGCATATGACCATGTGCAGAAAACAAAATGTATTTAAAAGCGAAAGTGTGATTGTAAATCCATTACACTCTTGAACTTTTCCCATACTGTATCTGCTCAGTCTACTAACCCCGAATTATTATGGGTGCCTTGAAGAGGGGATGTTATCTTGATAATGTCCAACCATGGAATTGATGTTTGGGGTTCAAAATGTCTGAAGTAATGCTTATTAGTATTAAATCTAATTTTAAAAGTATATTCAGTAATGTAATTTTTTAATAAAATATATGTGAAGGTTGGAAATTATTATATCTAAAGAATTTGATTAAATAAAGGTCATTCAACTCCTGAACTTGAACCCTATAAATGTTTCTCACGTACACTCTGTCTCTGTGGTACCCAGACTGTCACTGCAGGCAGTAGCAGCCAGGAGAAGGAAAAGGATAAGGATAAGACATCAGATGGGGATACTAATGGGCCACAGGGGGAGCCCGACAAGAGCCACTCCAACAGCAGCACGTTGTCAGATCGACGACCCAGTGATTCCAGTTTGTGTAGCATTGAGGAGGAGCATCGTCATGTCTATGACATGGTGCATGGCATCCTGCTATCCACCAGAGACAATGTGAATTTTGTGAATGAAGTCTTTCACCAGGTACAGCAATGATGCTGATGCTTTTATAAGGGAATTGTTACAACACACACTTAGCAACATTTCAGAGTTCATGTCGCAAAAATTAGTGCACCATAGGCATTGTGTAGTTTCTTCATTTGTTTATCAACAAAATCCAGATTGCTGACTAGTATGGCAATAAGATGGTCTCTGCTGTCCTCTGCTGGCTGGTTGTAAGCATAACTCAGAGCTATCCTATCTGCCCTATGTTCTACATCCTCAGGCCTTCCTGTTACCATCGTGTGAGGCATCAGCAACCAGGAAGGTAATCAAAGTGTATAGGAAGTGGATTCTGCAGGAAAAGCCCTGCTTCATGACAGAACCTGACAAAAGGGCGCAGGGAGATGAAGTGGATGAAGGCTGTGAGCAGACAGTCAGCACAGAGACGAACACCATACATGCACAGGTAAACGCGCTCTGATAGACACCTGACTCTAAAACTAACTTTTACACACATCATATCACAAGAGTGTCAAATAGGAAACGCTGTACTAGGTTGAACGGTATAATAGCATAATTAGATAATTAATGACAAGTGGTAAAGGTGGCTTCATTAACAACATTACTATGTTGAGCTTATCTTATATTATCCAACTTAGTGACTGTGCTCATTTCTAACAGATATTGGAGAGTCACGGCCACAGACGGTCATCCAGTTGGGGCAGGACCTACTCGTTTAGCAGTGCCATCAATCGGGGCTTTCTCACCGAGGAGCAGAACAGGGACATCAAGGCTGGCATCCAGCCCACACTACAGGTGTGTTACCTCCAGGATGACTCTGTCCTCTGTACTATTATATTTATGTCTATGCATCTTTGCCTTTTTACGGTTCACTGCTCTTATCACATGCTGTATAAATACAGGTGTTCCTGACCAACTCATCAAATGTGTTCCTGTTGGAACCATGCCAGGATGTACCTAAACTTTTGGATAATCAGGTTGAGGTGTGCAAGGGAGTTCTCAGCATCTACCGACACATGATTATGGAACACACAATGAACACACAGACGTGGTTAGTAAGATGTGCAGATATTGTATTTTGATGGTAATGTGTGTACTCGCTATGTTTTTATGAGCCTGGTTTGTTGTATTGTCTGTTTTTACAGGGAGCAGATGTTGCAGGTACTGCTGAGGATCACAGAAGCTGTGATGAAAAGGCCACAGGATAACCAAAGAAAAGACAGCTTTGCTGAAAGTTTAGCCTCTATACTCTTTAGGGTATGTCTCCTCATATATGGTTTTCTGGTTTGTGTAATGCTCCTGGGGGGTTGTGTGTGTTGTTATACCTAGTCCTTGGTATTTAATTTGACTCACTGTGCACTTTGGAAGATAGAAAATAACCTACCTCTATGGAATGGCATTTATGTATAACCACTAAAATCTTTTTCTGAGAAAACTCAATATGCTATCATTTCCTGTTTGGGTACATCTTTGATGGAGTATTGGTTGATGGAACTGCAAGGAGACACTATATCAAATGTTGCGATGTGTGAGAGTCTCACTATCACATCTTATTGGACACCCTCTGTCAGTACTAATTCATCTCTCATTGTCTCATCTTGCATTCAGACCATCATTGTGGCATGGGTGCGAGCCAACCTGTGCGTATTTATCTCCCGGGAGCTATGGGACGAGCTGCTGGCAGTGCTGTCCTCTCTTACCTGCTGGGAAGAGCTGGTGACAGAATGGGCCAGCATCATGGACTCTCTGACAGCTGTGCTGGCACGCTCTGTTTATGGCCTGGACATGGCTAACCTGCCTCTGGACAAACTCAGCGAACAGAAGGAGAAGAAGCAGAGAGGACGTGGTGAGTGGGAGAAGTGGACAGATGTGGGATTGGGGTTGCTGAAATGTGGGTGAGAAAAGTGGTTTAAAATTAACTTACATTTTTTTCACAATAGTCAAACAATTGGGTTTTTTTCAGTTTAGCATGGAAATTCCAAGGGAGACCAGAATGTGTTTTTTTTAATTCTATCTCTGCAAAAAAAGGGCCTCAACAAAAAAAAAGGTTGTTAAGATGTTGAACTTTATACTTCTACACTGGACAACTTCCACTTGCACAACTTGCACAGCTGGCTCCAGTTTTAATAGGTAAAGCTTTTTAAGTGATTTTCTTTTTTTCTTATTTTTATTAAAATCTTTTTTTAATAGCTAAAAGTGGAGGTGTATACCAGAAACAAGGGTAGGTGTAATATACTGAGCCAGATTATGAAAGTATTTTCTCCAGAAATGTGAACTTGTTTTGAATAATCTTTCCCTGTTTAGCATTTGGGCAACAGTGCTCATTAAATGTTAAATAAAAAAATTGTATTGTTCTTGACCAGAAAGCTGTATAAACTGCCCATCTCCACTCTCTAAGTGGGCCCTACCACCAGAAACAGAGATAATCTTACATCTCAACTGTGGAAATAATAACAGTTACGTGGTGTTAAATCTAGATGCAAAGTGACTGTGGTTTTTTTTTTTTTTTGTTTTTGTTTTTTTTTAAATGTCAGGGGTAATCCAAGACTCACAGAAAGCTGCAGCAGTGGCTCGCTCCTTCTCACTGAGTTGGAGAAACCAAGGGGAACAGAGTGGGCCTGGAGTTCAAGAGCCCATGAGGATTCGGTCTGCCACAACATCAGGAGCTCCTGGTGTGGAGACGGCACGCAACAATGTCCGGCAGAAAGCTTCTGGTAAGCGCTTACAATGTTGCAGTATTGTTGTTTTGACCCGGTCATATATTATTGTGCCATTAAAGCAGGTAAAATACAATGCAAAAGGAAAGCTGGTGTAATCCCCTTGTATGTATGTTCCATTATTTATTCCGTACTGGAATAATCTGCCTTTGTGTGGGCCATGAAAACAGTACTTATCAGCTTCCTCAGTCACACACCAGACCACACAAGGTTTATGAGACATATTGACTGCATGTGAAAGACTTTAGACAGGTTTATGTATACGCCGGCCCAGGTGCTGTTGAAAGGCCTAACACTGAAGACAAAGAAGCCAGCAGATGGTCCACATTGTTCCCCTCACATGTCATGGCCCAACATCAACATGTTTCCCTGTCAGCTCAATTGGCAGCATACAACACAATTCTCTGACAACATGTTAAAGGCCAGCTTTGGACACTCATTGTCATTAGCTCAATTCAGACACAGCAAACAGCTCTTATCTGATGGGATGTGGCAGGCTAATTATAAGTTAAAACTGGGAGGCAGTAGAGTAGTAAGTCGCCCTATTGGCTGCTTGTCTTGTGTGTCCTAATTTTGTCACGACAGAATCTTAATGTGGGGGATAAGAGACTAAGACAATCTCCTTTTCTGGCCTTCCGCCTCCCCAATTATTACTAACGTTTCGAAGTGACAAGCTTGTTGAGTTAGGAGGAGGTGTATTTGTGCCTGAAGGACATGTGAGCTGATACATCTATTTAGTGTCTTGTGTGCATGATTATGCACCTATTTGCTTGCATGCAAGAAAAGATGGACACTAAACAGTACCGCCTCAAATTCCCTTCCCTTTCTTTAGCCTAATTGGATTTCTCCCACATTGATCTTCAAAGGCTTGACAGTCCTCCTCCCTACTCCTCAAGAGAAGGCCCACACATCAATTGCACGGCAGTTTTTGATAGTTTCATTAAGAGTGTAATTAATGCTCATTAATATGCATAAATGAGAAACAGTAGCAGGCTGTAGCAGAGACGATGTATCTCTCTCACTGAAAGGCTTAATTAAAGTGTGCTGAAAGCAGAGAATAGAATAGTCCTCTTTCATTGCTGTCTTTGAGATTAAGCCTGAAGTGCTGTCCAGACACAATGGCAATGCCTCAGCATTGACAACTGTCAAAACTTGGCTGTACTTACACATGCAAATACCAACTAATATTGTTCTGAGATCTTGTCTTGGTAATGGATAAAAAAGCAGGATATTTCATTATGGTGCTCATTAAGCGTTTGCAGCCACATAGGCCCAGTCAGACTAGCTGTTATTCTGCCTTTGCCTGAACGGTAAACAGGTGCATCTTTGTCTACCTTTAAGTTAGGGCTATAATGGTACACTAAAGTCGCAGTTCAGTACATGTTCAGTATAAAGAGGAAACAACAAAAGAAAAACACTAAATACATAAGACAGAGTTGCTTTAATTAATTTACTGAGCAGACAGTAGTTCACGTCACAGTTTGTTCCCCTGTATAGCCACCACCCTCAAGATAGTAGGTACATATATCATAAAAATATGCCCATAGGTAGCTGGGACAGGCTCCAGCACCCCTGCGACCCTCTCAAGGGTAAAGCGGTTCTGAAGATGAATGAATATATAGTAAAAATATGAAAATGATGCATAGTTCAGCATGAACCACAAATTTTTGAAAGGAGAAAGGCAGGTACTCTAGCCCACTTCCTCTTACCATAATGTGACTGACAGTCTGGCAGTCAGCTTGAGCCAAGCTCAGCTCATCTCTCTAACTTTCTAACTCACAAATATGAATCCAGTTCGGCATTGCATTCATGAATGCTTAGGCTGCCTCCATATAATTGCATGCACTGGACTGTAATTTTAGAGCTTTATGGTGCCAGTACACATGCCATTCAATCTGCCCTTGTCAGAGAGAGAGAGAGGTTGGTATTAATTTATTAATTTTGTTAGTCAATTTGTCAATTCAAAGTAAATAATCAACAAATTAACAGGCATTTAACTATTCAGTTAATTATAAGTTAACTTCTACACAATATCCTTGAACTCTTGAGGACCACAATTTACACCACAGGATACAGCATAAGATTTATGATTTCATACATACAGTATGTTGATGTTTTATATGATGCACTTATAAAACCACAGTTGCAATTTTTCCGCTATTCATACCTATCATGGTGAGATTTCAAAGAACACTGAATATATGTCTAACATTGCAGTGCTTTATTTCCTCTACTCTTTGAATTGAGAATGTATTCAGTACTGTTGCTAAGGAAGTATGTGATCTCTCTCCTTTGTCTGTTTGTCTGCCTGACCATTTGACAGGAGGGTTAAACAAATCTACTGCACTGATTTTTGTGAGATTGTGATTCAGTAGGCTATGGGCCAAGGGCAGTTTAATTTGGAAGGAGATCAATAAAAAGGGCAAAGGCTGTAGTACTGTTTTTTCTAACATTGTGATATAGGCCATGAGATGGAATTAGTAGGTGTTCGCACATCTCTGCTAAGCTAAGCACTCAATGCACACTAGAGGGTATGAAAAGAGGTCCAGTCGTATGTGCATAATCATCCTGACAGACAAACCAAACAGCAAACAAAGTAAGAGGCATTAGAGAGCTGCCAGGTCTTAGCAGATGAATGCACTCTCTGGGTTTCCTTCTAGTTAAAGGAGGTTCGTTTGTAGCATTTTTTTTTTTTTTTACATAACCTAAATTGAATGCTTCTTCTTCCCTTGCCTTTTATCTGTTTTCACTGTTTCATGTCTTTTTCCTGTTCTTTCTCTTTTCCTGATGGAAGCTAAGCGAAGCCAGTCCATCAGCAACTGTGTTCATCTATATGAAGCTTTGCCCACTACTAAAAGCGTTCCTATGCTGCTCCACACTGTGAGCTCTTTCTTGCCTGGTATCTCTTCTGGTAACTCTGCTTGCTCTCACAGACTCTCAGGTAAAATGTATTCTGAGAGCTGGAAGTGTTTGTATGTGTGACTTCCATCTCACCACTTCCATCCATCTGTCACTATCCATCATGTGCTGCCAGTTACAATGTCTCAGTGACAATATTTCAGAGGATTATGGTTTAGCAACTGTATCTGTTTGTTAAACAACTTAAAAATCTTTGGGCAGATCTGTTCCTGTTTTCAGTTTGAAGGAATACCGTCAATGTGTGTATCACCACTGCATGTGTGCATGTCTTATTGTGTCTCCAGTGTTAAGTTTAATTTGTCAAACCCCCATCGATACCGTCAATAGGATGACATTTGACAGTGTACTTGTTTTTCAATACTTGTGGTATTATTTGCGTTAACTTAATGTCCTCTTCTCTCCTGACTTTCAGATGTGGAGGAGTGCCAGCTGTCAGAATGTGGGGGAGAGGAGGAGCTGGGAGGCGGGGATAGCCCCCTGCCACGTAGCAGCAGCACCTCCGACATCACCCAGCAACTCTCTGACACTTTACCAGGTATAATATGTACAAACCAAATTAGATTTTTACTCCGTGTTTCTTTACTTGTTTCATTTGCAAGACATCAGATTTCTTGATGCAAAACCAAATATGCCCTCAGTGTTTCTCACAGAAATAGGTTTTACCTTTGGCAGAGTGAGCTAAACCTGGGTCCCAAATGGGCCTGGTAGAGAAACCTGTTTCTTTAACAGAAAATCGTTAAAATTAGCTAAACTATTACACACTTTATGCTATGGTAACTTGTATGCTCTGTTTTTATTATATCTATAATGTACTGTCTATAGGGGATTTAGTCAGTTGAATCACATTTGGCTGTTTAATGCAAAGCATTTTCCAGTGGTATGCGTTTTCACTTATTTGACAACATTAAAATCAAGTAGTCAATTAATCTACAATGTGTTTATGGGAACACATTTTTGAGTATTCAAGAATGACTCCATTTGCATGTGATATATGCAGTACCACCACAAAAAGCTCTACTCTGTGCCTACTCTGTGCCTGAAGCTCCACTCCTCTGCCAATTTAATATAAATTAGCTGAACTAAGATCAGTGTTCCAGTGTCATTAAATATTTAGCTACACAAGAGGTGTCTATTCTTCTTCAGCTCAGTTCAACGCATCTATATTGCAGTTTGGCCGGAATTCCCTGACCACCTCACTCAAACACCCCACCTATCAAAGACATAGACTAGATAGCAGGGCATCACATAAAAGGTGATGGGTGTTGCATTGGACTCACCTGTGTGCCTCACACCAAGTGAGACAAAATGGTGAGATGCTCTACCTGTAAATTAAAAGCTGTGTAGAAAAGACATGCTAATTATTTCATCATGTGTCTTAAGAGGTCACCACCCACTGCAGTATTTTCAGTACATTATGAGACTATGGGTTAAATTAGACTATCGTTGAATCCACTGTATACTTTCCTTGTGAAAGTAAACATGTTAAATTTACACACTGAATATACTTAGGCAACTGCTCAGATAGCGAGGCAACATAATCAAGTAAAAGTTATGTGTGGGAAACACTGGCCTTTTTAGACTGAATGTAGTTGAATACAATAGCATAATAAACTAATCTTTTTCAGGATTTTAATGCTTTATTTTTCTGCTGCAGTTGTGATAGTATTGTGAATGTACATTATGATGGATTATGTGCTGCATGTAACCTCAGAAGTTTTTGGTTTTTTTTTTTAAGTTGTTTATAACACTGTGCATTTCCTCCTGGGTATCAGTAAAGTTCATCTGCATCTCTGTCTATGTTCCAGCCCAGAAAAGAGAATACTCCCCCAACTCTTGTGGCTCTGGCAGCAGAACGTCTGAGGGAAGGAGAGAGAGCACTGAACCCCCAGTGGTGAGATCAGTCAGTTTGTAGTGTAGTATAATGTTACAGTAATTACATTTTTCTGTTAAACCTCATCATTTTTTAATATAATGTATTTGTCTGTTCTCTTAGATCCTTATCCGACGGAGCAGCAGTCCAGCTGAGACGGAGTGCAATGCAGAGGGACAAACAACCTACACAAGGCCCAAGCTCAGGGAGAAAAGTCAGATATATTAATTATTTCCTAAAATGAAATGTTTGTATATATTTATATAGTTTTAGTATTGTAATATGAGTGCTGTATGTAAAGAATATTGTATTTAACATGTGTCCTTTATTGAAATAGAGCATAAATATACAGTATTTACATGTTCTTTTATATTATTCCCTATTTATATTTTTATGCACCCAATATCATTTTCATTCACCCAGGTGAGAGTGTAAGCAGTGAGACATCCAATGGCTACCTCAATGAAGCTGAGGTTACCTGGCAGGCCTTTGACGAGGAGGCTGACACTCAGTCAACCCAGTCAACCCATATGGATGTGACGACTGACCCCCAAAGCCAGGGAAGCTTGCTACTCAGCCACAATGAGGCTCTAGCAGGTATAGGGCATGATAAGAACCTCATTTGTCCACACCTAAGAAGAATTCTTACCTTTATTTCATTTATACTGTCATTTATGTTAAATCTGTTACATGTATCTGCCGACTGTATTTTTTCTAGTAAGCATATTAACACTAGCTCTTTTTAGTGTACATGGCCTGAACCTGACATGTCACTTCATGAAGTTTAGTTTCAAATCAGTGATTTTAGTGTGGGATTTAATCCTGTTAAATAAAATGAAATAAATAGAAGTGCACATGGCTATGCTCTTCACCTAGAACAGTTTATCATGGACAAATAATGCAGTTTATAAAGTCTGTTGAGAGAAATGAAAGGAAATAGCCTATTGAAATTAGATATTGTCTTTATGTTGTATTTGTCAGTTCATTGTCTACTCACAAAAGAAGCACTATGGAAGGATACCTAATAGATAATAGTATTTTTTGTTGTTGTTGTTGTTGTAGCCTATTTATAAGGAGACAAAGTGGTCCATTGTAAACATATGAGGTGTTTGCCATTCAGCTGAGGTTTTAGTTTTGTAAAATAAAGTGACTTTTGGTGGATCAGTCATAGTATGGTAGTGTAACTTGGTCAGGAAATGTGACCTCCCTGACAAGCTAAACTTGTGTTTTTGAGAAAGAGAAAGTGACCGAGTCTCTATGGATAGAAATGTGTATTTACATATGTAAATAATCAAGTTTTGCCTCTCCATCAATCACTACAGCTTTTAGTTTATCCTTCCTCTCCATCAGTATTGATGTCGAGGTTGTTGTTGTTACCCATCTGCCCCTCCCACCCTTGTGCACAAATGTGTTCTGTGATGTGCTACATTGTGATCACCATGAAGTTTCACTTGTCCTTTGTACCTGTGGTCCCTCCTTCAAACCCAATTTTATCCCTGTCCCTTGTTGTTTTTAGGTCCTGAGTGTGCCCTCCCTCCCCACTCTGCACCCCCGTCTTACCACCTCAACCACTACCACTACCCCCAGAACCCCCCCGCCTCACCAGCCCTGCTAGTGCACACAGAGTGCCCGCGGGACTGCCCCCTGGATGACACCATGCATCAGTCTGTCTTACACATGCCACACCATTTGGGTACTGCTTTCTAGCTGCTACTCAGCATTTTAACCAAGTCTTCATAACCATTCACTCTCCATTACTCTATGTTTCAGCCTTAATTTGTTTTTCCTACATGACACTATCCCACATTTTATTTTTTTTGTTTTCATCACTCCATTTAGTCTCGAACGGTTACTCCATTTAATACAACACACTATTTTCACTGTTCACAATTCAAAGCACTTTGTGAATCCCTGGGGGAAATTTCTTTTTGAAATCAAAAAGGCATTTCTCTCTACAGTATGTTGTGTCCAAAGGAAAAGCAAAAAGTGAATAATCCCCTCACATCTGCCACATACTGTGTCATTTCTGTGTCATTTACTCAACCTTTACTTCCTCTGCTCTCTGTCAATCTCCCACTGCCCACCGTGTGGCACTGTCCTCCCACAACTCAGTATGGGTTCATTTGGTTGTTGCATGTGACTTGTGCCCTATACCCAAAAGTGTTTCGATCAGTTTCATAGTGCAAAGATGTTGGTGTTTTGAAGCATTTGGGAAAAGTGCACAGCGAGAATAAGGATTTGATCAACAACTGCTCATGTAGAAAATACTGTTTTGGGAGGTATTAGTTTTGAATATTGTATTATAGGTCAGGGTGCCTGCACAGGTCTTGAAAATCTTAAAAAGAAATGCTGTTTTCCAGACTTTGAAAAATCTGGAATTTATTGTGAAAGTCTTAATAAAGAATGGAAAAAAGTTTCTCTCATGGTCAAATTTTAGAGTATGGTCAAAGGCACATAATCTTGTACGATAAGAAATACATGAGGAAAGTATATAAAAACTTGATATAATTTCATTAACCAGTCGGTACTGGAATGATTCTAGTGAAATTTGTTTGTGTGATATCCATGCACCTTTGTGATTTTCATATGTTTTGTAAATGTTTCTGTCAGTAAAACATAATTTACTGTGAATTATGCATTCAATCACTCATATATTCATTAAAATGATGTTTTCTACTACACACAACAGTACAATCTCAACCAAAAAAGTAGGCACGCAAGTACCAAAGTACATAAAGTCAAGGTCTTGGGGAAAAAAATATCAGTTTTGAAAAACTTTGGAATTTTAATTTGGATAAAGGCCAAGCACCCTGTAGGTTTAGTTGAATCAGCTTCAGGCTGTACAAAAGCCGTTTTCAAGTGCTTGGCTGTTATTGATTGAATCCTATCTCATCAATGAAAAAATGCTGTCTGTATTAACGGTCAACACCTACAAATGTCAACACTACTTCATTGTATTCTTTAACCCAAACTCTCTATATCCTTTCTTTCTTCACCCATGCAGACAGCAGTGAGTGTTTAGCTGATGATGTCAGCATAATTGCGGGTGGGACCCTAACTGGGTGGCATGCTGATTCTGCCTTTGTCCTCTGGAGAAGAATTTTGGGTATCCTTGGGGATGTCAATAACATTCGCTGCCCCAAGATCCATGCCAAGGTGTTCTCCTATCTCTATGAACTCTGGCACAAACTGGCTAAGGTAAAGTGGAGGAGCAAAGTTGGCTAAAATATAAAATCTTTCATTTCAGTGGATGAGGGATAAACATACTTTTCATCATACTGTGAACGGGTATGTTCATTTATAAGTGACATGTATGTATCCCTACAGATTCGGGACAACCTGGGGATCAGTGTGGACAACCAGTCTTCTCCTCCCCAACCAGCCTTCATCCCTCCTCTCCGAATGTTGGCGTCATGGCTCTTCAGGGTAAAAACAAAATTTAGGCAATGCTAGAAAAAATGCCACAGTAGTTAAATACATAGTGACATAACATGACATGAAACAGAAAACAACTAGTAACGAGACAGTGGGAGGGTTGCGGAAGAATTTAAGAGGGAAAAATTGTGGCTCAAGGCATTAATTATTCCCTCTCACTCTGACTGATTGAACACTGGTTACATATATATTCAACCTGTTCCAAGACGACTCATGCTTTCACATCTGCTGTTGAAACCAGTGTGGAGAATTCCATAATGCACACGGTTACATTTCCTGAAGCAGCAGCATGGCTTCCAAATAAACAAGTACGCATTAGGAATGACAAGCACGCTGACTGAATGGACAAATAATGAGCTGTATCCAGTCATAGGAAATGCTTAAAAAAAATCACAATAGTTCCACATAAATGAAAATCTGTGGCTTCGATCATTTCTTGAATTACTCTAAATAAATGTATGTATTCCTCAGGCAACGATGCTACCAGTGGAGTATAAAGCTGGCAAGCTTCAAGCTTTTAAGTTGATCTGCGAGATGATGACGAGACACCAGGATGTGCTCCCCAACAGTGACTTTCTAGTGCACCTCTACTACATAATGCACAGGGGCTTCACCAGCAATGACCAGGTATGACCAGCAGGTGGCGTCTCTGAAACTTTTCTGGTTGTTCTTTTCTTCAGCACTAGATGGCAGACTAGTCAAACTCATGATGTTCTGCATCCGTGTTGGCCAAAGAGAGGAAAACAGTCATTTGTAGTTGCCAATATTGCGCTCAACTTTTGAACTATCAGATGTGAATTATTTTAACATTTTCTGACTTGTATTTACCAGTTTATTATAATAACACCAGCAAGACTCAGACAACTGCATGAGCATTTCTGATATTTTCAGTAATTACGCTTGATGTACAATAGAATAATGACTTTGACAGTTTGATTCATCAGCAGATAAGTGAGAACAGGAGGCGTTCAGGTACACTGCTGTTTTGAAATTATCGAGGCTAAGCTTCAGCTGGTAGTTCTTGTTAAATGCCTGCCAACCAGTGGCGATGGAGAAGTGTGTTTTGGCATCTTGCACCTCCTCTAACCACACCCTGCTTCAAATTTAAATTTGGCCTAGCTCCATTCCTATCAGATGAAGCTGAGTGGAGATGAATGGAGTCCCAAAAACAAAGGACAGGGACAAAAGTCTGTGTGGGTTGAGGGAGGGAAGGGGGGTCGGTTTTGGATGCATGTGTGTGTATATATATGCCCTCCTGGCTGGGTTTCTATTGCGCCTTGGCAGTGCGACAAGCTTATTAGAATGTTTTCCATGTTGTTAAATAATGTTTTGAGCCCCTGCCGCGTATACGTGATTAATTAAGGATTGACGTCTGTCGTGCTCCGTTAGACTGACACGTCGGCCCGGGGCCCGCAGTAGGCTGGTCTGTCTGCCTGTGTGTGTGAGTGTGTGTAAAGGAGCGGGAGGGGAGCCTGGGGAACATAGTGTAGAGTAGAGCAATGAGGGGGGCACACTGAGGGATGAGGCAACATTCTCCAGCTTTTGTTGTGGCTCTGTATAATGCGTCGGGGGGCCAGAGCCAGGCTGGCCACTGAAGCATGCTCAAATTGGCCGGAGAAAAGAGTCCTCACGCCACACAATAGAGGACAGCCGCACGCCTGCTTAACATAAGAAAGTGGCTCTTATTCTCCCCCCTCCTCCTTCCTCCCTGCTTTCACCCCTACCCCTCCCAAAATAGACATATATTTTATCCTCAAATATCCTACCTATTTTTGTATTTATGTAAGTATTATTTTAAAAACATAAAACTTACTCTCAATTTCCATGACTGCATTAGAATAGTTTGCAAATTATCTAATTCAATTATGCTGCTGAATTTAACCGATAATAAATGTATATGCTTTATTATATAGAATTTAAAAATTCACCTTAAAGCATGTCCCAATTTTTGTCTTTTATGGTTTCTAGACTTGCCTCTCAAACACACTGAAAAGTTCAGCCTATACTTCAGGCAGTCTATTTATCAAATAATAAAATAAAAATGCTTTGCAGAGAATAGAGGACATCCCAATGTAAATCATCACCATTCAGTTCAGCTAATCTCAGAAGGAAATGACAGTTCACTTTGAGAGGGTCTCCTTCCAGTAGTAGAGTGCCAAGGTCAGTGCTATTGTCCTGATTGTCTGCCTTTCTGTGGTCACTGGCCTTACAAAGGCATGACCGTAGCACAATAGCAGTAATCTATCTAATAGGTCTACTGTGGGCACTGCTGTAGTCAACAGTATTTTTGCTTCATACGCTAAGGTGTGAGGCTGACCCTGTTTATATGACCTGTATCATTCTTGAACCCATATGCAAAGAATAAGTTAACATAACAAATGACTTTGGGATTGACTACAGTTAGTAATGGAGGTTTTTGTCTTAGTGGAAATGGTTAAACTCTGGGGAATAAACAACTACCATTTTACCGTATCACTAAAAGTAAAAAAAAAAAAAAAAAAAAGCTTGGCACTGTTTATACATTATTATATTAAAATCCCTATACCCCATAAACGTGGCTGTTCAATCTCTGTCTTCATAGTGATGCAGGTCGATTTTATCACTTCCGATCAGCCTTTGAAGAGAAAACTCATAGGTATTCATAGTGATGATGGTAATGTTAAATTACAACAGGAATTCTGATCCACACTTAACTGGAAGCATTCATGTTTAGTAAGTGATGCCAAAATTTCCCAATGTTGTGCTGAATGATGTGATGCTGGAGTGAACCCTGTCACCCCAGGGGCCAGCAGGTGGACAGCGTGTGCTTTCCTGGAGATGAGGCCAAATGAAAAAGCCTGAGGTGGCTCTATTCAGAGTTACGTTAATGCACCTTTTGTTGATGCAGGGGCCATTCCTACTGCCAGCACACAGCCACATGCAGGGTTGTGTTCCCATTTCTATACACACACACCTCAAATCAGGTTCCCTCTACTTACTCATACAATAAAAAACACTTTGCATTCTACATTTGTGGCTTCCTCTAAAATGCTCATTTCAAGCAATCAAGCAACAGTTTGTTGCATGCTAATTACCTCTGACTGCACTACACATTATGCTTCAGAGGTCAATTACGTACAAAATGAGGGTAAAATGGGCCCTCAATCCTAAAGCTCTTCCCACCAATTTTCCACATGCAGTGCACCGTATTGGTTTGACTTCCTACTTATTGCGTCTGCGTGTTTATTCTGTTCCTCTTTTGTTCACCTGCATTCCCTGTTTACCAAAGCCACAGGTTATTAATGTCCCAGATAGATAGATGGTACAGTGTGTGTTTATGAGAGAGAGAGACAGAGCAAGAAGGACAGAGAGAAAGAGTGTGTTTGCTAAGGTGCCCTTTGGTTCAGCTAGAAACAGGGTTGTGTTTGAACTGTCCGATTTACACGTTTATGGCCAAGGAGGCAGGTGTTTCTCGGCTGGACCTTGACTTTGTACACAAATATGCACACGCTCATATAAGATAAGACAGAGAACACTCATTTGTCAAGCTACATTCTCATGCCATTATGCTTTTTCTTATCAAAGCATGAGTATTTTTCTTCTGTTAATGGCACAATATGGATTCCCTTGTTTCCTAAATAGAACCAGTTAAATGAAACCTCTTAACTTCTTTTGAGACTTAAAGTACAACACAGCCTTACACTGTACATGAACACTTGAGCAGTTTCTGTGCAGTACAGCATATGTCAATGTTGAAAGCATACCCATCTGCCACTGAGCTGCCTCTACCTCAGCAAAACAATACCTTGTCTCTGGCTTTAATTACAGGTTTGCTTGTGTGTATATACAAAAGTTGAGGTCTTTTGTTCTCCCTCTTATCCTCTGTGAACAATCCATCTGCTGCCGCCTGTCACCTCTGTGTTTCCTTTTTTTTCTGTCCTTTAGTGACATGTACTGTTGAGTGCCTTACACTCCCAAACACATGTAAAATGCTTAGCCTACCTGTCAGAGAAAAAAAGCTTTCTCTGTGCTATGTTTCTCACATGGTGGCCCATTTACAAAATATTTCTGCTGCCCTCTTCTCAAAAATATCATCATACCAAATGCAAAAATCCCAAGTGCAGAATACTGTCAGTTTTTTGTTTTGGTTTTTTTTTTGTGAATGATGTGGATGGATGGGTTTTTTTAGTCTGTGGTTGATGTCTAATAATACAACTGTCACTGCAGAAATGCAATTTTCCTCTAAATATGCATGTGTACACTCTTTTTATCAGGATGTCTTGAACACCATCATTCGATCCTGTTCTCCACGATTCTTCTTCCTTGGGCTGCCGGGTTTCACAATGCTGGTTGGAGATTTCATCACTGCTGCTGCTTGTGTTCTGAGTTCTGACTCCCCAGAGGTACATACACATTTACATTAGTATTACTCTAAAAATAAAATACACAACTTACAACCAAATATTTTGTATTTTATATTGTTATATTTCCAAATAAAAAAAAAGACAAGGTGCATATGCACAAATATCCAAATTGATAACATTTGAGAAGCAAAAAGCATCTAATATCAGATAATTAGCTACACAGGTGACTTGCGAGTAGACCATTTTAATTTAATCAATGACTGCTAAATTAAATTTAGTAAATTGTGACCTCAAGCACACTTTGGAGGTATATTTATGGTTGTTATAAAAAGTTTTTGTCCAGAAATGCTAGAGATGCTATTGTAACAGAATGTACACATGGCTTTAGGGTTCCATTCTTTGTACATTAATCAGTCACGTTGTTCGTCGCCTGCCACGTGTCAACGGATTCTTTTGAACATCATCATGAACAATGACATTTCATTCTATTGGCTGTCTCCAATCCTTTTTCCCTGGATAGTAAGCTTACAGTTCCCTGGAAGTGGTTTGTTTTCATGTAGCCTAACTGTGTTAATAATACCATTTTTTTTCCCCTTTCCATGTCTGCCAGGCTCCCAGAATGGAGGCTCAGACCACCCTGGGCTCCCTTGTGTGTTTTCCCAACCTTTACCTCCAGATTCCAATACTGCAGTGTAGGCTTGGTTTGGACGACATTGTTGTTGGCAATGAGGATATTAAGGTAAATAGTAAGATAATATAATGACACATTTTTTGCTGTGAACATTAGGATCTTTAGGTTGGTGTATTTTGAGTCCTTAAAAAGTTGGTTGCTGGTATCAATAGCTGCATTAAATAAAGTGAACTTAAATGAGTGCATGCTGTAAATGAATTAGAATAAAACGTAAGATGGAATGTTTAATGAACCTGAATCTGTGTCTGTGCCACTCAGGACTATCTGGTCAACATTCTACTAGAAACAGCAACGAAGGAACACTGTGAAGGAGCCAGGTATGATAAGCTATTTCAAAGATGGGTATAAATTAATCTAAGATCAATAAAGGATAGGCACATGGATACTGAACATTTACTAGCAACTGCACAAGAGCAATCATGACTGACTGAGGCTGAATCTACGTGGAGAAAAAAAATAACCAAGTTTTTTGTGGTTACTGAGGTACAGATAGTCGTTTTGGGTCTGAGAAATGGAAAGGCAGCAGGACATGACAGCATCTCTTCAAAGTCCATGGAATAAATGGGCACATTGAACTTTAGCAAAGCTGACCCAATTCTACGCCAAGATCATATACTCAAACCCAGTCCTAAGGAAATGGCAAACTCCTAGAGAGCTACTGCTCAATTTTGTGTGTAGATTCTGTGTGTAGACTAGATAGTCTTCCAAAAGGACTGTAGCACAGGGGAACAAGCACTGACTAGAATCATCTTCACAGAGTGACTTTGTGAATGATGTTAGTTCAACAAACCACCAAGATGCACCATGGGCCACTGGAGCAGCTCTTTCTATAATCCTACCAAACACATCACACAATTTACACATTGACTTAATACGATTTTATTTTTGTTGTATTATTATTCATTTTAATTTCAGTTTAAGCTCAGTCTCATGGCCTCCTCCCCCTCCATATCCCCCTCAGATGGCTCAGGGAATCACTAAACTCATTTCTTTAAGGACAGAAAAAGGCACAGCTCCACCAGGGTCATGAACCAGGCTTTGCAAACAAGCTAAAAGCCGGTTTCAAGATCAAGACAATTGACAAAGACTACAACCAGGGATTGTGTTACCAAATATTTTACATCATTGATGGATTTTTTTTTAACCATGACAGATGAAGTTGAAGACTATACATCATTTTGACAGATCAGAGCACTGAAGGCGAGTCAGCCTGACTTTAAGTCTCTTCTGGGTGCAGCAAGTGAGTTGAAGAGCTATAGATTGGAGGCCTTGGAGCATGTCTGTGACCACTACAGGTCAGAGAACAACACCTCTGCTGTGCCTCGTGGCTGTCTAGCTGCACTGCTGCAAGTAGCTTGTAAACCATCACATATAAATACTGGAAAATGATGCTGACTGGAAAATTCTAACACAGCCTCATATTACAACAGAAGTCAATGTATGTTACTTCTGTAGCACAAAAGCTGAGCTTGACCCTTGACAGGACTCTATCCTTTAGGGAAGAAATGACCCAAAGGTGAAGTCAGGAGAAAGTCTGCTTTCTGGGCTCACAGGAAAAACCCAAGGATGTCCCAAATAAACATCTGGTGTCAGTCCTCACTCAGCAGGTCTCTGGCACCAGTGTCCCAAGGAAACAGTGGTCAATCCTCAACATTTTCAGAAACGGTCACAGCCCCTTCCTGGCCAGTCTTCACAGGTGGGGCAGCAGCCCAAGCCTATTGTGTGTTTGTGCAGAGGAGCAAACAATGGAACACATCATTGAAGCTTGCCCTCTCCAAAGACTAAAAGGAGGATTAGTCACCCTTCATGCAGCAGAGTCAGCCAAGGCTTGGCTTGAGGATGTTGCATTCACCAAACTAGAAAGCACTCAGAGGCCACAAAGCTCCGCCAAGGCAGCAAAAGTCCCCACATCATCTTACCATGTTTAATAGACACATGGTTAGACTGCTACCATAAAGACAAGGCCAGCAAAAACATCTCTGGCAGCGGAAATAAACACTTTTGTAACATAACAACTATATATGTTCAGTGATTATGTAGATTAGTGCAAGTCTATTAACCAGAATATTATATTTATTATATCTGATTAAATTAATCCTGAATTCTCTCATCCTTTTGTTATTTCCTTAACTCACACAATTGTGCTCCAAACCTATGTCTTCCAGGTGTATTGCTGTGTGTAGTTTGGGTCTGTGGGTATGTGAGGAGCTCATGCAAAAGAAAGTCCACCACCAGGTGAAAGATGCCATCAATGTCCTGGGAGTAACACTGAAGGTCAGTGACCTTTTGAGGCATGGAAGTCTCATTTCACCTTTGACCCCTTTAATGCCCACTGTAATGTTCGCTGTCACTTTTTTTTTTTTAATAAAACCCTGAAATGTGTAGATCAGCTGTGGCAAACAGAGAATTTGTTTTTAGATAAATCACAGTGGCCACAGTGTATTAAAATTACTTTTTTTAACCACAGAAAGGCTGTAGTGTTTAGCTCTAACAAAAATGATAGTTGATTACATAAAAGGAAAGCGGAACAATTCCAGTGTAGCAAAGGTAAAAAGAGTGCGAGTGTAAAACATGTCCAGTGATGTGACTTATGGGTATATTTTAGAAGTGCCCTCTTTCTCTGAGTGAAGAGATGCAGAAAACCAGTGGAGGCTGTTTGTGGTGGGTTTTTTTTTTTTTCATGGAAAAGGGTTTGGGCGGTGGCGTAATTTCCAGGCTGCTCACTCTCAGTAGATGTGGGCCAATTTAAGCAGCTACATCTCCCAGCTGCCTGCTCGAGTAAACCCACCCCTACCCCCCACCCCCACCCCCTTCTCTAATGGAGCAGTAATCACTCCCCTGTACAACTTGACACACAGACTCAGCCAGCCCCAAAATAGAGGGTATAGGCTGGGTGGGGGATCTAGGGGGAAGAGTGGCACTGAGAGTCTCTTTTCTAAAAGCAGGTGCTGAACTCTCAGGGCCCCTTTTTGTGTTTGGCCATTTCTGCACTCCCCACATTGTCTGCCCTTGTTACATGTTGAGAGGCATTCAGCTGGAAGAAATGGGAAATTCTATTTCTCCACAAAGAATTTCAAATCACTGAAGAAATCCACATTTGAAAGAAAATTGTCAACAGCTCAATTCTTCCCTCCAATGAGTCTGGAGAAAATTAGCCAAGGGTTGAAGTGGAAATGAAATTATGCTGATTATTTGCACAGTAAGTGAAAAGCTGAATTTAAGGGAAATTACGTAGAATTTTGTCACAGTCAGTATGTTCCTAAACTTTTTCCCTCTATCATCAGTCAGAAATTTCTCTTTCTACAATTGAGATCCTGAGGCTACACAAATCTATTAAATAAAGGAACAACAAACCTCAAATATCTCATGTTTTACTCACTGAGAAGTCTATAAGATAAATTGGAACACTTCACATTAGTACGTAGTGAGTAGAGCTCAAGATTTGTGTCTTTACTTAACACTAAATAGTGTGTTGTCAGTATCTGTGAAAATTCACTTTCATTCTAGGGTTAAGGTTTTAATGTGATTTTAAGGGAATCTGTTATCTAAGGCATTCAAATAATTATTTTACTGTTATTCAAGTTACATTTTAGGCACAGATTAGATCTCTACTCATTTTGTGTTCATCCTCATTATATCTATGATACTTAAGAAGCACAAAGTTTCAATATTTAACATGCTGTTTAGATAATATGATTGTAATGAGGAGGGTGCATAATATATGATGTGATATTTAAGTAGAATACTCATTATGTAAGTCTTCATGGTTATGCAGACTTACAGTATATTAGGCAGATTGGTTGTTATGTATAAATGACCAGCATTTTGTTTGAGATTGTATTTACAGAAGTTAGTCATTATTTTGTTGTAAGGAAGAACACCTTTTATTGAGGAGATAAATAAATTAAAGGCATGTTATCATGTCCAGTAACACTTAAAATGGAGCCATGGACTCCACAATATCAGCAATGTCCATACATTCAAAACAAAATCAGTTTTCATTTCATATATGATAAAATTATCACAACATTATGGCTTATCATGTTTTTTTTTTTTTTGTTTTCTTCTTGCCCAGTTTGGAAACAAAGCAGTGGCACAAGTAGCCTGTGATGTGCTTCAGTTGCTCATCTGTCACTGGGAACATCTCCAAAGGCTGGATCCTACGCTGCCTAAGAAAATCATCGAGGTAAGAAACACATACAAGTGCATACAAATTTAAATTGGCACCAGCCATTGGTGCTCCGCGAGAACATATTTCAAAGAAGATAAGAAATTCCTCTTTATTCACTTTATCTTTTAAATTTGAGTCTTACACGAGTTATTACTCATGCATATCCATATGCTACATTTTGTGGCATTACATCCATTTTAGCACACAGTGCTGGTTCATCTGATGAATAGGAGTGTGTCATCCAATTATCTTTCTCCTTGTTTTGTCCCACCACAGATCTTTGTGGCCACAATAGCCTTTTTGTTGCCAAGTGCAGAGCACTCAGCGGTGGAAGCAGATAAAAAGGTACATGTTGGAAGGGAGGGGACATGAAATGACTGAGATCTAAAGGCCTTTGGATCTATCATGGTGGAATGGTGCATTTGCAGAGGAATGTTTATTCTGAAGTTATTCCTTGCTTCTTCCCTCTTACCTCTTTCTATCAACTGTATCATCCATTGTTTTACAGGAACAATCTCTGTTTTGTAGTATTAGTATTATATTTCTTTGTTTTGTTGTTGGCTGGACAAAGAGACTCCACCTCAAACTAAATAATCGCTCTCCCTCTTCACTTTCTCAGTTAATGGTGTCACTGCTGCTCTGTCTGTTGGACTGGTGCATGGCTGTTCCCCTGAATCTGCTGCTTGAAACCATCACCATGCCTACAGTGGAGGACCAAACATCCCACAAAGCCCCACTACTGGACTACATCTACAGGGTAAGTAGCCACACTGACAGCTGCGAGTCAGACAGCAAGCATTTTCTAGAGCCTGATCTTTTTTCTCTACAAAGTACTGTATATTGAATTATTTTGTGAAGCTTGCACACTCTCCACTACCAGACACAACAACTTAAACTCTGACACTTCCAACCCCCACCCGAGCACATGGGCTTGCCACTTTAATTAGACTCACCTCCACCATGACCCCCATGACTATGCCTCATTTAACATTATAGTGGCAAGACAGCATAGCAGCAGCTACCATAGCTTATCCATGGGTTGGTATTTGTCACATGGAGGAAATCGTCACAACTTGTTCTGTAGCAGCATGGAGTATATCCATGTAAAGCAGTCAAAATATTCAGTATTCAATCAATTTCTCTATATTTGTCCCTTTATTTTTATGGTCTGACCCACAGGATAAGGGCCAAGCTTCAGGCGCAAATGAATGAGGTATTATTCATTCCCTCCTGTCTGGGCAGATGCGGTCAACGGCAGATCTTTGTAAGGATGTCACCCCTGATAAGAAATGGTCCAATTATTCAAACAGGACCCTTTGTCCACTTGATAAGCTCAGGCTATAAATGCTTGTCCTGGAGATTTGAATGGAATATGTCTTAATATGAGAGCCACTGCAGCTGCTACGAAAGCAAAGACAATTAGGCATGATTGGTTGTCTATCAGCACACAAAAGGCACGGCCCCTCTCTCTTTCATTGGAAATAATATATTACGCAAGGTCTCACAAGGTGTGACAGTATTAATGGAATATCAGGACAGAAATCTATACATTTTCAAAGATATGTTGTCTGCTAATTACCCTCCTTACCAAGTACACAATAGCATCACAAATACAAAAACACCTTTTTTGTTCCATCACTGGTCAAAATGTGTCATAAATGACCTCGGTATTTCCATGCGTCTCCGTCCCTTAAAGCTGCAGAGTTTTGTCATCTATGGGCAGAAATTCCATAATTACCTTTCCGCATATTGTAATTTATGTGGTCTGAGAGGAAATAAGAATTCTACCCACTTCCGTTGACTTTTTGGGTTCTAGATAATCCACCCTGTAAGACAGACTTTGTCTTATCATGGCATTTTATGGCAGGTAGGGGGATCAAAATGTGATTAACAGCTGAAATAACAAATTACATTACTGTTCAGATTTACTCAGTCATGACTCTGCTGTTGGATCTTTTGGCATGCAGAAGCTTAGAAAAGAGGCCTCTCTTCTTCACAGTATAACGAAACAGCATCAAGTCATCTGTATTTACATTTAGTCTTTTGATTTGGATCAAGAGGAGAGGGCTGCAGACTGATTTTTTTTTTTCAGATAGCATAATTTTTCCCTTGATTTTAGCTCCTGCAGTTATGTATGCATACATAACCTGCTATTTACATGTTATAACAATTTAAGTAGGTTTTGGAATAAAAAAGTATAAATTCAGATTTTTTTTGTTCACCAATAGCAAACAAATACCTGTAAATAGTAACATTGCACAGCACCATGTTGGTTTAAAAGAGTTCTGCTGAAGCTTCTCCATCTGTTCTCTCTGCCTGCCTCAGTAGCCAGCTGCATCACCCTTAAGTGTGTGTGTGTGTGTGTGTGTGTGTGTGTGTGTGTGTGTGTGTGTGTGTGTGTGTGTGTCGCTGTATATGTGTGGG
>JAPQRQ010000016.1:12897620-12909408 GCA_037367365.1 Apogon talboti | reverse complement strand
TGTGTGTGTGTGTGTGTGTGTGTGTGTGTGTGTGTGTGTGTGTGTGTGTGTGTGTGTGTGTGTGTGTGTGTACATGTACATTTGTAAGGGAGTGACGCACAGTGTGTCTCTGAGTTGTTTTAAGCATGTGCACAACTGTAAGCCTCTATTTATGGTTTGCTATTTAATTTATGTATGTTAATAAGTGTACTCATGTATTCTCATAATATGTACCCCTCTATGCTTGTTTTACTGTGTGCTTATTTCCAGGAACTGTTGCTATGCGAAGTGCAGTCACTTAGTTGTCAAGCACAGCCGTGCATTTTTTACCCCTCCTTTTCTCTCTCCACCTCTCCATAGAGGAGGCTCTTCAGAGCTTTGGTGTAGCAGCTGTTTGGTTCAGGTCTTTTCAGCATCAAAACTCCAAATCCCTCCCCCATGCACCCAGAGGTCTGCTTGGTAGAATCATCCGCATACTGTCTACATTTCCCTACACAATACTGTTTCAGATGGCAGGACATGCCTGCCTCTCTGCGCGTCTCTCAGCCAAGTGTGAGCGTATGTGTGTGTACTGAATGGGATTAGCCTTTGCATGGCTTTACCCAAGTTGCTCCGTTCTGAATGAGAGGCCCCCCTCATTTGCATACATTAGGCATGTGTTTTGCCTCTTCATATGCTGCAACTTACTCCACGCAGTTATACAGTATACAGGTGTGTCTGGGCCTGTGTGCATGAATGTGTGGTTTAGTGCGTGTTTGTGGTAGGAGCTGAGCACAAGGATAAAGTCTTAATTAAATCAAACAGTGTAAACCTGTCCAATGGCTGTAATCAACTGCCCCAGTGTGCCTTATCTAGCCCTGCCAACGGATGCTCTGCCATCTGTTATGTAGATCGATACACTCACACATCACAGGAGAAATGGATTAGTGGCAATAAAGACACCCACCACCACCACCACTTCACTGCCTTATGGTGTTTAAAAAAAAAACAAAAAAAAACTATATATACGTATATGTATAGTTTCAACAGTGACACCCTGCAGGAGTGATACTGAGCGTTGTCTTCTAAGACACAATTATGTCCAGAAGGACTGTGTCTGTATTCATCAGAGTTGAAGTGCAGCCATCACAGTGCCAGGCACACTTAATCCTAACATTATCACCAAGTCTCACTTTTACTGTTCCTCAGGTACTTCACTGTTGTGTCTCCGGTGCCAATTTGCACACACAGCAGAGCCACTACCTCCTCAGCCTGTCAGACCTGTCTACTGACTATGACCTCATGTTGGGTCAGGTTAAGAGCTTTGAGCCACCACCCTCCCAGACTACCACCACAGACTTTGGCAACCTGCTCACTGTAGCTGAGGGTAAGAGCACACGGATGTGGAGTCTTTCCTTGGGGAGGCAGATGCAGTTCTGTTTCCCCTTTTTACTCCCCACTCTGTAAAATCATATGCTTTCATACAAATGAGGGTACTAAATATGTTGTTATGTATTTATTATATATTGCTGTTTATACAGGACACAGTAAGACTTGGCTTTCATTTTACATTTATGCTGTAGATTTTACAAAATATATACCATAGCTTTACTGAAAAATCTAAAAATATCAGGGAAAAGTACCCTCCATTTGCAGCTTCTCCATTAAATGTCAATATCTTATTAAAAGTATGAAAAGGAAATCAACCATCACAGGGAATGGAATGCTCACATTAGTGCTCATCCCTAGAGAGAAGACCCATTATGGGGTTTAGATAAAAATGTGGATTTTTTTTTTCTTCTATTTGCGACCTTGTGATTCCATTAGGCAATATATTCCTCTCTCTCCCTCATGTCCTCAACTTCTGAACAGTCTTTTTAGTCCAAATACACAGTGCATGTATGCAATACTGAAACAATGTTAGAAATTTGGACAGTAGCTTTTGTCTGAGAAATTTCACCACACCTCTGCTTTTTGGTGCACAGCTGCACAGAGTCTTAATAGAAATAACAAAACACTATCAAAAGGGCAAACCAAAGAGTGCCGGCCTAGTTATATTCATGCCCCCACCTCATATTGATCAAGTCACATCAAAGGGCCAGCACATCTCTAATGCAGCTTGGCCTGCTTTCTGAAGAGCTTTTTCCACTTTGATGGGGATAATGGTATTGATAGCACTGTCACAATGCAGGACTGCATCTTCTTGTTTTTCCCACATCACTGCAGAATAAAGCCCGGCATGCTTTTCACTTGGGAGTAAAAACAAGTGCATTTACATAAATGCAATTCACTAAGTACAGTCCTATTCAGTAGTGTGTAAAGATGGTGGTTCTCATTAGCACTCGGCCAGTCCCTGCATTTGCCCATTGTAAGAAGACTCAATGGGCTTTTCAAAGTTATCTCTCATCATTAGATGCTACCTACTTAGAGGTGTGTTGGCCAAGCCTTTGTGAGAAATGAATAAAGTACCCCTATTAGTGATCATAAATGAAATTTGGCTTTGTGTAAAAAGAGCTAATAGAGATGGTAGCATTTCTACACACAAATGTGGGCCTTTTAATGGTTTGCCAAAGATATATCACAAAAGATGAGCTCCATCTGAAGCTGTATTCTAAAGCCATCAGTAACTTTTATCACGTGTTTGCGTTCAGAAATTTGGTCAGTACTTTTATACCTCTTCATTCTTTCATCAGAGAAACGTCGTCGGAACATGGAGCTGATTCCCCTGACAGCACGGATGGTCATGACACACCTGGTGAACCATCTGGGCCATCATCCACTGAGCGGTGGCCCTGCTCTCCTGCATAGCCTTGTGAGCGAAAATCACGACAACCCATATGTGGAGTCATCGGAGCTCTCCTCAGAGGTCTTCAAAAGCCCCAACCTGCAGCTATTTGTCTTCAATGACAGCACACTGGTGTCCTACCTGCAGATCCCTGCTGATACTCAAACTGTTGGCCAGCCCCCCCACCCTTCATCCCAAGTGCGGGTCATTGTACGTGACATCTCAGGCAAATACTCATGGGATGGTTCAATTCTTTACTGCACCACCCAGGAGGACTCTGTTGATATGGGCATGTTTACTGCCACAGACTACACTCTTTCTACCACTACAGTCAGTCAAAATAAAAATCAGCCTCCCTCCCCAGGAAAGGGAACATACAAAAACCATTGCTCAGTCTCCAACTCCCTTTCAGACTGTGGTGAGGAGGAGGAGGTAGACATTCTGGATAAGCTGTTGGAGGAATTGGGCCACAGCAGCCCTGAATGCCTCCCCCAGGCCCAGCTGAACCTCAACCAGCCGGCTCCCTCACCCTGTGGCATGAATCTAGAGCAAGAGGGTGCCATTCTAGAAGCTATTCTTCGTCAGACTCAACAGGAAGAGGAGCAGGTGAGAAGGTGGGACGCTGATGTAAGTTTTCGAGCCGCCTGCCAGAGAGAACCCTCCCACCAGGAACCAAAAGCTCCTTTCTACTTCTGCCGACTGCTTCTCAATGACCTTGGCATGAACTCTTGGGATCGCAGGTACGCTAGCACCTCATACTCGGTATCATCACTTATCTGAATAGCATAATACTAAAGAGAGAAGGTCATAAATATATGAGAAGTTTTCAAAAACATGAGTCAACATTGTCATCTAGTCTGCTAATATTATTTCATGTGCATGTTATTTTAGTTTCATCCTTGTGGTTGCACATAGATAGAAAGAGCAAAGTTAAAAGCACACTGGAGTCAGGAGAATCTTAATCTCCTCTCCACAGGGAAAATGTGCCCAGCTGTTTTCACTGAGGTCTACCTTGCAGAGCCACATCTTTGCAATGCTTTCCCATAAATGAAAAGCTTACACCTCTTAATGGTGATGCTGCAACAAGCACAAAGCTAGTAGGAGATCGCTGTTTACACCTGTGACTCCTTTGCCTTTGTTAATCTCGTGTAGCATATTGATTTATTTTTGACAGCTTATTATATTGTGCTTCTTTCTATGACTTTGTCTTTTGTTTTGTTTTGTACTGAAAAATATATCATGTAATAATGATTCTTTTTTTTCTTATCAAACAGGAAAAGTTTCCACTTGCTGAAGAAAAACTCCAAACTGCTGAGGGAACTAAAGAACCTTGATTCCAGGCAGTGGTAATGCTTTTTAAGTCAAATCTTTAGATTAATTTCATGGTGTACCTTTTATGGACCTTTTTATATAAAAGGTTTTTAAGTTGCACAGGTGCTCAAAGCAGTATTGTATTGACCCCCCACCACCACCATCACCTTTCTCCCCCATGATTTTCCTAATCTGTGCCATTTCCTGCTGATTGCCACTCTGGAAGTCTCTCCCTATTACTCCTGCCGTTTTTCTTTTACTTTCATTCTCTTAATTCAGTCAATAAATGTGCCACATATTGCTAATGACGGGATCATATTAAAGGATGCCCTCAGGATTGGACATCATTCTTCCAGATGGCTAGATTTGGTTGGATAAGAACAACCTGAGCATAAGCATGCAAAGTGCCCTGAATCTCACTGTCATGGCAACAGGGAAAGTAAGAGGACCATTATTTTTTCCATCCTTTTCCAGGCCCAAACAGTAACAATGAAGGTACCCTGTTGTTATTATTATCATTGTCATTATTAGAATATTATCCTTATAGTTATAATCTGTTCTAGCTGACCTCGTTCTGCTCCTCTTCCTGTTTTTGGAGCAAAACTAGATGCTCCAAGACCAAAAAATTGGTTACATAGGTACAAATTGCTATTACAACTGTGAGTCCAACAGTTGGTGCATTGCATTCCTAGGTGGCGCTACAATGTGCAAGTCTAAATTTCATAATTCTTTGAATACAGTTTGGTTTAGAGTAATTTTTATTTTGATGGACCAATATCCTTCAGTCTGTCTATCTTTGTTCCACTGGATTTTATGACTTTTTCACCTTTTTTTAATAAGTATTTTCAATATCTCATCAGAAATGGTTGGACAAGTCTTCCCAAAACATGTCAGGATCAGTTAAAAAATAAATGTCAATACATAAAGCCATATCACGGTCATTGTAAAAAAAAATCTTTGGTAACCTATGAATCGACACATATATTGCAACATATGTTCACAAGTTTTAAAAAAAAATTAACTATTAAAGCACATTGCGTATAAATTGTAGGGAGTGCTGTACAAGCTAGTATCTTCATAAATATCTAAACCATCAGAATGATGTGACAAAAATACCTCAGTCTGACTCATACAATGCCATTATCTCAGCTTTACAGAAGGTGTGTGAAAACCATGTCTTCCCAGTCACCTTTCTGGGAATTCAAAGGACTTTGGTTTTAATCTCAGATTATTCCTATTTAGGACAATGAAGCAGTGTCAAATAAAAAAATCTGCTTCATACAGTTGTTCTTTATCACTTTTTATCCCATGTTAAAAAAATTTTTTGGCCATGAATATTTTTTGGGTCTCATCATTACTTCTTCTGGTCTTAATGCTAAACGTTTGTGTTTTTTCAACAAGTACATACTTAACCGAGGTATCAAAGCTTTAAAATTAAGAGAGACATTATTATTCATCCAGTTTGTCAGAATGTGTTGGATCTTGAAGAAGTTTTGTGAATCCACATATTTTGTGAATCATAAAATAATTGTGATAATAATTATGATGACATTCTGATCAGCAACACAACAGATTAACATTGGTCACTGCCATAGGTGAGTGCCATTATATTTGCTGTCAGACTGATGGGTGTCAGCAAGGCTAGTTTTGGCCAATATGTGTGCATCCCTACTTGATAACACAATGAGTAGAGATTTCAGTCAATCAAATGTTATCTTTTTCATTTGAAGTTGCTTTCAACATGTGTTATGAGTGCAATATTGTTTGTTCTGTTGCTGTTTTTTATTATAATGCAATTTTGGTTATAATTTGTAATGTTTTGTGTTGTATAGTCGTGAGACACACAAGATTGCCGTATTCTACATTCGAGAAGGCCAAGAGGACAAGTGCTCCATCTTGTCCAACAGTGCAGGCAGTCAGGCCTATGAAGACTTTGTATCTGGACTAGGATGGGAGGTACAGACCTTCAGCATACACTGCTAAGCATACTATGTCCACAAACCTGCAACCACACCACACTAAACTCTTCATGTGTCCTTCAGGTGGACCTGGCCACACACTGTGGCTTCATGGGTGGTCTTCAGAGGAATGGCAGCACAGGTCTAACAGCTCCTTACTATGCTACCTCCACCATGGAGGCCATCTTCCATGTCTCCACACGCATGCCATCTGATTCTGATGACTGCCTCACTAAAAAGGTACTTAGCCTTTTTATGTTTATGGTCTTGATCTGTTTTTAACATATGTAGAAGCAAATTTCCAGGCCCATCTTGACATTTGTATTATTCTGTGGATGTTAATTCCTGAGTACATTATGAAATTAGTGGGATACTGCTTTGTCTGGTTGATGCAGTGAAATGGCTACACAGTCCTGTCGGCCCAGAGCACTATGTTGCTGTAGCCTTCAACTCTGTGTTAAGCTGTGATCAGGAGGTGTGACTCTGGAGTGCGGGCATTGATTAGTGACCCTGGCCAGGCGGGCCTGAGGAGTAGAATCGCGGGCGCGTGAGTGAAGAGAAGGCATGTGCCGCTGTGGTAATGACTATGATTCTGCTAGCCCCTGCCCCCCTCCCTGTGTGCTGTGACCAGGGCCTGGATTCACCCATTAGCTCTCCCTGCTAGGGCAGGCGCCGGCCGGATGCCGGCAGGATCCTTTTATCCAATTCCTGCTGCCGCCACAGGAGCGATCGATTGGGTTCTGCAGTAGGATTCTGAGGTGTAGTGCACCAGTAGCAGTTAGCACGAAGAAATGAGCCACAAGGCCCCTGCCCATGCTGCCAATCTTCTCATACAGTTCCCTGCTGAGAGGGGAAATTCATCAGGCTCTCCTCGTATCCAACCCCCCTCAATCCTCCGCAGCCCCCCCCAATCCCCTTCTCCGTTTCACAAATAACCACCTTCTCATTCCAAACCCATACTGAACCTGTGTTCTGTGACTGCTAAAATTAGTTAGGCTCAGTAAAGATTTTCACTTTGGTTGGCCAGAGTGAGGCGCTGAAGGGGCTGGTATACTCACAGTTGAGTTCAATGTAATTGCACATGTACACCTTGCACAGTTTCCACACCAGCCACAGGCCGCATAGAAATTGGCAGGCTGGTTGTAAACGCAGATGCTTCAGAAAAAAACAGGGGGCGGGGGAAGAGAGAAAAAGTGGTATGAAGAATTGGAATGAGAAACACGCTTCATCTTTGTCCAAGTAGGATGTTTCCCTGTCAATTTAAAAATAACACTTTTAGTCCAGCAGTCACCCACTTTACTGCCTGTACCGGCTGAGGCATACTGTGGGGAGAGACGGACGGGGGATCTCTCTCTGGGCAGATTGCCTGTTTGAAGACAATGAAGGGGGGAAAATAAGAACCTAACCCAAAAAGAAAAGAGGGAAAAACCATGAATTCCTCAATCCAATTGTGGGTTTAGGCAGTGCAGGCTGCTGCAGCAGTAGCAGCTGTCTTCAGTAATGTGGTTATAGAAGCGACCTGCAGGGTTGGGGTCAGGCCATCTAGACCAAAAACGTGTATGTGTGTGTTTGTAAAAGTGAGAGAGATGGTCGGGTGCTTTGGCTATCACATTCACCCTGAGGCACAAAAGCTTAACTGGGCTGCTGTGGATTGTTTTTTTTTTTTTTATAAAGAGCCACTTGTCTTCTGGGGTGTTCTGGACTCCTGTATCTATGCATGTGAAGACCATTAGCTGGGTGTGGGGTCAAAACACACTAATTGACCAAGACCCTTTGGCTTGAGTCATATTTTGTGTAATAAAGAAAATAGCTTCAAACATTCAGATGTGATTATCAAAGGAGTAAATAGATCAGTGCAGAAGATGATTGACTCGAGCATAAACATCCTCATTAAACTTGTGATTCAGCTCATCCAAATGCTAATATCTTAACCCAAATTAACATCCCAGTGTTGATTGTCTGCTCCAAATGCATATTCAACATTTCCTCTGAAATCCCAGTGACTGACCTGGTTGGTACCTGCTGATCCTTGGACAGACAAACTGAACTGGCGAGTGCCAGTAATCAACATGCCGTGGATTTGTTTAAGATTACTGTATTACCATAATTAAGGGTTTATAATAGAATGTGCTAATTGCATTTTTGGTGGCAAGGGCATGTTTCTTAATGGCTCATTAGACCCACAGTACATTGGCAGATGTTTTCTTCTGAGTAGAGGCCCACTCTCCATTCATTGTCCATGATACCCCAGTATGGGATAGGAGAGCCTGATTTACCATCACTGGTTCACCAACTAGTACGTGATGTACACCTGTCAGAAAATGTAATGTAGTCTTGCCCATCTATTTACTTTGGAAGGGGAAAAGGCTGTTTACCCGTTTCAAAGTAGCATCAGTCAATTTCCTGCCATTTAAGTGTATTTTCTTGTCCTGCCCAGATTCAGATTCAGATCCGTGTTTTGAATAGAGTGGAAATGAGAAGCAATTTCATCTTTGATAGGGAAAGTTAATTGGATTTGAATTATTTGGTTTTAAAATGCTCAATTTTGCACATTTTGTGTTTGCAATTTGAATTTGTAATGAAAAAGCTATAAAAAGAGGTAAAACTGAAGCCCTGACCCCATTTAAACAATTGTTTTCTAACAAAGTTCGTGATTTAGCCACAAGCAGTCGCCTTGTTCTTCCACCAGCAGTATTTATGATTATTTTTAGGCACCTGGATGCAGCACCTTCAACAAAAAAATGAATAAAGAATCATGTGCAGTGTATAATATCAGTATTGGTATTGATAAATGCTGTTTGCTTTGTGGATCTTTTACTGCCCTGTCAATAAACAAATAGTCAGCCATTCTTTTCTGCATATACCTCCTGTGCATTAGTTCACTCTTCAGCCTCATGAAGGTGGCCTAACATGCTCCTGACTGAATTAACTCTTTGACTTGTCCTAATCGCCATGAATTTGTGCTCTTATCATCATCACCATAGAGATGAAAATTATCCGTACTTGCTAGGCACTTGATTAGGCTGATTTTGTTTGTTTGGCAGCTGCGTCACCTGGGAAATGACGAGGTGCACATTGTGTGGTCAGAGCACACCAGGGACTACCGTCGTGGCATCATCCCAACTGACTTTGGGGACGTGTTGATTATCATCTACCCTATGAAGAACCACATGTATTTCATCCAGATTATGAAGAAACCACAGGTAAACGACTGCAGTTAATACATTTGATTAATTCAGTGTGAACACGAATTAACTCATTTGAAGTGGTGAGTTGAATGTTTTTTAATTAGTTTTTTTTCCTCCTTTTTTTTAATCACTACTAATTGAGTTATTTTCCAGTCACAAGAAGCAAGAAAAACAGGGTTCTGTGGTTGTGAATTAAAACAGAGCCTTTCCTTTGCCTTCTGGTCAGTTTCCTGTTAGTTTTTAGGTTCTTTTTCCTATTGCAGTCTCCATCAGAAGCCCTAGTTTGCCCCTACTCCAGTAGTGGATTATTACCCACACTGTGGGTATGTGCTCTCAGAGATGGTTACTGTCATTGCTAGACTAGCTTTCATCTTGGCTACTACACAGTACTGCACTCAACTTGTGGCCTTCTAGAGGACAGTGAAATTTCTTTGAGAACAACCTCAGATGTTCAATCATATTTACAATCATTTCATGTGAGCATTTTTGACCATGTAAAAAAAAAATCATACATCATTTCAAAAACTCTTATCTGGAAAATTCTGTTTTGTTTTCATTGTTGATTAAGTTTTCACTGTTTAATTTTATCGTTTATACAGACAGATGACAGAGAAATACATAATAAATGTACCCTCCTGTGTCTGTGACTTTTCAAGTAAAATATTTACACTTCAAGAATTTATTAACGAATCTCAAGTTTTCTGACAAATATCAGTCACTGCTGATTTGCCATTGGTCTATATCACATGACTTTGAGATCTTCACTATAACTGGGTATTGTGCCATCTGAACTACCAAGTTGAAGACAGCAGGACCTTTTTGAGAGACTTTGACATTCACGTCAACTTCCAGGTCAACGACCATTGAGCTTTAATGATTAAGGGCCTCCTTCCAATATGCGTGAACAGACGCGTGTACCCACATTCACACACTGCCGCGAAAATGCATATTGCCCCTTTGTGTTTGTTCGGTTGTTCAATAAGAAAGCATTGTTTAGTATTGATTGTCATTTTAATTTCATTTACCTAGCATTGATTCGCATTAGATATGTGTGGTTGTCATGCAAAGTTAGGTAAAATCCAATTTCAACTTGAACCCTTGCCCCAAACAGATGGACAAACAGTTAAAAAAAAGAGGTAAAAGATTTTTAATCAGCTCTTTGTTCTGTTTCAGGCACTTAAGCAAGCAAGGACCAAAAACTAACTGAATAAACTTTGAGTCAATTTGGAAGTTTGATGTTTTAATTCCAAATTCTATACCATTTTTCTTATTTTCTCAGGTTCCTTTCTTTGGGCCTCTGTTTAATGGCGCCATCATCACTGGGACATTGCTGCCAAGCTTAGTGCGGGCCACCTGTATCAATGCCAGCAGAGCTGTCAAGTCCCGGTTGACTCTCTACCAGAGCTTGTATCCTTTCTTTTACTCCTCATGCCTTCTGCTTCATTTAGTGTCCACTATCCCATGCAGGGTTTACTCCTCTGAGGAATAATATTGAAATTAGCCCTTGACTACACATGAAGGTAAGACCATTCAATGTTGTGTACACAGATTTAGACGTTTTATTTTAGGGTGATTCTATAATGGGCACTGAATAACACCAGTGAGTTTATATTTTTCTGCACCACCAGCAACCCGTCAGCCAACATACACAGCTGAGTGCTGACACTGATCTTTATGGGCTGGCTGATTTACATACAGCTATTAGACCGGGGCTGTTTCACAGCCTGGAGCAGCATGTGAGGCTGTGTGTGGCTGTTTTGGGTAGGAGCACAGATAATGTGTCATCATCTATCACTACCATTTTATGGAGCACATGAGGAGCCAAAATAAGAGCAAAATAATCAAATGCATACAAGTGCACATACACAAACATACGCTCCCTCATCCCTCCACCCATCCATCCAACAGTGTGCCGTTAAGAGTCTGACTCCAGCTGTAGTTGTCAGTTGGTTTAAAGGGAGTGTAATCACCAATGGTGATGAATTAGCATGTGAATGCCAGCAGCATAGAGTTGGGGGGTGGGATGGGGGTGAGTCGGGATGGCCCCTGGAGGGGGAAACCTGATCTCCCCAACGCCCCACTCCTCCTCGGACAGCATGTATAGCACCGCCTCACCAGAACCACGCTGCCCCTCTGGCGGTTGCTATAGAAACCTTCCCCCAAGGAGGTTTCATTTGGGTGGAAGAGTACTATCTATTGTTTTAAGACTTTGGCATGTTTGCAGAAGTTTCTTTTTTTTCATGTGTATAAACTAACCCTTTATTCTGGTTGTTTACAAAATGGAATTTTTGTATTTTAAGTATACTCCATCACATACCCTATGTGTGTTTACAGTTGGCTGTGCATAAGTATGCATGTGCCTGCATGTGTTTCACAATGCATCACATCCCCTAGCCCCCCACCCCTATATCAGGCCTTGTCTGTGTGTCCCCTGGGGCATCCTGAGTGACAGATGTCTGTTACCCGACGCCAAGTGAATTAGCCCAGTGTGACTCTCAGTGCCAGAGGGGGGGGCCAGCCGAAGGCCTGCCTGCCTCTGTAAGCCTCCGGGTGTGCGGCGGTGGGGGGGGTGGGGGTGGGCCGGTACT
>JAPQRQ010000016.1:12886220-12897520 GCA_037367365.1 Apogon talboti | reverse complement strand
GGGGTGGGTGGGGGGGGGGGGGGGGGGGGGGGGACAGTACTAGGACCGTACTGGGCCACAAAAGCCTTACCTGGCATTCCTTAGCAGAGGAGCAGATCGAACAAAGGCATGATCTATGAGAAGAGATAAGCGCTGCCTCTGGAGCTCTAGCAGTGATAGGCTGCCAGGCCTCACACACTCCAAGAGAGGAGATGAATGAATGTGCCAAGCAAAGCCCACTGCCAGCAGCAGTATCTGCATGTCTGTCTACTGTTTGTCTGCCTAGCTAAAGGAGCTTTAGAGGAGAGAGGCAATATGATAAACTAATGAATGGCCACAGTGTTAGGTTTGTTGATTGTCATGTGATTAAGAAGACACATTTGGAAGTGACATCATCATGGCATAGCCGGTCTTTTACAGTATCCAGCATTATTTTTGATGGCGTGATCCATAAAGTCTGAGTGGCAAGCACATTTAGTCTTTAATATGCTTTCAGTACTGGAGTCACTGTTTTATTATACCAGACCAGCTGTTTTAACTTTTTGTTTCCTTGTCAGTCGTCATTCTTCCATCTTCTTTGAATATGCAGCTCCTTATCTTTCACAGACTGGAACAATGATCTGGCCTCTTTTTTCAGGATGTGCGTTTTTTGTGCAAGATGAAAATCCTCATCCTTAGTTTACCCCTTCACAATGCCTTAACAATCCACAGCCTTCATTCTGCCTGTGAGACCACTCTCCAAGGTAATTAGTTGAATATTTCTTCAAAGAGAAGCTATATGACCCCCGTGTGTCCAGATAAAAGGCCAGTATGGCGCTGTGGCCCCCCTCTCTCGCTCTGTCACAAGGCTCAAGAGGACTCCAGCAGTCTGCTGCAACGCTCACAGGATCTCTTAGACTAATAGGATTTGATATTGAAAAATGACCACCAGCAACATTTTCAGAAAATACAGACACAGATAGACCACAAGAGTGTTTTTCAGATACCCCCCCGCCCCCTTCTTTCTCTTTCTGCCTCTCTTCCAATCACATCCTCTGTGTGCCCTTTTCTCATTTTCTCCTTCTGTTTTTGAGAATTTGTGACATTTGTGTACTTGGCTCTTGTTTTTTCAGTCAGTGACCAGATTTCAGTGTCAGGTAGAATTTGTGTCAATTTCTTCTGTCAAGATTCAGCCTTGGCCATCATATCACAAGCCTCTCACAGACAACTCATAATGTATCATCTATTATTTATATGCCTGATGGAAATTGCAGCTGGTCTGGCTTTGTGTGTTCTAAGTGTATTGTCTGCAACTTGCCTTCTCCATAGCTGCATTTTGACTACTCCTGACCACAAAATGCAGGAGCAAATTAAACTTTTATTAAACCACTACTTTTTATTGTCTCATCAGCAATAGAGAATCATAAGTAATTGTCTGTTGATGCAACTCACTACATGATGATGTGTATGACATGCAGTGTTGGTTGGAAGTGTGACGGCCTTGTAAACTGCTGTCATGTATTGTATCGCCAAAAACTCTTTCATATTGTCACAATCAAAAAGCTAAGATTAATTTCTTTTCAACAGCCACTTGATTTCGATGTGCCATCCGCCACTCTTTATGATGGGGGTATTGTTAAGGGTAAAAATTGTCCACGCGCTCGTGTGTGTGTGTTGGGGCGGCAGCAAGTTTCTAATAGGTGAGACAGTGTGGAACTGACCTTGATTCAGAGACATTGCCTCCCTACTGGACAGAATCAATAGCTTTTGCACACTGCCCTTGGTCCCCATCCTCTGGTCTGACACACATAAACACACATGCACACACACAGATCCATCTCCAGGCAGCGATCAATAACCATAATCTGTTTCTGCCCATCGCCAGTCATGCGAGCCAGGCTTTTAGGTGGTGTATGTGTGTGATTGTGTGTGTGTCTGTGTGCAGAGGAAGAAAGAAGAGAGGGAGGCTTGATCCTTTCAGTGGAACCCTGAAAGCCCACTGAAGTCTGTCATGTTCCCTCCAAAGCTCATATGAGCATATCTATAGTCCCCCAGCTCCACAGAGAACAAGATGTACATAATTTCAATGGATGTATACTGAAAACATAATGGATATGATATCCTGTTCCTGCGCCCCTAGACGGCGTCATAATTATTACAGTTACTGCATTGACAATGACATATTCTCACACCCCTCCTGAGCAAGTTATTGTCCCTCTCTCTCACTGCGTCTTTGTCCAGTAGCAGCATGTTCTTTTGTATACTGTAAGATTCCTCACCTAGCAGAGATGAAAGTGCGCCTGTATGCATGATAGGGTGTCATGAATAGGATCTGCCATGTTAGTGTTGTCTCACATGAATTATTTAGCATCGTTGATAGGTCTAATTTGCCAGCTGTTGTGCCATAACTGTCAGCAGTCTCATGGATAATACTCAGCAGTCTATATCACTGTGGAACACAGTGCTTGACTGGGCACAGTGAGACGCCAGGCTTGTCATTATATGCTGGGTTCATGTAATGGTCTGAGCTGATATGAGCATAACTAGCCAACTTCCTGTTTATGGAAAACGCTGCTGTCAGGTGTTGGCCAAAGACTCAAAGATCTAGCAAGTATTACAAAAATATAATTTGTGATTTCCCTAAAACATCTTGAAGGCTGATTTTCAGAGGCCCAAAGAGCAGGACTCGTCTCATATGAATGATATTGATTCTCCATCTGTGTATTTGCAATAATAAATATGAGCCTTTTGGTTTGGCTAAGACAGATGGCTGTTGGGTGGGTAGGTAGTGGGGTTGTGGGTTAGGTCCATTTCTGAGCTGAAGTGTCCTTGCTTGGAGTTGGCCAGACTGGTCTGAGCACAGGCTGGCATTGGCTTTGATAAAGCGGTTGAGAGTTTACACAGTATTTGGGGGGCTACAGAGAAAGGAGGGGTCTCCCCCCCACTGAATGTTTTAACCTAATCCCATTATCAGTGTAGCGCACTACCTCCCATCTCTTCCCCCTCCTTATCCTTACTCCCTCCCACCCCTCTCTCCAGCTGACCAGCTGTTCCTGCCGGGACTCACGACAATGTCCGATGTGTTCAGATCACTGAGTACCCCCCTCCAACGCACACACAAATTTGCCAAGCACAGTCCATGCACAACCAAAGCAATTGCCTAGCCTATTGCTGGAACCTAGAAGGGCCTGCAGGGAGGAGGGTGTTAGTTAGGGAAGAAGGGGGGAGCTTTGGGGGTGCGGAGTGGGCAAGCACAGGCCTGTCAAACCAAGAGCCCTGACTCAGGAGGCAGTTCTGCTCGCATGGCATATGGCGTCTAGCTTCATACAACATGCAAAAGTATTCTCTCCCTTTGCCCCCTCTCATCCACTCCCCCCTCCCTGTCTCCCTCCCCTGCTGCTAATGTAGAATGACTCATAGCATTACTCATTTTTTTTTCTCCTCTGTTTCACTCACCCCCCACCACCACACACACACACACACATTAGTTCCTCCTCCTCTTGCCACCCATCCCGTAACAAAAGACGTCCGCTGCATGGCACCCACACCCTAAAAGCCCTGGGGGCCCAGCTCAGCCCAGCCTGTACTCTTAGGCCTGAGCTTCATGGGGCCGCCCCTTTTTAAACACAGGTAGAGCAGGCGTGGAACCAGACGGCCAACAGCAGGGACCCAGAGTCCCGCCTGGAGTACCGTACACACACTGCGGGTGTCAAACTGTTGTGCCTGTTGGCTTGTTTGTGTGTGCAGAAACTGAATGGTAGTAGAAAACCACCAGGCTTTGTGTGTTTATGAATATATGTCTTTGGCAACCTTTCCATCAACCTATTTCTCCCAAAGTGACTGTAGTAAATGTGTCTTTTTAATTTCAATGGTTAATTTTACACTGTGTTATAATTTCATTCTTTATCGTGTTTTAAGAAACCGTAATATGATAAACTATTCAATATTTCAATTTTTATAGAAAAAATAAAATGACGAGGAATCGTGCCATTTTCTGCCCGCACTGTAACCCAAAGAATGTCATGCTCTGTGTATCTTAAAACTTGAACCCCCACCCTCATGCCTCTCCTTTTTCTCTCCGTCTGTTGTGCATTCATGTCTGACATCTGTTTGTGAGCGGCAAAGTAAAAGCCAACAGGACTGCCAGTTTTATGTGGATTTACGCCTTTCCTGTCCTTTTCCCTGCTCCTACTTAGTGTATCATCTAGTATTATTTTAACGGTGTAAATTTGTATTGTAGGCTAATGTTTTGATTCAGTACCAGTGCCTAGATTTCCACCACAAATAAAGATTTATATTTATTTTTTATTCTTTACTACTAAAAAACCAATTTAGATAAAGTTTGTCGTTGGTTCTAAAGGTCAGGCAGCAAAATAATGTAAGTATTGTATCTATAGCAGTGCTCATGCCTTTAAGCTAATATATTTGAATGTTTGTTTGCCATTTTATAACTAAGTAGTAGTTATCATTTACCATAAATTAAATAGCCTCCTATGTTTAATTTAAAGTTTCAAGTCAACCTGCTCCTAATTAAAAACACAACTTTCTATGCTGTTCATCCTGTTGAAGGGTGTACTTGAACATGCAGGGCTGAAAAGCAATAATCAGGCCAAATTGACTCTTTGTATGTAGTGGAATGATTAACTACATTGGGTTGAATGTTAATAAATTACTGTACTGACTGTCTTGCTAATAGGTCATCTGTGTGTCCTGCACTCAAATACCCCTGACCTCAGAGTCACCACTGGACTAGTTGAGACTGCGTTGCCATTGAGAAGACATGTTCACGGTGATTGATGTGGTGGTGGTGGTGCTTCTAGCACTGGTGTAAAAACCTGTCTGTCTGCTTTAAGTGATTAGCATCAAGCTAGTCATTCCATCTGTTCTCCCTAGCCCTGTTTAATTAATGAACTTTCTTTCTCCGCCCCATAGTCAGCCAGTGCAACACTAAAGCAAAAGCTGTTAGCCCTCTCAGGTTATCCAAATGGATGCGTGTTCTTGTCCCCCCCTCCCCTTTTTTTTCTTCAATGGGTGCGTTCTCATTGATTAGTTATGTTTTGTTTTCCCCTCTTTTGTCTCAGGGTTCTTGAAGGGAGGGTTAATGAGCTTTCCTGGCAGGCTGTAGCGCTTGGAATCCGGGGATAAATGGGAATAATTTTGTTGTTTTTTTTGTTTTTTTTTTTGTTGGGTTGTTTTTTTTGTGATGGACTTGGCAGAGACGGGAAACCTCGTGCCACTGTATGTGTGTACAAGTGTTAATGTGAATGATAATGTGTGTTTGGGTGTGTGTGAATGGCTTTGAGGCGGGGTATATTGCATTTCATCCCTGCTGGTCCATTATTCCTCTTCAGAAGCAGGGAATCTTGAACACTCTGTCAACACAGTTGGTTCTGTCACTATTTATCTTTCAGCAATCTCTGCAAAACTCTTGTCTTGTCCTCTTTTTACAACCAAGTACTCTCTCTCTCCCTTCCTTTATGTCCCTTCTTCCTTCCGTGTCTCTTGTTACAAGGACGTGGACAGCTCTTTGTCCAGCTAAAGCTGCCCTCTTTTGTTTGTGCGGCCTTTTTTATCCTTGTGCTAATCGCCATGGTCGTGTGCCTGAGTTGGACCCCATATTTCACGCTCGGCTCTCCTTTGTTTGACACACCGCCCCTGATAAGAATTCCAATTCTAGGGCCTCTCTGATATTGAAATCCAACAGCGGCTAGAAAGAGCCTTCAATCATCCATTATCTGTGCTCCAGTGATTACCATTCAATCTCCCAGGGCCCAGGATCCTCATCACTGGCCCCAGAGCTGAGGCCGTCCCCTGAAAGAACCTGCATCCCTTAACGCCTGTGTCACATTCAAGCATATCCATAGATATTTCTGACGCTGACTTGAGACAGCCCCGCATTGAATGCTGCTGGGAAATGTCAGTGAAATGTCACTCATCGTTCTCCACTGGAATCTTTTGGTCTCTGATGTGGCCTTGGGTTTTGGGGGGGACTCTTGTGCAGACACGTTGTGACATTATTGGATTTCTTTGTCCCTAAATGGCCATTAATTTTTTATTCAAGTCTCTTTTTTTGTTAGGAGACATGGATTGCTCTTTTTTACATAAAGCTTTCTTGCTTTTAATGTCACCGATTGCCTGTTTTAAGAAGGAATTCGTTGATTATTTATAAGTTGAACATTAATGCCTCTTTAAATGGTTCAAAGGCCATGTCTGCTGCTGCGCTGGCCTGTGACCATTGTTCTCTTTTGAAGGATGTCCTTGTGCCTAGGTGCATTTGCATTTTTGCACAAAATGAAATTTCTCAATTGATAGACGGCAAGGCAAATAAAGAAATAACAATTTTTTTTAAAAAATATGTATGTGTTTTAATGCATCATATACTTCTTCTTACAGAAAGTAGCATTTGATATTTAAATTCTCATAGACTTTCTCATTGTCAAGTGGCGGTTGTGGCTGAAAAGAGGAGCACCAAGAGTGACTCCCCGAATGTTCTTTTCCATCTGCTACAACATGCAACATATTGAAGTTAATGTCAAAGAGAAAGTATTTTAGGTTGTAAATGCAGGCACAGCTCATACTGGTAGCAGTAAGTGTATTTTTAAATAGGTATTCTTGTTTGAACTTGACAATGAGGATTTATACAACATATGATTAACATGTTAGTGTTTTCATCATTTAGCCTGCTTTTTCTTATTGTTGAAATGGAAAAGAAGCTTTGTGCTGCAGATATCCACTTATCCCCACTCTGTGTTTAGATGCACAACAGCTCTCAGTACCTTTGTTCAGTGTAGTGTACACGTCTTCATTAGTTATGTATAACCTCTAATTACTATTGATGAGACTCTAGCTGATTTGGGTACAAATCTATAGCTTTTGTTATTCTAATGAGTGTTATTTACCCTCAGATCTCCAAGCCAGAGGGCTTTGGAATGGGGCTTTGTGTAGGCAGATATAGCAAGGGTCGCTCTAGCTACACCCACTTGTTTTTGTATCTGCCGACTTTTACAAAATCCAGTTTTCCTCCCCCCACATCATTGCCGTCTGCGTGGATGTATAGCACTTCCCGCTCCTCCATCTGTTTTCGTCCACCCATGAAAAGGTCCATTATAATCTGCAAGATGCACAGTTGACGTGCCGTGAGCTGCGTCTGAACCAATCAAGGCACTGCACAGAACTTAGGCCACGAATCCAATAGCCCCAAGCCCCTCCCTCAAGTTATTTTTGATTATCCGAGCACTATGCCTGAGATCTTCAGTTGGACAAGTTTTAATAACGACATTGTCTTCATCATCCCTTTGCCCTATAAAGGCTTCCAGTCTGAATGGAGCTGTATGCAGGTCCACTGGATGATGGCAGCCTCCTGATTAACCCTGGAGTGACTACCTAATGTCATTGAAGGAGGGCCACCTGGCTGTGAGACTGTACAGTCAGCTGCCACTGAAGGGCCAGAATAGGAGACGACCAGGTGTTGGGCTCCAGCCCCCCTAATTGTTGCCATGTAATAGCCTGCTTGACTGCACAATATAGCCCAGGGGCGAGGATTAGGAAAAAGCTGTTGCCAACACAGAAGTCCATTTTCTTTTTTGCTCAAAGGTTTTGTGTGTGGGTTTGTGTCCAAGGTTTTCTGTGTGTATACATATATACATCTCCCTTTCCCATCCTCCTCATCCATTACAATTACAGCAGGTAGAAGACAGGCCCCAGTCCTGGCACCTAACCCACTCAACGCATTAATTCCAAACATACACCACAATAAGCTTTCTCTCAAATTTGGACTGGGACAAAATAAACTTTTTATAGTTGGAAAAGGATTGTCACAAAAAGCATAATCTAAATAAAACATTATGCCTAGATCTATGCAGCTGCTTGGCTAAAAGTAACTTCTACAAACTTATTTTAAGAGCAGCTTTATAGAAAAAGTTGGAATTTGGGTTTAGTAATTTGAATGAATGGAAGAAATCAAAATGGAAAAATATTTGTTTCTCCAGACTATTGCAGTGATTCAGCTTTCTACAATAAAATATTCAAAATTACTAAAAATAAATGGATCATATCAGCAGAGTATTTTTCATGCAGTTGGTAGCAGGCAATAGGTGTAAGTAAAATATTTAGCGCTATATGAGAGACCGCAGTGAGCTTGATGTCATCAAATGCAAGGCGAGAATGTGGCGTGAACTGAGCTCACACTTGTACACAGAGCTGCTTAATTCTGCATGTTATTAGGCTGATTTTAACACTTTGTATTTGTTAAACACACGTCAAGTCATTTGTTGTCAAATATATATGGCCTGAAACCAGAGTCAAAGAATCTGGTCATTTGAGTTTGGAAAAGAATACACGTTTAAAACTGGAAAATTTAAGATGGTATGATCACAATAAGGAAAATAAAGTTGCAAAACATCATTACTTTGACACAAACGTCTCATGTTTGGTAGCCACTCTTACTCCTTAGCTCTTTGACAACATTTTCAGTCATTTTTATTGTTCATAGCATTTGGGCAAAATATTTCAGTCCTATGTGTTAAATAAGATATTATGTATTATTTTAATCATAATAGTATTGATTGAAATATGTCAAAAATGCAAATGTGAGAGCAAATGAAATCACTGTTAGCCCAGAGTAACTAACCTTTCTCTTCCCAACTGTGTAACCTGGTGCTAATCATTATCATTCCCACTAAATGCCTGGCATTTTGCATAAAGACAGGCAGTCTAATTGGCCTAATGAACCTTTCATAGAGGGGGCAATGGAAGAACAAGAGACTTTATCTGCGGCATGTGTTGGCTGAGAGGCAGACAGAGATGCTTGGCCTTAACTCATCACAGTTATTCTGTTGCGCATGCCACAAGCATCATTAAAATTGCAGGAGCCTCTGTTCATTTTGTTTTAATATTTCATCAGTGCTTGTCTGAACTGTGTTATCATAGTGTTAAAATCAGAGCTATTTGGCATGACCCAGAGTTGGCACACTCATCTTGCAATTAAAGTGTCAGACTGGTTTCCTAGATGTGTCAGATAGATTAAAAATATCACAATACTTTATTTGCCATTCTGCTTCAATAAATCTATAAATCTGTGAATTTCCTGTGTAGGATTTACTTATAAAGTCTAAAATCCAGTAATCTTAATCTCATCAACCACCAACCAATCAATCAACCAGTCTTAATTTTAGGCCTTAAAATGTCTGGTTGAATATGGAATTGACGTTCCTTGTAATTGTATTACCTTCAGTCTCACTTTTAGATGTGTTTTTGGTCACTCTTGTTGGAAAAACAATATGACACCAAGAACCATTAATGCAAAGAGCATATGTATCTGGTTTGTCATGTTACATTGTGTGAGCTACTGTAGCTTACCATCCCACTCAAAGAGACAGAAACATGCAAGAACATTGATGTTAATGTTCAATGTAAATAAATTGTTTCACAAGTATTTTTGGGAATATGATTTTCCATCGCACCCTCTGTACTTTTTTGCCACAACAGACATGAAATAGGGCTAAAATTTTATTCATAATGGTCCTAAAAAGCTCTTAAATTTAACTTGTGGAAGCCTGCTGAAACACTGCTGTGTGCCTGAGGCCTAAATTCTTTTCATGAATTTTATCTTTGACAGAGGTTAGTAAGAAGAAGAGGTAAAATGCTTTATGAGTAATCAGATGGTCCAGTGTGCCCTTCTCATTTTCATCTTTGACTTTTCATTAAAAGTTCAAATTGAGATCAGATAGATGCTGCAGTTCCCTGCTTTGATTCAGAGCAATTCAAATAGCAGGAAGTGAAAGAAAAATATCGTGCATATCCTCAGATGGCTCATATGATGCCCACCTTTGTCCTGACCTAATAACATATCCAGAAGGCTGAGGCATTCATGTCACTCTGGCCATCGTCACTGACAAAGGAGACCTTCAGAGAGGAGTCTCACCCAGCCCGTCACAGAACTGTATCTGTTAATCTTCATCAGTATCAGCCTTTTGTAGCTCATCTTATTATGACTTTCTGTTAATGCACGGTGGAGGCCTGCGCGACTGTCTGGCTATAATGGGCCTGTGTTTGATTAATCATGTCCATCCATTGTGTTTCACATCTAAGGCTGCTCCGTTAGTACTCATCAATGGAGACCAGAGTCCTTTGAAAAAGAGATTGGTTACAGACTCATCTCATCGAAATACACAAGCTCGGTGGGCTTTGATGACAGTCAGGTTCTGTTGCTACAACGAGTATGACGTGATGTTCTCAGGGATTTTGTGGTTATCCTGTTTTTTCTGGAGTGTGAGGATGATCTGTTGCTCTATCATTTTTTATCTTGTGAAGTCCTCACAATCAGCTGGTTCTAACATAGTTTAGGGGTCAAGACTGACTTGGGTTTAGGTGCTGGTCTTGTGATTTGTTGTGGCACAGAAATCGATTTTTAGTGTCCCCCAGAGGAACGGTGGGCTGCCAGAGGCTTGGCGTGCTTGAGAAAATGGGCGACTACTTCCTCCAGTCAGCTCGTAAATAACCTGCTCATGCCAACTTGCAGACATCAGATTTTGTCTGCAGCTGTGGCAAACGTGTGTGAAATCACTGATGGGCAGTGATGATGTCACAGGTTAGGAGTGATGTCACAGCCATAACTCCCCGTCCCGCCGTCTGAATGCCAGATGGACGGTAGAAAGGTGTGGAGGTTGGAGCTTAGAAGCTCTCGCTGTGGGAAAGTCACCCCTCAGGAGGTGTCATTAACCTGGGCTTACTGTTTGACCCAACTCCTTTGGGGATGCTGAGCTCCAGTTTCCTGGACCAGCTCATAATTAGACTACTTGTTAAAACTCTCTGCAACCAGCTATTCCTCTAGAGCATCTGATGTAGTGTATGTCTATGCACACCCAGCAAATGAACGCACAAACACCTCCACTCAGCATAATGCATCTGTGACACATTCAGACATTTTCTGTCACGGTGTCGTTTCTACAGCAAAAAGCTGTTTAATGAGACACCAAGGTTTGAGTAGCTGCCATATAAAATGGGTGTGGGACACACACACACACTATACAATCACCCTGCTGGCTAGGTTCTGTCATACACGCTCTCACTTTATCCATCTCAATCTGTTGTTCCTTCCCACTCTGCCATTATTCCTGCAGCCAGCTTTATTGCCACATTCACTCTCTCTGTTCCTATCTTTCTTCCCTCAGTGTCTCTCCATCTAAATGTCTCTGTCCTCCTCCCCGTTTTCCCATAATCACCTCACACCTCTGAGGGCCTCTGCTGAGACGAGCATCACACCTCAGCCCTCGCTGTGACAACAGGTACCTCTGGCACTCACCGCCCGGCCTCTCTCCAATCAACACCTGCTCTGCTTTATC
>JAPQRQ010000016.1:12852981-12872641 GCA_037367365.1 Apogon talboti | reverse complement strand
CCCCTCCTCCTCCTCCTCCTCCAAAAGCCACTTGAAGGAATCTCCCAGGATGTTGATCTAAAGATTGTAGCTTATAGATAATATTTGTGGAAGGGGTCTGTACTCCCTTTGGTGACTTAGTTGCTGGAGACATTAGTTTGGACCAAGATAAGGATTGTGTGTCTTATATACGTGAAGAAAATGAGCTAGTGTTAGTCCTAGTATGTTTTATGTTTTCTTCTCGTTCTAGAAATCCTTGTACATTGTGTCAAATTTGAGGGCTCGAGCACCCTCTGAATATAAATATATTAATGCCTGTAATATAATCTTTGTATAAGAGAGAGGAAAAAAGCTTGAAGATTTCATCATTACTTGTCAACATATCAAACTGTTTTTAACGACCGAAGTCCTGCTATCTTTATTAGAAATGTGAAAATTGAAACATTTCATTAAATCAATTTGAAATTCTATGTTTCTTGTTGTGGTTTTTCATCAGCTAATTGTATTATGTAAGATTTTGTGGATTAATGTGTGTGGGTTTCACCAGGAAAAAAGAAAAAAAAAGGTGTGTACGTGTGTGTGTGTATGTGTGTGCTGACATGATGCTGCTGTTACCATGGACTTTGTGACCCTGGCCCAGCCTTGTGAGCAGCAGCAGGGGTAACCTGACCCTCCTCCCATCTGTCTCCCCTGCTGCTCAGCTCCGCTTTGGGGAGGCCAGCATAATGGAGCCTCACCAGGAGGTACAGGTGCAATGGTCGCAGCACCTTCGGGTGCCCTGCCTCGCCTGTCCACATAAAGACGCAAGAAAAGCACTTGACCGTAATTGGAGCCTTAAAACTGTGTGTGTGAGAGGACTAATGTCACCTCATTTTCACCCAGCTCACTGCTGTTTGCCTCAATCACTGGCTCTCAGATAGTTTTCAACAGAAAAGGCAGGAGCTGCTTGTCCCAGCCTTTACATTATCACCAAACTATCTGTTCACATGTTTCACTGTTGGTTGTGGTATATTTTCACACTTCAGAAATCCCTCAGTCTTGATGTCCTGTGTTTAGTGCCTGAAGGGAGAATTGACTCTTTTAAAAAAAAAAAAAAAAAAAAAGTGTTTTATTCCCTTTGGCCATGACAGATGCAAAAGTATAACTGAGTAGAAAGAATAAAGATGATTTAAGGCTGTTTTTTATGCCCTAAAGTGAAGTTTTACCCTGGGCTCTAAGGTCAGCCCCATGCTGGCAGTGTGCTCCTCTGTCACAGCTGTATGTGTGAATTGAAAGCTGCCTGGTAAATTACAGCTGACTTAATGCTTAACAGGTTGAGCAGGTCACATATGAAGCCAACTGAGCCATGATGTGTTTTAAATCAGCTGTAAGCAACAAATATCGAGCTACATGATTCGTCCGGAGCAGACAGATGTTTTACAGCTCCAGAGGTGAGCTCTGATCCGCCACCTCTTTGTCCTCCTGTCATGTCCTGACATGGTATTAAGGCGGAATTTATGATTAGGCCCTAAGTGCTTCTTCTCTATGGGATGGAAACGGCGTCTATTGAGCCACTGCAGCCAGGATTTACTAATAAGTCTTGACAAACGGGGAATCGAAGGCAAAGATTTGGTCAGGGGCTGCTTCTCTTGTTAAGGACAACATCCCATAGTGGGAAAGAGAAGTCACATTAACAAAAAAGCAACTTTTTGATCATGAATCAGCTGTAGATAAACTCCTGATCAGTCTAATGTGTTGCATTTCCTCTGCTGTAATTCAACTTGATCTGAAATATGGCACTTGCAAAACATCTAGAAATTCATTTGAGGAAGTAGATAAAGTCCTGCAGCTGCAAAAAAAAAAATATCACAATCACTAAGGTCGATTTGAAACATCTCTGGATGTTTTAATTTAGCACACCTGAAGTAAATATTGAAATTGTGATGCCTTTACACAACATCTCACTTTTTGCCTTCTTATGCAGCCTCATAATAAAAGAATTTATAGTCTATGAAACTATGAATTCTTTTCTGTGTTTTCGCGTGATTCGAAGTATGGTCTAACTTGTCATTAGCCAAAGATTCCTGCAAATCAAAGACTCAAAAAAAAAACAGGCTTGAAGGTAAATAAAAGGAAATCAGTACAAACTACCCCAGAAAAAAAGGTGATTCAACGATAGGAATTGTCTACATTCTTTCTCACAGCCACATATTTTTTTCCTGCTCATTTAGAAAACTTAAATCACCTTGAGACACTTGTTCCTTTTGAAAATATTTTTTTTTTATTATTTTCGATAGACAACAACGATATACACATACAATCAAAGCGCTATAAAAGCCAACATTTAAGAAAAATAACTTGTCCTTAAAAAAGATTGCATCTAAGGTAAGAGCTTTACGTTTTTTCTTTTTTTTTTTTACAAGAGCTGTGGAGATTGAAGATTAAAACCCGACCCACGACAATTATCACAACTCATAACTTTGACCAAAAAAGAAAACCAAAAATAAAAGAAAACATTTTGGCTATACGACATGTAAACTGCCAGAACGATTCACAGAAAAATCACAACAAACACAACAATAAGTTACATAAAATAATTAGAATAAATAAATAAATAAACTTATGATGAAAAATATTGCAACAATCTTCAATAATAAAATATGTGCCAGCATTCAAAATTAAAACAATCTATGTTGACTTCTTTTAAGGCAGTTATACAGCGGGATTTGGATGTGTATGTAGGCTATTTCGGACTAGGCTTATTTGTATACTAAAGGCATTTGTGGTTCTACTAAACAGGGAATGCTTCAGTCACTCTTTTTTTTCCACCAAGACAAAGTTGATAAGTTCTGTCATTCACAAACTAGCGTAAAGCTACAGTGATAGAGCAATCACGGTCGGTGAATCCAAAAGGCTTTGAATGGGGAAAGGGTTTCTGAGAATTTAAGACATTTCTTAGGTCTAGAAGCTATCATTGAGTACACGTGCTGTCCTAGAAAAATACCCTTTAACAGTCAAACTAACGCTTTGTATTCTTTTTTTTCTTGATAAACTAATTTGAGAAAGAAAATCTCAAAATAGGCCTATATGTAATTCAAATATAGAGAGAAGCATTCAACAATCACTGATTGGCATGGAAAAGACACCTCATGAAACACCACTGAAACATCAAACCGCCCTGCCTTTCATTGGCCTAAAGTTATGGCAGTGAGCATCACAGACTCTTTTTTTTTTAAACCCCAAAGCCACTTTTTTTTGTTTTCCTTTTTAACTATTTTTTTTTCCTGCGTTAAAGGCACGAGTTTAGTGTTGTCTTTAGCAGGCAGGGCGCACCGGCATTTGCAGCAGGATCACCTGCCTATTCTCCGAGGGGTGGCACTTGTTTATGTGCCTGGTGAGCCCCGGTGAGCTGTAGAGAGTGGCGGGGCAGTATTTGCACGGGTAAATCTGGGAGGAGTGCATGAGGCGCAGGTGTCTCTCCTGGCCGGCCCTGCTGGTGAAACTCTCCCCGCACACCGGGCACAGTAGGCAGTCCACCGGGCTCAGATTAAGGGGGCTTTGGTTTGAGGCTTCCTCTGAGGAGGAGGAGGAGGAGGAGGAGGATGCTGAGGATGAGGAGGACACCGGAGGCTGCTCTACTGCGCGCTCGCTGCTTTGAAACCCGTGCTCCTCCAACACTTTCTTTTGCAAGGCCTGGTGTCCCATGATGTGTTTTCTTAGGTATGCCTGTCGCTTAAACCTCTTCCCGCAGAACTGGCAGTCATAACAACCATCTTCAGAACCCGACTCGGACAGACCTGGACTCGGGGTGTCTCTGTCACTCATGTCTTTGGCTTCGTCGGAGACTGACTTGACCCCCAGCGGCGGCATTTTGGCCATTTCAGGTTTGATGCCCTGTGCGGGTGGCATCGCAGGTGGCCCGGTGGTCCGGGGTTTGTGCCAGCGGCGGTGAGAGGCGAGGTTGGCCGGGCAGCTGAACATCTTGTCACACTCGGGACACCGGTATTCGACCCTGACTATGCGGGAGCATTTGTGCTGAGCCAGAGAGAAAGGATCCGCGTACGCCTCTTTGCACAGCTGGCACACAAACTCCCCTAAAGGCTTGTTTCCTCCGGAGGTCTGCGCCCTGGGCTTCATCTCCACCGGCCCCTCTTTGATTTTGAGCCCGAGCACAGGAGAAGTGGTCACCTCGTCTTCAAAGTTGAGTTTTCTAATGGCTTTGGGTTTCTTGGGCGCAGGTTTGGTTTTGCGCTCTGGAGCATCAGTTGCGGGTCTTTTGGTGGGGAGCCGGTTGTTTGGGGCCGGGAGGCTGCTGTTACTGCTGCTGCTGCTGCTGCTGGTGGTGATGGTGCCGCTACGGCTGCTGTTGCTGGTGCCGATCTTCAGGTCGACCGGTGCGTACAGGAGATGATCCAGACCGGAGAGGGACGCAGGTGTCGGGAATGACTCGGCAGAAATAGGCGAGCCCAGATTGAAACTTCGCTCAAAATATCCCCTGTCGTGCTCTTTGCTGATGGGCCGGGTGGGGCTGTAGAGGGCTTGGCACACCGCCTCCGGGTTGCCGAACTGTGCCGGCTTCTCCAGTCTTGGCACAGGGGCATCAGCTGCTGTGAAATCCGGGGATGCTGCGGCGCGGTCCGGACTAGACGCCCCGGACATCGGCGGGGAGGGGTCCGGATGACTCGGCAAGGCAGCTGGGGTGGGTGGCTCCTGGAGGTCATCTTCGTCTGACCGAGTCCTGTAGGAAACATGTGCGGATTTCTTGTTTCTTTTTACCAGGAACCCTTTGGGCATCTTGGCGAGTCACAGCTGAAAGGCACTTCGGGGAGGCGGGTGATGTCTCGAGTATCCAGGTTTGTTAAAAATATGGCAACACTAGAAGCTTGTGGGACTTTATCTCCACAGTATATCGATCCTTCTGTTGCTGAAATGTTTTCGTCTCCAAGGCATAGCTCCACTCTTTTTATGCCGGAATGATGCTATTGTTCTCGCCCCCCCCTGTTGCAGCATCCCTGACCAATCGGATGAAACCAAGATCCCAGTGGATTTGATTGTGGGAGGGCTCAGAGCCTGGGTTTGGTGGATTTCGTTGGAGGATGTGCAGATAGCTTAGCAGATGCACTGGCGGTTTATTACATTAATGTGTGCGCTCAGCCCCTCCCCGACAGAGGCACACGCCGGGACCCTCCTTTTTTTACGGTCTGATGGGCCCCTATACAAACGCACACGTGCCACGGCTTTGTGGCTCTCCTTTGGGGGCCCCGTAGCTGCCAAAAGGAAATGTCCGTCACTGCCACAATCATCACAATTTAGAATTAAGACACGGGTGAGACAAGCTTGGTCAGTGTAAACTAAAAGGTATAAGTCTTTAAATTCGCGCTACGGTGTGTTAAAGTAACCTTTTTACCCTAATAGCACAACTATAAAACACGTCTGCTGTGCAGCTTTTTTCATGTCAGTGCTCCTGGTTGCTTTGTAGCTCCACAGTGTTTAGAGTTGTGTGTTTTCTTCATGTTTGAGCCCGTTTTACGCACGACCTTTACGCATATTACACTTGTGCTCAAAGCAAACCAAATAACCCAGTAGCTTTATGGGTCTTTATTTTATTATGTCTTAAATAAACAGTGTAGAGGGAGTGTTTCTTTATTTTAAGGCACGTGTCTGTCTCGGTAGTTTAACTCGACATATAAATCAGACATCTCGCTGCATACATAAGTAATAAGAAGGCCCTCTGGTCTTTGTGCACAATGGCCACGTCTGCCCGTGCTTGGATATCCCTGTTTTTTTTTTTTTTTCGTTTGAAAAGCAAATTGACCTCTTAACTGTGAAACGGGACTCATGGCCAATCTGGCCCACTGCTAGACGCGTGCTGGGCGGAATCAGTGCTGCAGACAAAGAAGGCCGCAGCAGAGGCTTGAATGTGTTGCAGTGTTGCCTACAGTTTCCAAAATGAAGTTTGCACTGTCGGCTATGGATGGAAACACACTGCTGATAAGTAGCCTAATCCTCTATAATTAGTTAAACCACAAAGGCCTATAGTTTATTTTAAAAAAATAAACCACCTTAATTGTATACCACAAAACTTTATTCCTCTATTGGTCTACAGATAGGAAATGCTTCTTTTCTTTCCTGGCTTCTTATTGTATCTATGCATATCTCATGTTTAGTGTATTTGTGTGGTTTTTTTTCTTCTTCGTTATAGTGACTAAATGTAGGCTGCAGTGCGCCTCTTGGCAGAGGGTGCATTCTTTTCCCTTTCAGTCGGAGACCAGGGAGGAATTAATCTCCATCGTCGTACATTGTTCCCCTCATTTGCATAAAGCTGCAGTATGACCAAGTCAAATAATTACACAATCGGAGCTGAGCCGCAGGCCTGCCCCTCTTTTCAATAGGCCTCTCTGTCCCGGTGCCTTCTCACCTGCCTGGAAGCACACCGTTATTTAGGTTAGACAAGGTTAAGTGACAGATTTGTTGATATTTTTTTTTCCACAGAGTTTATTCGAAGTTGAACTAAACATGCATGTATATATTTTTTTGCGTTTTTCAAAATAAGTCAACTTTTATGTAGTCACATAATCAAAAGTTAGCTTTTTTGTGTCTGTCTTATCCTATGCCCTATTTCTACCTTATTTTTAGTGTAAATAAATTATGCGCATCATCCAATTTACATATCTAAACTTATTTGTGTTTGGAGTGTCATGTTGTCCCAAAGCCTTCATGTCTGCTCATCTATTAGTCGTGGTTTGTTGGGACTACAAGCTTTGATGGCATTTTAACGAGTTCCTCTTTTTTTTTTCCCCCCCCGTGATAATTTCTGTGGGGCGCGTGGGTCGGTGCGCTGGCCTTGGCTGACCGTGCGCATGCGCGTGTTTGCTCAGTGGCGCGTGCTGCCCTGCGCGGATGGGAAGCATAGGCGCCTTATTAGCATACAGCTGCAGCCCCTTTAATGCACACTCAGATATATCCTGCTACAGCTTATCACATGCGATGAGATTTCAGATGGTGCCCTCATTTAACTCTTTGCTGTAGGGTTTGTTGGTTTAATTGTTTAGTACATGATAAAAAGTTTTTAAGAACAAGGTTTTTTTTCAGCTGTTTATGAACATGTGTCTGTGTTTATCCTGACATATTATTATAAACATATACTACCACAGTCAGTTGTATTATACACACGAACTGATGCAGTCAGTGGTCTCATAATTGTTTAGTATGTATGAGTTTAGAAGAAAAAGGTTTTTTCAACTGTTTACGTAAAATAATTTGACCATAACGTGTTTGTGTTTATCCTGGCTTCAACACATTTCTGCTTTATAGTATTTATTGTGCTAAGCCTCATGGAAAAACTGTTTGATAATAATTTAGAAGTGAAAACTGATCAGTCTCTCTGTTCTGGACTCAGAGCCAGTGCTTATTTCACTGCACCACCTACAGGATGAAGAATTAATTCTGAGCACACTGAGGGAAAGTTTGCATAACCAATGCATTACACTTTGTAGGGATTTTATCATGCTGCTCCTGTCAAACATTAACTGTGGTTTCCAAGGAAGCTGTAGAGCAGTTACTTATTTCACAATGATTAGATTACGTCTGTTCTCGCTGTAGATGTTCAGAAACCTCCTGTACTTCCCACATAAATGACCAGCTCCATGTGCTTTGCCAAGCCAAGTTAATTTCAAAGTGCAACAGAACAAGACTGTAATTGGTGTTCACTACATGGCCACCTCCAATGCACTGTCAATCAATTATTGTAATGGATTAGCTGAGGTCCTATTCTGGCGGGTTGTAATCTGATAGAGGGCTCTTTCAGCACCATGGAGAGAGCCAGCGAGGGACCCAGATTTAATCAGGCTAGATGTGGACACAGCACAGCCTCGGCCTCAGCCTTTGTCCTCACACTGAGGCTGAGCAGGCACCGACAACAGAACAATGTCACAGTGGGACAAAAGTGCCAGAGTTTAATGAAGTGATTGGTTTTTAAATGTAGTTCTAAATGAGCTTGTCCAAAACACATTACAACTCTTTCTTTCTTTCTTTCTTTCTTTCTTTCTTTCTTTCTTTCTTTCTTTCTTTCTTTCTTTCTTTCTCTTAAGTTAGAACAATGAAAATTATATTTTGCTATACATATAATGAAATAAAGTGCATCAAGGATTTTACAAGGTCTTCTTTCTTTATTTGCAGCAAGTAGACATATGGTAAAAAAAAATCCTTAAAACAAAATGTTAGTACCTAGAAACAAAACCTAACCAGTTAAAACAAAGCAAAACTTAAAAGAAAATATATGTTCTAATGACTCATATACACCACAATGTGCAATATGATTTTAAATTGTATTCTATGTTAACACAGTCATAACTATTGTAATCTACTATTTTAATGTTCTGGAGTCAACATTAACCCATATTTCTAAGAAGGTGGGTTAATTCCTAGCCTCTATTTCAAGGAATCTGTGTTTATGATGGTTTAATATTGGAGTTTTCTTCCATTTTTGGTCAATATAACACATTGATAAATAAACTAATAACTAATTAAACATTTGTTCTCTCTTTCTGCTCTGTCTGACCTTTCCTCTGTGACAGGAAACTCCACTTGCTCGAACAAATCTAACAAAGAAAACACACCGTAGATCCCCAGGAACATCTGTGTTCTTCTAATTACTTTGCCTCAATGTAATTTTCAGCAGCTTAACATTTACAGTCACAAACTGTTTATGCAGCTGAAAACAAAGAATATAATTAGAGTGTGTCTGCTGGCCTCATTTACAACTGAAGCAGCATATAGTATTTCAAACATTTTTGGTTTTTGAGTGTTATTTCCACACTCAACAGTATAGATGTGCATCTCAGATAATATTTCAGATGCAATACCTTAGAAAACCTTTAATAATGTGAATTATGTCATGTTTGGATCTGTTTGGGTTATGCATTCCTGATACTGATGATCCTCTCAGAAGACCCATCAAAGTACAATCTCAGCAAAGTTTATTGTCATAATCACAAGACAACCTGAGTCTGCACTAAGGAAGAGCAACAAGAGTAAAAGAACTCAGACTGTTGCACCCACAAGATCAATGCAGGCCAAATTGCCTGTTTGGCCATGAAAGTAAGGCAGAGGTCACTGTCTAGACTTTAAAGTGTACTTTAGATGGATGCCCACGAGACCAGGTTACTGTGAAAAGGCCTGTAAAGTGGTATAGCTCTGAGCGGGGACTAATGGACATCACTGTTCACAAGGAATGTCCCTGATGTCGTCTGTACTTCTGACAGTGATGCTAATACTTTATGCGGACAAGGACAGTCGATTCTGGACCAAACTATAGTGAAATGATGATTTTGGAATATACTCTGAACGCAGCATCAAATCTTTTGAGTGTGATTAGGATCAAATCTGAAATGCAATATCAAGAAGTACACTGGGTTTCATTGTAGTAATGACTTTAGGGGAAAACATAGATGCTTTTACTGGTTATTTTTGTGTGTGTGTGTGCACAGACATATCATCAAAGACTTCAAAGGGACAACACTATGAGCAAGGCATCTAAATGCCAGATTTTCCATTCTTGTAAAGAGCCTCTTATTAAATAGACATCTTCCTGCATATCAGTTGCTGAAGTCCCAGGGGCATGTTTAGCTCTAATTTACTCATCAAAAACATCAGAGTGTCTCTCAATAATCTCTGCGGTCCATTGGTTGTTTGGGGTGGAGTCCCCTGTCAGAAAGCATGCCCTGGAATGTTAAACACTAATTCACCTCTGAGCTGTGGAGGTGGATAAAGTGATTGTTCTATCTGGGAGCTGATTAAAACGGCTCTGGCCTGTTCTCCCTCCTTCTGCGTTCACCTCTGACGTCCATCACATCCATTTCTGTATTCATGAGCAGATGAGAAAGCGCAGGCAGAGCGGCTGCCATATTACAGATAATAAGGCCAGCGGGCAACCACATTCGCTGCCACAGGTTTCCCTCTGCACCGGCTCATTCAATTACTTCACAAGAGTTCTCTGAGGCACAGCTGCACTATGGGGGTGAAGAGGAGTAAATTGAGGTACATTCATGTAGACGCACACACACACACACGCACATACACACACCTCATAGATACAAAGAAGCTGAGAAAGCACACATACAGTAGCAAAAGCCAGTATATAAAGCATCTTATTGACCGGTATTTGGCTTAATATTCTGTACATTTCTCACAACAATAATAACAACAAACAAAAAGTCCATCTGCTGTTGCTCACAGGCTGCTTGAAGATTATAATGATGTTGATAATGGCTTCAATGAGTCCATGTTAGAAAAATGAAATCAGGGCCATTGCTCACAGACTCCATATATGAGGTCACCGTTATCTCGATGAAAGTGTAGACAGCAGGTCTGTCATCTAGGAGCATGAGAGATGGACTCTGGCAGTTCTAATGAGCCACATCTTTTATCTACTGACATATGGAGCTACACAGTGGTCGTGTTTCTTATAGCCTTAAACTATTAGTCAGTTTATCTCAGTCATTCATCTAAAAATGAATTAGACACGTAAATATCACCATCAATAGCATCTGTGACTTTTTCCTTGAATTAGTATTTATAATACTTAGAATAATTTAACAGTAAATTGGAACATGGAAGAACTGATTGTTATCTGGTTGCTGTCCATGGTTCTGAACTTCTGCCCTTGCATGCAGCTGCCTCTGGCTCTACAAAGCATAAGATAAATGAAAAATAAAAGTGTCCAATCAGTGTTTTTTACAGCTGGAGAGTTGAGGGAAAACCTAATAGACACTTGTAGTTTAGATGTCTTGATATGGGATTTGCTTTTACCTCCTCTGAGCTCTTTTTCCTGGTGTTTGTCCACAGAGATGTATGAGGAATCAGAAAAATTCAAGCATGTAAGTACGTCCTTAACATGTGTGCATCAAGTGTAGACCCTTTTCTTGACCTTTGATTTTGGAATGCCACATTTTCCAAACAAAGAATTCCCAGAATTGGCACACTCTTCATTAGTTGGCATAATTTGCATTCTCTTATAATTGTGCTGCTTCCTTGATTATTAAATGATCACCCTAATTAGGGAGCATAATAGGGTTAATCAGACTTTGCTCATCACACTTATTATTATTCCTGCAAAAAATGAAGGCAAAAGATACAGTACTTGATTAATTATATCAGCCTTTTCATCAGCTGCGCTACCATTCCCCCCTCTGAAATTAATATCATGTTGTAAATGGAAGGAAGGAGCTGGCCGGACACAGACAGATGAAAGATTTCACTCAAATTAATTAAGCACTAATTATGCGGCAGGAGTTGGGAGCAGTTTGCATAATGAGCTCTATCAAAAGAGATCAGTCGTGGAGAGGAGCTGTAGAGTTTCTATACAGCCTTCAGATGATACACAGACACCACTGTACAGCATGAAGAGGGCTAGCAGAGAAGTGGGAAGAGGGTTAAAGCACTTTGAGGCTTGAGTCGTGAGGTTGAGGAGTGTTTTGTTTGGTTTGTCAACAGGCTATGAACCACAGGCTTCCTCGCCTGTGCTACAAATGCGGATTATTTAACCACGTGTCCCACTTAGTTAAAGGTATATTTGTGCTTGGGCTTTATGTGTCTAAATTTTTTCCTTTCGTCTTAGCATCAGATAATGAATTCTCTGCTCCAGCACAAGGCAATAAGATCAGAATGTACCTTTAAATTGAAGCTGATCACAAACAACCTGCATCCACACTCCAGGGAGCTTTAAAGACTCTAATTACCTCCCACTCCAATTCTTGCAGTGCCCAGTCATTGGTGATCAGGGACTATACTGTGGCTATCTTCTTAGACAGTGGGAAAAGAGATTAAACACACAGAAACTCTCTATGTCTTAATCGCCTGTTTAATCATAGCTACTGTTCAGCGTATGGAGTTGAGTTACTTGAACTGATTTGTGCTATAGTTGCAGCAATCATGCATAGGCTAATCAGGGTGCACAGCCCCACACTGCCCTTCAAGGTCTCCGAGTGGAATTACAAAGACTATGATTAGTTAATCAAATGAAGAACCCAATGTCCTTTCTTTATTTGTGTATACACCTTATCTAAATGGAAATTGTATAGCTGAGGCACTTCCAGAAGGACACATCTACATGTGAATGATCCTCCTTGAGCCCTTGGCAGTGAATACAGAATAAGATCTTTCACTCTAAATCATCGTGTTATGGCATTGTGGAGACTTTTACATGTATGAATGATATTTGTTGTCAATGCTCATGTGAATGATGCAATCACTCAGTCTGTTGTGAAGTAAATCAGAAAGCACTAGAAAGCAGCTCTTCAAATAGGCTACACATGATGATGTGAGGCAGAATGTCAAGATTGTATTATTTTCAGAGAGGCAAAAAAGACAGGGCAGACAGGCTATGGAAGTAAAGCAGCTATTGTAGTAAACATGTATCACAAATTAAATTCTGTAGATGATGTCTAGTGATGCAGCAGATTCTATGTTCTCACATTACATTCCATTTCTTAGAATGTAATAATTCAGTTAAAGAGTTTTTTTCACATGAAAACAAATCTTTTTTTAAGTATCCGTCTGTCATGCACTGGTGTTACAATTGTCCCTAAAGAGAAAAGAATTTCCCTCCATTGGTTTGAGATGACTTCCTTCCAGGGGCAGCAGACTTGACCCGCTCACTCCTCCTAGAACCACCTCTATTATTTGTCTGTGACAGCGGCCCTTTGGAAGGCGGGGGCTCCCCCTGGAAGGTACAGGGTCGTGGACGTCCCAATCCATCTCTGTCTGTCAAGCGATTGATTGTGATTTAGTACATGGGGCAGGAGATGGTGGGGTTCCATTCTGATGAGCGATAGGTGGGAACCCTTTGACTCCCAGCACATGGCAAGCAGAGGCAGGGCTATGATGAGGGGTCAGAGGCAGCTGGTGGGGGGAACTGGGGTGGATCTGGGGACTGGATGGATCACAAGATAGAAGGTGTCAGAGATGCAGGACAAAGCCCCCTAACCAACCGCCTGAGTCTATCACTCAGCCCATCCATCACCCATCCAGCTTTGTGGTTAGCATAACGGTTGCAAGCTAATCGTTTCATCATCAGGGGGATAAAGGAAATGACAGAGAATACAGAGGAGCACTGAGGCTCCACTATGACTACAAGGCATAATGTATGGAGGCAGACTTTATACCAGCTGGATGAAATAAGTGGGTATTTCCCTTTCGAGGCTTGAAACATTCATGATGCTTGCATTAAATGTCCAAGACAGGTGACATTTGTTAGAACAGTGGCGGATACTGGCTTGGTTAGTTGTGTAAAACAATCTGTTTCTACAGTTTTAACTCTGAATTAAGTTATGAATCTAAAGGGATTTACCCCATATTGTGCACTAAGGAGACATCTACCCTAATTAAAGAATGAGAACTTGTCTAGTGTGAAAAAGATATGCTTGTTATCCTGTCAGTGGTTCTAATTTCCCAGCTCCCAGGTCCTCTAAATATCACAAAACCCCAGGCACATATTGTATGCATAATACAGACTGCATATCAGAGGGACATGGCTTATATTTAGAAAATACACTAATCTGAAAATCTCTTTACTCTGGAGCAAAAGTTCAGTGAGAGTATAGTGTTTCTTTTTTACTTCCTTGATTCCCAGTTCAGGTTGGGAATTACAAGCTGTCCTTGTTAAGTCTGGCCTCGGCCTCGCTCCGCTGGGCTGGTCGGGCAGCTTAACTCCGTAATCAACCTGAGAGACTTGGAACTGATCTTAAAATCAGAAGACGGACATTGGGTGGAACTGTTTGCTGAAATATGATGTGTTTTACAACATTTCTGATACAAAGAGGGCTCTATCTGCTGTTCTTTCATATCAGCCACGCTCAAAGTCTCTACTACATGAATTACAAAATACACTGTTACCCATAAAGTTGGAATAATTTTGTTTTCAGCCTCTTTATTCCTATTTATACACATCATTAATCACCTCTGGTCATATGCAGTGATTACATACTGAGTGCCAGTTACACTTTATCTATCATGTATAAATCACATTGTCAATCATTTCATGAGAAAAGGTAACAATATTTTATTCCAACTTTATGTGCAACAGAGTATATATAAAATTTTGCAATATCACCCAATACAGAAATTAATTCTGAGTACTTGCTCTCCCTTTACTATTTTTACATTTTTTAATACGTATTACACTTTAGGTTTGGAACTGCGCTTAAAATGTCATTGTTGAAACAACTTCCTTCTCCAATAAACTGTATCTAATATCTGTTAGATTTTGGATGAATTGTAAAATATGCATCACTAAACATTATGAGGCAAACCATGAGGCAAAGTAAATGTACTGTCAGTCACAGGAAGTTGTGTCAGCCAGGTGAATATGTAGCCAGTAACCTGATCTGCTGTTGACAGAGCAGGGACAGGTGCTCCAGCCAAACTAATCCATACGTGCATGCTAGGCACAGGTCATCCATTAAGGCAGATTGATTCAAAGCTCTAAAAGACTACTCTTCAACCATCCCAGGCCTGGCCTTACCCTCACTGTTGCCATGATACCAAATAGCAGTATTTCGAGATGGTGTGCACTGTAAAGGGAAAGGAATGTTCACTGTTTGCCCAGCTAATACTGGATGCATTTTGTCACACAAGAGACAAGATGCATTTCTGGAAATGATGTCTCCACTTTTATAAAGGGAAGATTTAATAGCTGGATGGTTTGTCATCTGAGGAATTAGACACACAGAAAGAGATTTCTAATCTACCAATCTACAAATTCTGAGTATATGGGACTGAGGAAGGCTTGATGGCAGCAGGTGGAGTGAATACGGGTGGTGGAGGTACTTATTTTAATAGCATGCATGACCATCTCACATAATAGCCCTGTGTAAAAACATATAAACCAGAATTCACTTTGATTCAATGTTATTACCAAACCCATCCCTATGCCAGCATCAAATGCCAAATAAAGGTTTACAGGCAGAGGCCAGACATCTGCTGCTCTCTGATTGGTTGACAAGCCAGCAGTAGTCTCACCTGTTATCCACAGCCCAGCGCATGGTAAACAGCCTCAGTGAGACCTGCGGGGAGAAGGAGCCCATCTGGTCAGCAGCATTAACAACCATCTCTTTAACAATAGCTTCCAGGAAAGGGAGAAGGGCACAACAGGCCATATCAGCCAATAAAAACAGGCTATGCATGACATTTAGCGCCTGATGCAAGGCTTAGCAGTATACAGGTTACCTACTGTCCGCTTCAACCCATGGCAATAAAAACCCAATGCAATCTCACAGGGAAGAGGGAGTGCTGTGTGTAAAGCCGCCTGTTTCAGCTGTTGATCTCATAATTTCTGTGTAAAGATGCAGACAGAGCATAAAGTTAAAAACCATGAAGGGAATCATTTTCTGTGGAGCTTTCTCATAAACATCAGGCAAATAAATGGGTAGGAACTTTAGTTATACATATCATTATTCCCCATTCTTACAGCTTTGCCAATGGGAAAGAGATGTCTTCATTTTACCCATGAAGAAGCATTATGAGAGTTAACTTTTTCTTTTAATGTTGAAATATTTTCACATTTATAAAAAGGACAATCAAACAAAAAATGTACAAATAAAGCAGAGGTCATGTTAGAAGATGTCCCTGTCAGAGCTGAGGTACAGTGGAGGCTGTGGAAGGGTTTGTTTGACCAAACAGTGCCATCTTGTGTTCAGTTTGAACACAAAAAGTCTGAATGCCAGTTTAAAAAGCAAGAGTTTGGACTTCATAAGAAAATGACAACAAATTATACAAACTACTTTCACAATATTTCACAATGTCTTGTTTTGTCTTGTAATTCAGCTTTGTGATGGTTTGGATTCAGGGTCGAGATGTGCAACAGTGGACATTAATACTGCTCATTTACAAAGGGAGATCAGGGTAAAACAAAAAAAAAACTCTAGCTGATTAGTTATTTGATGGGGTCTATTTTTCCTGCTGCCTCCACCTAGTATTCAAAGGCTGGAGACAAAGTCTCTAAATGAGATCTAGGGGATACAAAGAGGGATGTGAAGACAGTAAGGTTCGGGGTGGAGTTTGAGCAGCGAGCACTGGGCTCTCTACAGCTGCTGGCACTAATGAGGATAATTACCCCAGTAATAACATTAGCCTATCTGAGGGAATGGAGGGGAAGGACAAGTGGTTGTGTTTGTGTGTGTGTGGGTGGGTATGGCAGCATGTGTGTGTGTGTGTGTGCATGTGCCGCCTGTGTGTGTGTCTGTGCATGTATGGCTGTGCACATGCCTTTCATTCTATCTCACTTGCAGTCTCTCCCTCATTCCCTGAATCTCAATATCTCTTTGTTAGCCCACAATAATTGTATTTGGGCCTCATATCCGCCATATCAGATTCGAGTTTGTACAAGGTAATTAGCAGAGGAAGGGAAGCCTCCACACCAGGAGGACAAATGCCCCCATGACATCATTCTGGCTCCACTCAGGAGGAGAAGCTTTTTTTTCCCTCCTCTTCATACTCTTCATCTTCTTTCTGTCATTCAGCAGTGGTATCAAAAAAAGAAAGAAACACTGAATAGGGGCAAAAATGTAATGGCAGGTGAACGCTGATGACATTGAAAAAGAGGAGAGTTGGGATTAATAAGACAAAGAAATGGAGACAAGAATGAGAGATAAAGAAGATAAAGGGGTGGAAAGTGAGTTGAGATGAAATGGAGGGCTGTGTTTCACCACAGGCCTGTAATCTCCAATCAGCTTTGACTAACAGACAGCAGGGGAAAGTTCCTCAGCGCTAATGCAGCTTGCCATTCAGAAAGAGCCAGCTGGGAGTCAGGGGATGAGGGGAGGATTAACTAGCACTCAGGTAGTGAGAGATGAAGAGCATCAGACAGAGGCCCCGTGGATGGTCACACCCTCATTTGCTCTATCCTCATCTTTTTCTAGAATATACTGGATGTTTTCAGGGTGAAATGTTGAGAGCAGGAGGAGATGAGCGGCTCTAATGCAGAGGTAATTGGTATCGATGTTTGCAATTGTAATTTTTCTAAATCATAATTAATTGTTATGAGGATGAGTCAGTAGTTTCCCTTGTTGTTCTTTTCTTGGATTTGTTATTTGAGATATAGCATCCACTAATTCAGAGACCGAACAAATATGACAAAGAAACTCTTAGTGATCAATTCATTCGACTAAAAATATACAGTATACACTGTAAATAAAAGCAAATGAGGCGAGTGAATGGCTTGAGATTCCAGCAGCGAAATGTCGTTTAATTAAAATATCTCGGCTGATCCTTTGACTTTTGTTGAGGACTTTTTTACCCAGAGGCTTTGTTGTCATCAGATGATCTCCAGATGCCAGCTGTCCATCACAACTGCCTTCCTCAAAATCATCTTCCTCCTCCATGTGGCCGTTCGTCACTTTTGCCACTTTTGGAGAGCCTATTAGAAAATGTAAAAGTCAGAATAAATCTTTAAATTCAGCAGAATCCATTCTTCTGAGATGAAAAGTGAAATAACACATTTTACAGTTCCAATAAAGTTGGGATTCTGTGTAAAATGTAAATAAAAACAGGTAGGAATGACTTGAACATTTTATAAGCTGACAGTTTTGTAACAATAGAAAATAGAAAACATATCCAATATTTGAACTGAGAGAGTGTAGAATTTTAACAGAAAATTTTTTTAATTATGAATAGGGGGGGGGGGGGATATACACAGCATATGTCATCAGAGTGACCTCACATATTTTCAAGGCAATGCTAATAAACCATAGATGAAGACTCCGGGTCCTGAACTGGCATTTCACCAACTGAAAACATTTGGTACAACACAGAATAAAAAATAAAATGATGAGGACCTAGGACTGCTAAGAAGTTAGAATCACATGTCACACAAGAATAGGAAAACGTTCCCCTCCCAACATCCAAACAACTGCTGTCCTCCCAGACATTTACACACTGCAGACTAAAAGAAAAGGAGCATCTCCTCTTCCTCCAGTGGCAAACATGGCCCTGTCCCATTAAATTCACCATTACTTTATTTTTGCTTAAAATGTAAATTTTTCTCAGTTTAAGCATTTGTTTTCTATGTTCTGATGTGGACAAAATACAGGTTCATGGGTTCTGAAAATCATTGTATTCCTCTTTCATATACATTTTGCACCACATCTAAACTTTTTTTGAAACTGAACTTGTATTTATATCATTAATTTGTCTCATGTAGCTTTACAACCTGTACAATACGACACCGATACTTTGACTCTGTAATGTAAGACTAATGCATAACCTTTATTTTGTTGCTCTTCCCTCACAGAATGTTCTTTTATCTCACAGAATGTCCTGTGGGACCTTACCCCCCACAGCCCAGACCTTGATACTTAATTGGTTTGAGCCTCTTCATTTCTCACAGCGAAACTGCTTCATCCACCTGACACTAAAAATCCTTAAATTCACCAAACCCTCTTTGCTCTTTGTCTCACACTCTACAGACTGCATTGCCCTCTGTGTGTCTCTCTGACCTTCTTGCAAGAATAACCCGCATAAAGTCAATCCTGACTCTTGGTCTTATTTAAGAACCTCATCGTGCCAAATTTCTATGACAACCCTCAGTTCAAGTAAGGACAAAAAAAACTTTACTGAGGATAAAGTGGAAGAAACCTCAGGAAGGATCACTCTTACATGACAGGTGTTGAGTGTGCAGATATTCACACATAATGTTATACGCATCAGTGAATATGCAGAACATAACCCAAGAAATTATGGGCTGCTTCTAGGTATCATCAGTGAACCGAGCCAAGCACTTCCAATATCAAAACCAAAATAAAAAGGACAGGATACATGGACAAATCACTATTTACGCAGACATTGGAGAGTAAAACCTACGCAGAGGGACAGAGATGAAGACAACACGTACACAGGAAGAGACAGAAAGAGAAGCAAAACCAGAAGTGTGGCACATCTTCCCCCATTCAAGTTTAGTCAAGTCATCAGAATGATGCCAAGGCCTTCACCCTGTGTCAACACTATGAGCTGTGCTGATGCAGAAGTTTCTCCAAAAGCATTGTGGGAGATACAGGAGTAGATCCCTGTCAGTGTTGTGCTGTGGACCACCTCATGCATAAAAAGAAATAATAATATAAGTCTTGACCAGGGGTATGATAATTAAGGCAAACTAAAAGCGGAATTGAAAAATTGGACGATTAAAAAACACCACAAAAAACTACAATACAATGAACAATGATGTGAATTAAAATCAAGTAGAATTTTAGATAACATCAGGCTCTTTAACTCCAAAGTTAATGGTACACAGTAATGAAGAATAGCTTGAAGAATGGCTATAATCCTCAAGATTATAATTAAGACATGCACTTATAAAACAACTAAACACTATAGACTGTAGTCACAAGAGGTGCTAACCCCTTTGTATTATCTAACTCAAATTCCTTTTGTATGAGATTTTTTTTAATTAAATATAATATAATATGATTGTATTTTGTAAAGTATGATACACAATATAAATTTACATTCATATTAATAGAAACACACAATGAAATTTTAATTAAATGAGCATGCAAGTCTGGATCACTACAAATGCAAACTATGTGTGCATAAAAGACTTGAACCCTGAACTTTGACCTTTTGACCCCAAATTTGCAATGTCATCATCTACATGATATCAAGTTATGGTGTGCACATAACCACAGACTAACAAAGTGTAATTAACTAAAAT
>JAPQRQ010000016.1:12828939-12851993 GCA_037367365.1 Apogon talboti | reverse complement strand
TGGGTTTTTGGGGTTTTTTTTTTTTTACAATGATTTCTTCTAAATTGATTTATAAATGTGCATGAAAGATTGCTGCAACCAGAAAAGGAGGGTCCTCTCCTACTGAGCTTAAGAGATGTGTTACGGTAGTTGGCAGCCTCTCTCATCTGGCAAATGTCTGGGTAGGTCCACCCATCTGAGCCTCATACAGGACCCTTTTCCTGGCACACACATGTAGGCTCTGGCTCAGCCCTGTATCCCCTCTTTGGCATTTTCTGCTCTGGCAGATTAGGCCTCTCCACAGCGGCAGTAGAACTTCTGAGCTCCATCTGGGTCACACTGCCGCCCCTCCTCGTTTGCACACTGCTCATAACATCCGCAGTCGTCAGGCACACAGGGGCAAAGGTGCGTGTCATGTTCCCTGCAGCCCTCGCCTTCCTTCCACAGCAGCAGCTGACCACGGTGCTGTAGTGGAAGTCCAAAGGAAGTGGCCGCTCATGTATACACATGCTCACGAGTTAAACTGAGCCATGTTGAAAACCCGAATCAGCACACAGAGCCTGAAAAATAAATGTCCTTCTGAAGATTAAAAAATGGAAGAGCAAATGTCATGGCATAAATGGCCTCCCTTGTTCTCTGTCAAAAAGTCGCACAGTGTTCCTCCTCTGAGTTTTAAGTATTTCCATCTGCCTCTTCTCTTCTTTCTTTTTTTTCAAGGATTGAATTTCTTTTTGGTATTACCATTATTATTATTACCATGTACCCCTGCTGAATTCTTTTGCCATGTGTTTTGCTGCTTCAGATTTCCTCATCATCCCCGAGTCTTTTCCAACAAAGGCACAGCACTGGCAGTGAATGAAGTGGGCAAACTTCATCTCTCAGGTACCTGCCCGGTATCATCTTTCTTTCCAAACAATTCTGCTGCCTCTCTTCCTGTGCCAGTGTCTCTGGGCAGAGCTGGACTGGCAAACCGGCTCCAGAAATGGCACAGGATATAAAAGCTTCAACGCTTCTCTATAACTACATACAAACATCAAGAGATAAAGCAGCTTCTTGTATGAAATCACTGGAGATGCATGAAGAAATGCATGTGAATCTTAAAATAACAGATGTTTAGGGAAATTATTGATTCGTTTTAAATATCAGGGCAAATAATGTAAACAAAAAAGGTAATCCCTTAAAAAACTATTGATTTTAACACTTTAATTGGATTCTGATTAGCATCTTGTATGATTTAACTCAGTTACTAATGTTCTGTATTATGAATATGCATAAACATATGTATTTTATTTATATAGTATGCATGTAGAATAGCATGTAAATCTTAATATATATGGAGTAGTGTTTCCCAAACTTTAGCACTATGAGACCCAAAACAGGAATTCAATGTCTCTCCAAGACCCAAACTGACAAAAATACATAATGACTTTAGCATCTACGTTTTTACTTTATTTGACTTTTCACACTATGAATTAATTGAAGAGGGAATGTCTAAATGTCAATCACAGCTAAAACTGATGACTGATGTTAACAACACCCAAGTCACCAACAAAATCAAATGTTGACATGTGCAAACAAAGAAAATGTATTAAATTTTTTGCATCAAATCTGTGTCTTTGTTTAGGGAAGAGTGTTTGACTTTTGAATTTGTATAATTTTAAGCTTTGTTTTCTGGCTATGTCTCCACCTAAAGCACATTCAGTATTTCCTCTGCACCTCTGCTGGTATTGGTGAAGTCAAACATTTATAAAGTAATCCTTGTATTTTATTTTGATATCATGCACATGGTTGAGAATGAAGGAATCATAGAGGTCAGAGGAACTAACACAAGAACATTCATCTTCAATTTTATTTAGAAAAAAAGAATTGTTATATCATAGTACTGTTTTGCATTTTTCTCAGTACAGAATAAAAACAGACCCCTGACCCTGACCTGTTTTGGGTCCTGATGGTAAGTTTTGGGGAACAGGAAACATTGTGATCTACAGATGGAAAATATGAAATATGGATAAATAGACACACTAGGCCTATTTCGGTAGAGGTGAGTTTGTTTTTATTGAGCTCATTTTATAGACAATTTCTAAAAATAAATAAATAAATAAATGTTTTCACCATAATGAAAAAACGCATGCTTGAAGTAGTGGTTCTTTGGCTATTTCAGTAGCATTGCAGTATAAAGATGCGTATTTACACTTATCATTTTTATGCTTTTACTATTTTCTAACGTGGCACTTTTTCTCTTCTTCCAGGGGGCACATTTCAGGTTGTCCACAGGAGTGCCTTCATCACAATCACCTCCCTGTTAGGGAATGATGGAGGGCGTGGCTTCGTGGCGTAGTCTCTGGCGTCACGGCATGTGAGGCGTCCACGTATCGTGGCACGGACCGCGGAGTAGTCATGAAGCAAACGTGTGTAACCTTTGTTGACTTCAAAATAAAAGCATTTGTTGATTATTTTTGTAGTTTATTGTGACTATATTGTTTGTTGTCGTTTTCATAAAGAATAAAAAGTTGCATTCTTACAGGTTAAATAAGACAGCACTTTGAAATAAAGTCATTTTACGTATGTTTTGCAAATCTTGCAATGTCCATTCCGTGTTGTGCTTTTGTTTTGAAAGTACATGTACAGGAAATAAAACATTTAACCATTCATTCCACTCTGTTCCACGTTAACCAGGAAGTAAAGAAATGTTTGAAGCAGAGATGAGAAACTTCCCTAACTGAGCTGACGGCTAAAGCCTCAGTCATTTGCCTCACAAATTAATTTTATCTCCGGAGCAGATTTAGGAAGAGGCTTTACTGGAAACGACAAATTACACTGCTACTGTTCGCTTTGGTGAGTGTTTTGCCAAAATAATCTCGAACATACAGTACAGATTAGGCTTCATTCTCGTATTGTGTCCCAGAAATGTAAATAATTAGAAGTAATTTATTCAGTATTGACTATAACAAAAATACAGTGGGGAAATCATGACAAATTTATCGAACAATTCTGAAAAATGGGAGGGTTATTACCTATGCCCAGAATACACCCTTTTTTTTTTAAATTTGGATAATATTCTCGGAAATCTATTTACAGAATACATGAGTACAGTGTGAATTACAGTTTCACTTACAAGGTTGTAACTGCATGTAGTTGTGTGACTCTATTATAGCCAGTGGTTAATAGTAATAGTTTTGAATCTAAGTATATCATAAAACTTTTACTGCACCCTGGCCTTTGTTGGCTGCAGCATCAGAATTTGCAAGGACAAGAGTGCAGATAGACATTACAGACATGTCATAGGATATTAAAAGATAAGAACAGCCTTCAACAATGAAAATGGTGATGTATCCTTCTGGTGTAATTGTTTTATGTATATAGACAGGCTGAGACTTGAACATGCTGACGTGGGAATATGGGTGTGTAAATAGGTGGGTAAGCAAGCAAGTCTGACAAACCTTTAAGGTGTGATAGATATGCTGTTTTGTAGGGCTGGGCCACTGCATGCCTGGAGGTTATTCTGTTCATGTAAAACTGGGGATGAAGTAACCCCAGCAGGGCATATAATAGATTAGATGTATTGTAGGAGTGTAACTGCAGAGTAACAGTCCTTTCGATTTTGTGACAGATCCAGAGAATGGCAGAGAAGGTGCTGGTCACAGGTGGGGCAGGGTACATTGGGAGTCACTGTGTGGTGGAGCTCATAGAGGCGGGGTACCAGCCAGTCGTTGTGGATAACTTCAGCAATGCTGTACGAGGTAAGACAAACACTTACTGAAGAATTACTGTTGTCATCATGAACCTGTTAATACCATTTGTGTTTGTTTAGTGCTGATAGTAACATTTAGTTGTTATCTCTGTGTGTACCACATCCTGTTGTGGAAGAAGGAGCTGGTGATGTGCCAGAGAGCATACATAGGATACAGAAGCTTTTGGACACCAACATTGAGTTTCATGAACTTGACCTTCTTGACCGAGCTGGCTTGGAAAAACTTTTTAAAAAGGTAAGAAGATTTATCATTCCAATCACTCTATAAAAATGTAACATTAAAGGAACCTCCAGTCAAGCTGTAGTATATATACACACATATACAGTATATGATCCAACCCCTTTTCTAATGTCACACAATAATTACCCCAATTTTTAGGTTGTATAGTTTTTTTATTTGGACAATAATACAAAACAAAGTTTGCTACTTTAAAAGCACTTAAGTAGATACCATGACACATTATATTATATTGTATTATGTCTATCTGTGTTTCAGCACTCTTTCAGTGCTGTGATGCACTTTGCCGGACTGAAGGCAGTTGGAGAGTCAGTGGAGCAGCCATTACGCTACTACAGGGTCAACCTCACTGCCTCCATGAACCTGCTTGAGGTCAGTTTCAACAAGCCTAAACCGCCTTCACTAAATACATGCTGCACTCCTCACTTCAAGATGAGCACTGTTTGCATTAATCCTCATCTTTGTTTGCTGACTGCATGATGGTGTGTTAATGTAAGACTGATTGGGTTGATTATACTACCTTTCATATGTGTTGAACTCACTGCATCGACCAACCATAGCATTAGGTCTTACTCCTAATGTGTGGGCTTCCTAACTGGCTGTTGACTGTACATGTGTGCCATGTTTGTGTGCATCTGCATGTCCCAGGTGATGCAGGCTCACAAAGTGCACAATCTGGTGTTCAGCAGCTCGGCTACTGTGTACGGAGACCCCCAGCATCTGCCCATTGACGAGGAGCACCCCGTGGGTGGCTGCACCAATCCCTATGGCAAGACCAAATACTTTATCGAAGAGATGATCAAAGATCACTGCAAGGCTGAGAAGGTACTGATTAAATCGCAAATGGCCACTAAAACCTGCATACACACACACACACACACACACACACAGACGCACATAAATGTACAAGATGTCTCACTTTTGGCTGTGTGTCAACAGGACTGGAACGCAGTACTCCTGCGATATTTCAACCCAATTGGAGCTCATTCCTCTGGCCTTATAGGAGAGGATCCTCAGGGTATCCCCAACAATCTGCTGCCATATGTTGCCCAGGTGATAAGCTTAGAGGATAAAGAAAATATTTTGCTTTGCATGAGATTCAGTGGATGATTTATTATTGTTTACATTGTGTTATTATTTTCTCCCTAGGTTGCTATTGGGAGACGAGAGTGCCTCAGTGTTTTTGGGAATGACTATGAAACCTCAGATGGCACAGGTACCAGTGAAGACCTTTCAGCTGAAACTCCTAGCATCTGTTATGATCAGTGGTGGAGAATCCCAGCTCCATAAAGTAGAAGTCCTGCCATGTATTGGTTCTACCTGTTCACTTAACACAGGTGATTCCACTAATTATCCCATCTACCTGGATGAGGAGTTGTGCTCATTAAAATGGGTTGGTTCAGTGAATCGTTGGAACAAATACACGGCAGGTGTTTTACTTTATGGAGCTGGGATTCTCCACCACTGGTTATGATAGTGCAACATATATATTCATAGTGCTCTGAATAAAAAGTAAATGTCATTCTGTGAGTAAACGGCAAATTTTTTCTCTTCTTTGCCAGGTGTGAGAGATTATATCCATGTTGTAGATCTTGCAAAGGGACACATAGCATCTCTAAAGAAGCTGAAGGAGAGTTGCGGGTGCAAGGTACATTTTGTTTTGACTGATTTCACACACATGCATATATATATATATGGTATTTATTTGTGAGCGAGCTTCTATGAGTCTAGTATTGTTTTGTGCCTTTAGGTATACAACTTAGGAACAGGAACAGGCTACTCTGTGCTCCAGATGGTGGAAGCCATGGAGAAGGCATCAGGGAGAAAAGTGAGTAGGACATGAGATCCTCTGCACCTGATTCAATGGTTTCAGCGGTTTCTTTTTATTATTTTGACTAAATTGTTTTTGTGCCAAAATAACCCATGTTAATGTGTCTTCTCTATAGATTTCATACAAGATCGCCCCACGCAGGGGTGGAGACATAGCATCCTGCTATGCTGATCCTCGTTTGGCTGAGAAGGAGCTGGGCTGGAAGGCTGAATTTGACCTGGAGAGAATGTGTAAGGACATCCACGGTGCATAATTTGATGATCACCTTGAAATTAAAAAGAAATATTAAGATTGCTTTGTTATAGCATTGTTTATACCATTGTAAATTCCTCATGCTGTTGTAAAGCACTTAATAACTTAAAATAATAACTTAAAATAAATGTGCTATATAAATAAACTTTACTTACTTATTCTTTGTACCTGTCTTAATGTAGGTGTGGATTTATGGCGCTGGCAATCCATGAACCCCACTGGTTTTTCCAACGGCTCGGACTCTTGATGCAACTCCAGCTTTATATAATTAAATTTTATACTGGTTTATTTTATTTCAAATCATCTCATTAATCACCAGACCAAAGCAATGCATTCCTCATTTTGTCTCAGCTCATGAAGGGAACCTCATTTGTAACTGTTCATTATAAATGGTTATTTAATTTTATTATGACTATACCTGTTATAGGTGACATTTTAAAAAAAAATATTCTTGTAATTTTCTCCATTTTGTTATATGTTAAGTCTGACAAGGCAAAAATATTTTCTCTAATTAATGTATTAATCTGTAAGCCATAAGAATGAAAGAATAAATACATTTTCTTACTGAACACACTGAAGCATTTACTTGTCTCATAATTCTGTTGAAGTGAGATTATGAAAATTGACATGGATTAAATGATGAGTAAATAAATAAAAGACTGTTGTGCACCAGAAAACTATTAGATTAGAAATAATATGTTATATGGCAGATGTGGACAGAAAACCATACGTGTGATGTGGCCAGCAGGGGCTTTAGAGTATCACACTAAGGTCATAAACCTACAGAATAATTGTGGAGATGTTGGTGAATGTTTAAACCTGGACCATTCTGTATTGAGCATAAATAATCTGTTCATGTCATACATATAAATGGGGCGCTGGGGCTTTAAATGGCTCCTTGAACCCTCGGGCACCCTGTTAATAAACACCCACGTCAGCACAGTGCTCCAGTCGCTCTAACCGGGTTTCGGTCTTTAGGGCTGAGCAGGAAGTGCCTGTGTGTATGTGTGTGTGTGTGTGTGTGTGTGTGTGTGGACCCTGGACGACAAAAAAAAAGCAGCAAGGGGGAGAAAAAAAAAAGACTGAGGAAATTTAAAAAAAATGGATTTAGTGACAGACTTGGGGGCGAGTAAACTCTATCGGGCGCCGGGTGAATCGAGTCACCAGTGAGTATCGATGGATTTTGTCAGAGGTATCACGGCGTGGGGCGTAAGCGGGTCCTGCTGACACCTCGCGCCTGGGAGAGAGTCGCTGGGTTTGGGTAGCAGGCAAATCCTCCCCGCTGCTCGCTGCGCTCCGGACCTCCGGCTTGAAAAGTGGGGGTGGTCTTGAGGATGAAAACGGGCGTATTAGCGCTCCACGTCCTCACTCTGATACAATATCCGAATATATTTATTTATCAACACGAAGCATGCTCAGTTGCTGGAGGTTTGTGTCTATTTTTCTATTGTGTGCTGGCTGCAGCCTGAAGTGGGCGTCGCTCCAGGACAGACTGGGCTGCTCTGGTGCGCCGCTGCCCGCTTTTCTCTCGCAGGACTGCAGCACTCTCATGGCGTTTTGTAGGTCGACTGATGTCTAAATTAACAGGGAACAGCTCGGTTCAGATCTCAGACCTGGTTTCGCGCAGTGGTTCATGAGAAGCACTGACTCTTGCGGGCGGGCGTTGTACCGTGGGTTATCGGGCGCTGCGGAGCTTGTCAGCATGCATCGCATTATTGTAAAAAAAAAAAAAATTATATATATATGAATGCGTGTGATTCTCAATCCACGTGATGGGTAGGATATAGAAGATGTAGAAGAACTATTCTGCAAATGAGGTAGAGGTAGATTTTTCTCTGCTTCTCTGCTTCTCTTTGGACCGCATGTCCGGCTGTGTGTTTTATTTTATTTATTTATTTATTTTTTGTTCCATCCACCGCAGGCTTATGTGTTTGTAGCATCACAGATTTGAAGCGTTTTTGGCGTTCCTTAGGGGTGATTACGGGGTTTGGTCACCCGATGCTCTCTGACTGGAGTCGGGTGTAGCCCATTAGAAGAAACATTTTGATTGAGGGCTCATCTGGCCAATCACAGAGCGATATCAGTGTCAGTGGGCAGGCCGTCTGAGGAGCTGGTGCTGGTCTAGTGGAGAAACAAAGGCAGGGGATAATTGACAGCTCTATCAGTGGGGTGTCACTGTGTCTCTAGTATTACCGGCGTCTGTTGTCTTTGAGTCCTGTCCTGTTGAGCATAAACATTTTAAAAAGTAACGAGGTCACACTCCAAGAGCCTGTTTTCTTTGTTATTATGCAGAATGCAAATTTTATGGGTTACACTATTTCAGATTAATTTGAACTAATGTCCATAGTATCCACAATGGTTCACTTGTTATTTCTGTACTGCATATCCAGTGATTGTGAGTACTGTCGTCTTGTCTCCTGCAGGCAGCCTCAGAGATGGTTCAACACCGCTGACATCACAGTGGCTCACCAAAGCAACCTGCTGAAACAGCTCAACCAGCAGCGCCGCCAGGAGCTTTTCTGTGACTGCAGTGTGCTGGTGGAGGGCCAGCTCTTCAGGGCCCACCGCAACGTCCTGTTTGCCAGCAGCGGTTATTTCCGCATGCTGCTATCCCAGGGGCCCGACGGGATGTCCGAAACCGTCAACGCCACCTTCGATGTCTTCAGCCCAGAGACCTTCACTGTCATCCTGGATTTTATCTACTCCGGCCAGCTAGACCTCACCAGTCACAATGTTATCGAGGTGATGTCTGCAGCCAGTTACCTGCAGATGAACAATGTCATTAACTACTGCAAGAACTTTATCAAATCTTCTTTGGACATCAGCGTGAAAGATGAAGACAATGAACGTTGCCTCAGCTTGTCTGAGACATGTAGCTTCACTAGCGGAGCTGGAGAGGAGACCTCGGACCAGCAGCAACAAGGTCCCTGCTCTGTCAGCCCACCTCCTGCACTCTGGACCCGGGACAGCTCCAGAAACCAGTCTGGCTTTATAGGGAAGGACCTAGACCAGGATGTCTCAGCCTCAGGAATGAAGACTGGTCCAAGCAGCCCTGCTAATGACCTCAGTGCAGAGACAGAGGACCTGCAGGACCCTCAGGACCCTCTGTACACTTTACCTGGAACAGAGCGCCGGAGGAGCAGGGCGGCAGCCAAGAGGCGAGCATCCAACAGCAATCGCTCCAACCAACATGAAGACCTGGACATACAGGAGGCGAGGACACAAAAAGCTGAAAAGGCAGAGGAGCTGTATGCCACTCTACCTCCTATTGTGGGTGTTATTGGGCACTTTAATAAAGGTGAGTCGGGACTGTTTGGGAGAAAATGGAGAAAATAAATTGCATACTTCATCATGGTACAGTGACACCTCCACTATTGTAGAGACACAGTGTTATCCAATGAAAGAACAGCAAAGCCTCAGATGTGAACAGTTTCTCTTCCTTTTTCTCTTGGCAGACTCAAACCCCATCATGCGCTTCAAATGCCCCTTTTGTACACACACAGTGAAGAGGAAGGCAGACCTGAAACGACATTTGCGCTGTCACACTGGGGAGAGACCATACCCCTGTCAGGCCTGCAATAAGCGCTTCACTCGCCTAGAGCATCTCCGTAGCCATTTTGAAACAGTGAGTGCAATTACAGCCAGGAGGAGAAACCTGGACTAATACAAAGTTCTGTCGTTTATAATTGTCACAGCACTTTATAAATGTGAAAATTACAATCCTCAGGAGCATGCAGTGTTTACAACCTATCAACATTCAATGCAGCAGGGAGAGAGGACTAGACATTTTCACACTACTTTTTAGTACTTGTTTTTTGACAGAACATTTCTATGGTGTCTTACTTTCATACAGATTCATCAAGCCAGGAAGCTGGTGTGCAGGAAGTGTAAGTGTCAGGTGACAGAGGAGACCGGACACGTGGTGTGTGAGGGGACACGACGCTATCGCATGTGCACCGCGTGTATCCAGGAAGTGGGCTGTGACACCATTCCCATAGACAGTCTGGAGGAGAGCAGTGAGGAACCAGCTCTGTTACTGGGCGTGGACGGAGAGGAAGAAGGGGAAACCAAAAGGACCTGGATGATAAACGATGACGATGACCTTGCCGAAGACTCGGGAGCTGACCTCATCATTCAGCAAGTGGACGACAGTGACGAGGAGCTGCAGTGAAATGGGACCAAAGTGTGTATGCGTATTTATAGGCACGCACAAACATTGACTCTATGTGTGTTAAAGCCATTGAAGAGAATTTATGCATAAAATACATTATTTGATCCATTTATGTAAATACACACACTTATGATAATTATCATTTAATTCAACTGGTTTATCACTACTTTTGGCTAAGTTTGTGATCTTTGTGGCAGAATGGAATGCCTTTTTCTTCATAAAGAAACGCAGTATCCAAAGCATGCATACTCAGTGTTATTTGTTCCAAGTTTCACTTCTGTGATAGCTGTTATCAATATGTTTTTTCATATGCATGGAAAAACCTTAAGACTCAGCAAAAGAAAAAAAAATCAACAATAGCATTACATAGACTCTGCTCCTGACGGTGAGAGCTGAGAGCAGATTTTCTTTAAGCAGATATTTGCACCCAGGTGTCAAAAGCCAACCACCCTGTTTAAAGAGGTGTTGTTCTCTTAAAGCCTGACTAAAGGATTCTAACACAAAGACTTTTTAACGTTTTGATGATGTTGCCAAAAGGTCTATTTTAATGCAAAATTTGCATATTTTCCTCAATCTAACCAAACCTCTGCTAAATTTGGAAGTCTTACACATGATCCAAACCCTTGTATTTAAGGTCAGTGTCCTGTCTTTAATCCACTGATCCACCATGAATCAGTGGGTCAGAGCTATGAGATGGTAGCTATTGTCACCCCGGTGCAAATGGACACTCCTCCTTTATCAGTCTTTCACTATTGCAGTACTTTTTATGGGTATGTTTCATCATAATATGCACTATGATTTTAATTATTTGTTTCTTTTTACTTTTTGACACATTAAAAATATTTTGTATACATTTTGGTGTCTGGGCTTTTCATCATGTCTAGTCCAGTCTTCCATTTGCATTAATAATTATTTCAATAATATCAGTTGTTATTGTAGAAAATCATTCAAACTGAACAAATCTTATGCTATGAATTACAGATTAGAACAGCAGTAAAATTTTCAAATTTGCACATAAAACATTCTTATTCTAAATTAGCTTTTTTTTTTTTTTTTATCAAATCATATTTTCAAACAAAAATCTGGTGCCGTTCAGCTTTAACCACAGATTTGAAGCAAAAAAGAAAAACAAAAAGAGCTGGAGCACAGTGACAATTTCAATACATTTTATTGTTGATCCAGCCTGTTTTTTCCTTTGCTTCCTCTTTTTCATCAAATTTTGTTATTTTATACATTTATTTTTATATGACAAATATAATGACATTTTAGTGTCAGTAAGAAGAACATAGAACATGTTGAATTTTTTGAATATGTTATTCAAGATGTTGAATTTATTCATGTGATGAGTAGGATACATGGAACAAAAAAATTGAACATACATACACAGCTTAGCCAAAAAAGTCCAGCTCTATTATATTCATTACTCTGTATACGCTTGCTGTGGCATTGTTTGATAAACTTGCACAATCTCGGAATTTTCATTTTTAGGACACGTGCTACTGAACCTAGATATTACCAACTGAAGCAACCCAGATCATAACACTGCCCCCACAGGCTCCTGTAGACATTAGGCATGATGGGTAATCACCATCCACCTCCCCTCTCACCCTGATGCACCCACCACTCCAGAACCGGGTCATTCTGGACTCATCCAACCACATGACCCTTTTACATTTAAACACAGTCCAATGTTAAATCTCAATAAACTGATGGTTTGTTGATAGAGAAACTACTCATCAGTTTGGGTTAAAGGACATGTTGCTGCTGAGACATATTAATCACTGCAGTATTTTCCCAATGGAAGGATGTGACCTACTTGCTTATTTGAATCTAGGTGGAGATTTTTGTGTATTCAAACCAATTTTGCCAAATAATTCAAGTATCATCTCCTGCCCATACCATCTTTGACCGGTAGATGTCGCCAGTGCGGTGCATTGAACCTGGAGGACGTGTGGGCGATGGGCGAATTTGCGAAACGCAGGATGGTAGGGGAAGGTACCGCCTTTCTTGCCTCTGATTGACTAGAAAGGCTCTGCTACGATTGGCTACTTGATCTGGCAGTTAACTCATGTGCACAGCAAGCTGTCAGCTGCTAATGCCATTCAAGCTGTCAGGCGCCAGTAGATGCATCCTGAGCAGAGGTTTATTATTATTATTATTATTATTAATAATAATAATAATAATAATAATAATAATAATCTATAACTGTATAACTGTTTAATTCCAACATACTACGAGGCAGTCAACTAACATTCACAGTCAATTCTCACCTACAACACTAGGTCTTAAATTGACCTAGTATTAAGTATCAAATTAAAAGTTCCCAAATTATGGAATGCGAAACCCCAAAATAGCGCCTTAATCTCATTCAAAATCAGACTCAAATTATTTCTGCTAAAGAAGTAATACTACATTTCATACCACTATGCTGTTCATTTGAAACATTTTTCATGATTGTGAAAATGAAATAGAAGACATGTATATATTTACACTGGCATTTTCAGTTGAATACCCTCTCAGCTGGCATGTCTGTTTCTGGACATAAAATCTGACACCATGGCAACGAGGCCCTTTTGTTTATCTGTTGCAGGGTAACCTCACTTCAATGATGATTCTATGGTATTGTATTCCAAAATTACTATTTCCCAAAATATTGATCCTATCAACTTGCCATTTTCGCCAGTCTCTTCCTTGACCAAAAATCTGTAAGTATGTCATTTATAAGTCTTTATTTATAAGTCTTGATTGTTTGTTTTCACAGTAATATGTTGTGTATTTATTTTGTGTACTTGTGATTTTTAAAACCTACATGTGAAGCCAAAGATAAATTTATACATCTGTGGACAGTAAAGTGATTATTACCCCTCGGCCAACTTCGGACCGACGGGGTATTGTAATCGTTTGTAGTCTGTCTGTCTGTTTGTCCGTCTGTCCATCTGTCTGTCCATTCTGGTCGATGGGGTATTCGTGCGCAGTACATTATGTTTATTATTACTATACTTTACTTATGCAGGGCAGTGACATATTTTACGGCCGGCTCGTTGAGACTGAAACGTAAAGAAGCACACGGACAACAGGGTTCTAAATTGCATTTCTAGCCAATCAGAGGCAAGAAAGGCGGTATCTTCCCCTACCATCCTGTGTTTCGCAAATTCGCGGCCGCAGTGAAGAAGTGTCATCAGATGATGAGGGCTATAAATAGATCGAGACCAACTTCTCCAGGGAAAGATCAGGTTAGTTATGTGATGCTAAAGCACTTAGGGGAAGAAGCAATAATAAAGTTATTGTGCATTTATAACAGTGTGGGAGGAGGGAAGGTTATTGACGGCATGGAAAGAAGCAGTAGTGATTCCGATTAAAAAACCTGTCAAGAATCCATCTAAACCAACTAGTTACAGGCCAATAGCACTAACATCATACATATGCAAGATAATGGAAAGGATGATAACAGAAAGGCTAACATAAGATCTTGAGAAGAGAGGAAAGCTGGCAAATTATCAATGTGGTTTTAGGAAAGGACGGAGTACTATGGATTCAGTGATAAGGTTAGAGACTGAAATAAGAAAGGCACAGACAAATAAAGAATCAGTAATTGCTGTGTTTGTTGACATAGAAAAGGCATATGATATGATGTGGAAGGAAGGGCTGTTAATTAAACTGCACAAGATGGCTGTTGGCAGGAGAGTCTTTAACTGGATTGAGGATTTTCTGTTTGGTAGACAAATTCAAGTACAAACTGGGTCAGAATTGTTGAAATCCATATACAATGGGTAATGGTACACCCCAGGGAAGTGTGATAAGACCTATACTTTTTACTTTACACTGTTTTCGGATGATGGTGCATTGTGGAAAAGAGGAAGAAACTTGGAGCATGTTATCAGGAATGTTCAAGGAGCGATTGATGAGGTGGTGGAGTGGGGTTGTGATTGGGGGTGCAGGTTTTCTGTGGAAAAGACTCAGACGATCTTTTTCACCAGGAAAAGAGTTAAGGGCGAGATGAGCTTAAGTATGTATGGGAAAGAATTAGAAAGGGTTGGCTCATTGAAATTCTTGGGAGTAGTTTTTGATTGACGGTTAACTTGGGCAGATCGTATGAAGAGGATAGAGGATAAGTGCAAAAAAGTAGTAAATGTGATGAGATGTTTGATAGGTAGGGAATAGGGAGCTAGCTACACAGCTCTGAAAAGAATGTATGTGGCTTTGATAAGATCTGTGGTGGATTATGGCTGTGTAGCATATGGGTCATCAGCCAGTTTTCTGTTAAGGAAACTGGATGTGATTCAGGCAGAAGCATTGAGAGTGTGCAGAGTGGCTTTTAAAACATCTCCAGTACCTGCTTTACAGGTAGAAATGGAAGAAATGCCGCTGGAATTGAGAAGGATGCAGCTGATGAGAAATTACTGGGCCAGTCTGAAGGGACATAATGAGTCTCACCCCACTAATGGAGTGTTGCAGGAGTGGTAGGAGAATGGGAGGAGTCAGAGGGATAACTTTGGTTGGGTAGGGAATGACATCGCTAAAGAATTTGGAGTTTGAAGCTTAGCCCTGCTGGTGTCTATCCGGTGATGGTTCCATGGATGCTAGATTGGCCTGAGATTGACTGGTATTTGCTGGAGTTTAAAAAGAAAGAAATCATAGAAATTGATCTGGTCAGTGCATTTCATTGTCATATAATAAAAGAATATGATGATTTCTTACAGATTTACACCGATAAATACCAGAGTCAGGAGTGACAGGGTTTGGGGTGGCAATACCAGCAAGAGGAATTGGAAATAACAGAAGAACATCTAATAATCTAGGTGTTTATAAAGTGGAGATGCTGGCAGTGCTGGTTGCATTACATTAGGTGTAAAAAACAAAACAAGATAAGGTGTTGATTTGTTCAGATTCATCATCAGTCCTACCTTGTTTAAGATCGCTACATTCTAACAGTCACCAAGATGTGCTTTATGAGGTCCTACAGTCAGTCACAAGAATATCACAGTGTGGGGGTCAGGTAAAATGTATGTGGGTACCATCACATGTAAGGGTGAGAGCAGATGAACTGGGGCTTTAAAGAAAGGAAATGTTGAAATGTGAATAAGTATCAGTAAAGCAGAGGTTAAGTGCATAATATGGAACAAACAAACCAATTGTAGCAACAAAGATGGGATAGAGAGGTGAAAGGCAGGCATCAGCATCAAATTCCAAAGAATGTCGAGGTTAATAGGATAGGTAGTAGGCACAGGAGAGAGGAAATTGTAATGACTAGATTAAGGTTAGGGCACTGTGCACTGAACAAAACAATGAAATCGGTAGGAAAACACCAGACGGGCTTAAGTGAGGGATGTGAGGAGGAGTATGTGGAGCATGTGTTATTAAAATGTAGGAGGTATGAAACACAGAGAAATGATGAGGAAAACACTGAGGGAAATAGGGGTGCAGGAATTAACATTAAAAGGATTATTAAGTATGGGTGAGAGAGCACAGGTGAGGGCTTTGTTAGTTTTCCTAAAGAGGACAAGGATTTTTGCAAGGGTTTGATATGAGTTATTATTATTTTTTAGTTGGTTTGTAAATCTACCGTTTGATCCACAATTTCAATGAGCAGTAGGTGGCGGTAATGCACTTTTAAGCTGGATACCAACCGCCAATAAAATAAAAGAAGAAGACGTGACGTCAGAGAAGAGGTAGGACAAACATGGCGGCTGTTATGAGGCTAGTAAACAGAAGCACTTTAAACCCAGCAATGGGTCAGCACTGCCTGGCTTTCAGCTCTGCGGCAAAAATAAAAACGGTGAGTTTTATTGGGAATTCCACTCAACAGCAGCTTATTGATCCCGTTTAAGCAGCAGCCTAATTCTTACATCTGTCTGCGTTTCCCCCTGATACGCTACTTTTAACCTAGCTTGTCGGTTGACGGCTAGCTAACTGACAAGTTAGCCATAGCTTTATATACACTGCAGTCTAAATGTGTTTGTATGTATAGGCTGCTGTGAGGCCAAGTCACGTTCTACCAGAGAAGGTGAAAATAGTGGAGGTAGGACCCAGAGATGGTCTTCAAAATGAGAAGGTAAGCCTCATGTCACTAATGTTCCAGTGTTTGTCAGCTGTTAGCACTCGAAACTCAGAAAATGCCGATGTTAACCAGTAATATTATCATTGTTAATAGTGGTGATGGTAGTAAAATCTTCGTCTGTTACAGGTGAGATCATGTATTGTGTAACCAGACGGAATAATTTAAGTTATGTGCTCAGTTATGTTTCAACGTCCTCATGTTTTTGCTTTTTTCACTCAGACAATTGTGCCAACAGATACTAAAATCCACTTAATAAACATGTTGTCAGAATCGGGGTTGCCAGTCATTGAAGCCACCAGCTTTGTGTCTCCAAAATGGGTTCCACAGGTGAGGTTGATTTCCTTACCATTTCAATGTAAATGGACAACACAACCAATATTCGACAGAACAGAAACTGAGTCAGAAAGGAGTGAGTTGTTCTTTTGTAGTGCAAATTGCTTTAAATTTTTTAAAATCAATTTTTAGATGGCAGATCAGGTGGAAGTGATGAAGGGCATTTGTAGGAAATCTGGAGTAACCTACACAGCCCTCACCCCCAACCTGAAGGGCTTCCAGTCTGCTGTGAGTGCCAAACATCAGTTCCAGAAACATCTTGTATATTTTCTCTGTGTAGTGCGTAACACTGTGTTAGAAGAACTGTAATATATCCCAAAATTTACTGAGCTAAATGTGCCCCTTATTCACATTCAACACAGTTGGAGGCAGGAGCTTCAGAGGTAGCCATATTTGGTGCTGCATCTGAGCTGTTCAGTAAGAAGAACATAAACTGCTCAGTGGATGAAAGTTTACAGCGCTTCGACGAAGTTATGAAAGCAGCTAAAGAGGCCAGTGTGCCAGTAAGAGGGTATGGTTTATATTCTTACTTTTTATTATCAACATTCTTTTTAATAAGTGGAATCATAAATTGATATTTTGATAAATCGCACTTATGTTTCTTTTCACCACAGTTATGTTTCATGTGTCGTTGGATGTCCGTATGAAGGCAAGGTGGCACCTGAAAAAGTTGCACACGTGAGTTATGTGGTTTACATCATTTTAAAAACCCACGTATCATAAACACAATACAACCGCTGTCTGTTCTGGATCAAATTTAACCATCCTTTGTCTCTTGCAGGTAGCTAAACGTCTTTACTCCATGGGCTGCTATGAAATCTCTCTAGGGGACACAATTGGGGTGGGAACCCCCGGTAGTATGAGTGCAATGCTGGAGGCGGTGAGCAAAGAGGTGCCTGTCAGTGCCCTGGCAGTGCACTGTCACGATACCTACGGCCAGGCGCTGGCTAACATCCTGGTTGCCTTACAGGTTGGATAGATACTTTTCTATCTCAACATCATCAACATTGCAGAGATCCAGTTGTGTTTGTTTTATTGTTAGTGTAGTGTTTACTAAAGTTTGTTTTATTTTGCAGATGGGGATCAGTGTTGTAGACTCATCAGTAGCTGGACTCGGAGGCTGTCCCTATGCCCAGGGTGCTTCTGGGAATGTTGCTACTGAAGATGTTGTCTATATGCTTCACGGACTAGGGATCCAAACAGTAAGTCATGTGATTCCTCCTATTTTTCCTACCCATACATTGTGAGGCGTTGTGTTTGTTGCAGCTCTCTTTAACTGTCTGTTTTCACCTCAGGGAGTGGATCTCTCCAAGCTAATGGATGCCGGAGCTTTCATCTGTCGAACCCTCAACAGAAAGACCAACTCCAAGGTAGCTCAGGCTACCTGCAAACTGTAGGCACCAGCCTGTAAACAGAAGACTCTTTCACAGACTGTCAACTCCAACATAATCGCATAAACCTGGAGCCGTCGTTACCGATCAGTTCTCCCAATTCCTTTGTTCTGATTGCTCCTCTATCTTTATGAAAACATTTCATTCATATGTTTTGAATGGTACTGTGACCCCCCCTCTTTTAAAGTATCAGACAATAAATTCATCCAATGATAGCATAGCTGGAACAGTGCCTTATAAATAAGTCAGTCTGGTTATACAGATAATTCCTGTCTAAAGCCCCGGTCGGGCGGTTTTAATGGTCTGCATACCTTACTTTCTAGGCTGTGGGTAAGCCAAGTCAAAGAACAATCTTTATTTATAATAAAAGATTAACCAGCACATTGTCTGAGGGATGCATAAACTCACTGTTAAAGTCAGAGAAGGCAGAAGTGTTGTTTTGATTCTCCTTATACAGTGATCAGCGTCTCAAAAACATTCTTCCTCAGGAGCATGTGTAGAATCAGTTTTAATGAACCTGGGCATTGTGGGGGAAAAAAATATGCTATATTACGCAGATTTTTTAAATGTTTTTATTTCTTTTCCAGTAGTATATGTAAGATTTCTACTTTTATTTCATTGTTTCAGTATTTATTTTTAAGATATTATCTATCAGTTAACCTGTACAAATCAAACTAGAGCCAGACACTGATACATTTCACATCTGAAAAGTGTAACATCACGGTGACTCTAGTGACTGTTATTTACGTTTGAACTATGTGAAATATTTGCCTTTCTCATGAATAAATTCACAGATAACAGATATGAAACCACCACAGACCATTTGTGGTACTAAAATGAGGTTTTGTTATTTTTTTTCTTGCCGTCTCGGTACCTTTTATATATACAGTATTTTTTTACAGTTTGCTGCGGAACTGATTCAGAGTAAATAAAAACTGTTGTCTTTGCCGCACCTTGTAAAAAACCTGAATGGCAAGTCTGACAGGCGGACTGAGATTCTTACTGGGGGCCTTACCAGCACTCAGAAGACATGCACCTTAATACAATAAAGACAAAAAATAAGCACGTCATGATGACTCACACCAAACTTCTTAACACGGAAAATGCAAATGCTAGAAAACATCCGCGACATTATTTGTGTCCGTACCAGGGAATCTAAGTCCCACCTCTCAGTCTGAAAATTTAAGTTTCTACTATTTAAATAGAAAATAACTGATGTAACACATACCAAACAGTATCAAAATACATTCACTTTAATATATTTAAGTTTAAAAATGACATTATAAACAAGTGCAGTAATACATTTCCACCTGATAGTTCCATGTGGACAACGGGAGAAAACAAACCGTCGCTTTGTCCTGATTCCTCCACTGGAGCTCATGTGTTCCAGCGCTACCAACACAGAATTAAACAGCAGCATTCCTTTCTCCTTATTTAAATCAACAGTGGTCTTGGATGAAGCTATTTTGTGTACAGGCGAGTCAAAGCACAGGCAGTTTAGGTACAACATGTGGCTGTGCAGCATAATCCTGAGACCGAGCGTACGCCTGTCGAGGCTTCAGATAAAGAAATATACCAATGATGTATGTACTTTACCGCTGTCATAAATCTTATCCAAGAATATTAATGTATTTTAGGCCAGTTTTCAACCTTCAAGTATTACTCAGCCATAACTGTATGACTTTAGAGTTTACACACTTTGGTGTAGAGTCATTTATCTTTCTCCAGTGGCTTAGGCTCTGCTTATGAGGGGCATTGGAGTATTCAGTTGAAAAGATAAAGCAATGACTTGAACCTCAACAAATGAACAGATTACTGAAATGCGCATGTAATAAAGACAACACATTGTCCTGACAAAACTGTAGACACTGGCAGGTTGAGTAATGAATACTTCTGCCAGGTGTGTCCCGCCTTCTCTCTTTCTCCTCCCGTGTCAAAATTCCAATAAGACACTGAACTGGAATGTTCTAATATGGGTGAAGGAGTGAAGCTGAAAAGGCACAAAGACATTTAGTGTATTCATCAAGAAAGCCACATATTAAAAACATATCAATTTGGCTCTTGCTGACTTGATGTATTTGTTGTGGATGTTGACTTAGAAACCAAAGTTCATATGCTCGAGAAGAGTCTAGTGTGTGGACACGGGCCCATAGGACGAATCCAGTACTGAATGACTCATCTTCAAGGATCTGACGTATCCTGTAGTTTGGCTCAAAGTTCTGAGTCTGTAACTGAGATGTGAAGTTGAGTCATCGCCAAGTTGTTACTCCACTCTTGATCTGCAGTCTGATTTAGGTTTTCATTCAAGTAGTGGACAGATTAGGAGCCGAGGCTCGTATCTTCTCTTCCAGTTTGAGCCCAGATGGCCTGTATGCAGCCTTGCATGCGGTCTTGAAGGACGGAGGCTGTTCCTTCAGGTCTCTGTTCGACACAGGAAGGGCGCCGTTTTTAAAGGGGTCGTCGCTGTAGTCCTCATGGTGCACCGCCAGGTTGCGACTGCGCCTTTTAATCTTGTTTGCGCATCGAGCGATTCGTTTGGAGATGAGGTAAATGATCTCACAGACGTTCAGGACAATGCAAAGGGCAGAAGCTCCGACCATGAAGTAGGTGAAGACCTTCTTCTCGGTGGGGTGGCCGATGTAGCAGTCCACCTGGTTGGGACAAGGCGACACCTCACATTTGACCAGCCGGGGCAGGTAGAAGCTATCGTACACTCGGTGGAGGATGTACAGGAAGGAAACCTCGATGCCTGTCTTGACGAAGAGGCTGATCAGATAAGTCCACCACAAGCCGCCATGTTTCTTGCCTGTGTTGTGGTACAGCTTGGCACTGTCCCCATGCTTGGCCTTGTACTTGCGCTCACGGTCGTCACGGTACGCCACGTGCATGACCACCATGAAGGATGGGCAGGTGACGAATATGAGCTGCAGGGCCCACAGCCGGATGTGGGAGATGGGGAAGAAGAAGTCATAGCAGACATTGGCACAGCCAGGCTGCTTGGTATTGCAGTCAAAGTCTTTCTGCTCATCGCCCCACACTCGCTCCGCTGCCACCACGTACACCATGACCCTAAACACAAACACCACAGACAGCCAAACTCGCCCGAACGCCGTTGAATATTTGTTCACCCCACTGAGGAGGGCTTGGAAGGTCTTCCAGTCCATGTTTTTGGCTGGAAGTCAGATGGCTCCACTAGTCAGATCTGTTCTCCGGAGTCCTTTTCTTGGTTGTTGCTCAACTTGAAAACCTGTTTGTGACATAAAAAAAAAGAATACATGAGCATGGTTTCTTTCACTTTGGGAGCATTAGGTTTTGTGGTGTCACTTGATCTACAGTAAATGTCTTTGGTATAAAATACCCTTGTACTCTGACTTAAAATGACAACACCATCTTCTCAAGTTGATTAATTATAAAAACATGTTAAGTATACATCATTTATCTACCCATGTATAAATGTAACAACAGCCATTAACAATGACAGGCGTTTGTGCGCAGGCCCGAGGCACGCTGTCCTTAAAGGAAACAAGTTGAACCGATGTTAAAACAGTATGTATTTGAGAAAGAAAAAAAAAACTACGCATCATGAAAAACTTCTTACACAAATCTAATCAAATCTCATTTAAATATATTAAATCGTCCTCTGTGTATCTGTGATCACAAAAAGTGTAGTTAATCCTTTGAATTAACACAAGTATTCAACAAAAGACAGCCTTTTACGCACAGGCAGCAGAACTGCCTTGGCCACATTTTCTTGGCAGATTTCTACCGACATATGGCTTCTATTCTACTTCCAGTCAGAGGTACTGATTTCCAAGACTGCTGTCTAAAAGCCAACGCGTCAACACTATTGAGAATATTCATTTTCAATCTTCCATAAAACGGAAACAGAAAAGGGAACGGATTTTATCTTAATCTCCGCGCGTCAAAGTGGATTATAGAGAGTTTTTTTTACTTACCAAATAAACTTTTAATCCATTATAACACGAAAGACACGTAACGATTCATATTTCCACACATTTCTTGCGGCTTTAGTGTCGTTTTAGTCATTTAACGCACACATTTGGTTGCCACCGACAGGTAGAAGAGCGCAGCGTTGAGAAATGCGTCTGTGGGTGTGGTTAAAGAAGAAAGACTGGAGTTGCCCCAAATGTTCCTCTCTTTCTCCCACTCCCTCTTCCTCCCTCCCTCCCTCCCCGCCTGACTTCTTTTACACGCCACTGTTAGGTGGCAAAACAAATATTTTTGGGCATTACAGAGAAATGAGAGGAGTCTGCCTTGGAGATTTGGGATCAGTGTGTTTGGAACTTGGAGTGAACCGAGAATAAGAGAGAACCAAACTGAGACTCTTTAATTAAATTGTCCCAAAACTCACCACGAATGTATTAGGCTGTATACTGTCATATCACATCATATGAAATATTATGTCACGGAAAGTAAATTCAGATATGATTAAAATAAAGAGACCCCAGTGAAGGGAGTATTTATGATCATTTACCCTTAAAGACCTCAAACTATTTTTTCCAAATGATATTCTCCCTACATCTAACTTTATTTAAGTGATTTATCACCAGTTATTATAACATTATCCACTGTATTTACCTTTTTTTAAAAATCCAAAATCTGGTATTTTTCTAGTTATTTGTATTTTTCCTTTGTATTATATCAAAACACAGGTGAATCAGTGCAGAAAATGAAAGTGTTTCCATATTCACAACAAGCGTCTGACCATCCAAATAAAACGCATCAGATACCAGTGAAAAGCTGAGAAACTGCAACTTACCTGAACTATTGATATGTATTGATATGATTAGTAGTCTGAGAGTTATTGAAGACTTTAGATCAGTACTTTTGGTTGCTGGCGGCTGTTTAGGTCTTTGAGGGTTAAAGACTTTAATAGTACCAGCTTATAAGGCATATCATCAGTACTATTATTATTTCTGTTGTCTGCCAGCAAGATTATTAACAAAAAAGGCAAGAGCCAGGATCTAACCCCTGGAGTCCTGGAGCAAATCCAGAAAAAAAAGTGGTGAAGCCTGTAAAGCAGCGCCCC
>JAPQRQ010000016.1:12814466-12824542 GCA_037367365.1 Apogon talboti | reverse complement strand
TGTTAAGTACATAATTCCATATGTGTTCATTCATAGTTTTGATGCCTTCAGTGAGAATCTACAATGTAAATAGTCATTAAAATAAAGGAAACACATTGAATGAGAAGGTGTGTCTAAACTTTTGGCCTGTACTGTATCTATACAATAATCAGCACTGTGACACTGCGGGCACCCAAGACCAGCGTCACCAAGTCTGTATCCAACCAGAGATGAAATATGGCCACAGTGTCCTTCTATTCTTGAGTTATGGCACTGAATAATTAGACATATTATTCTATTTTATGTTTATATTGTGTGAAATTTCATCATGATCATTACATGAATTCTTGAGTTACAGCCAAAAGTTATGAGTTCACACTGACCAGCATCTTAGACCACCAAAATCTAATCAGTTCATCCTTGACTCCAAGTTGAACATTGGAAGTGAAAAAAAAAATTCCCTCCGAGATATCATGTTCACGAGAGTGGGACGGAAGGACATAATTACTCCAGCCAATGAGTGTGGCCTGAGTGGAGACGCAAACACAATAAACTACACACTGCTAATCAGTAGTCTCTTCCTGTAAAATTATGGTACTCCTCTCAGACCTGAAAGACACCACTGAAAAAAGACCATTTTCTATATAGATATTAGATCATTACATTTAGTGTCACATTTAATGTTATGTGTAAAATAGCAAACTGCCCACATTTTGTACTTTATTTGACATTTTATGCGTATATTTTCATCTGTGCCCAATAAGCCAATTAGCATAAGAAGTAAAACAATACAGAGATAAGGTTTCAGCTAAAGTGCAAAAGTTCCTCAAGAGCTGTACTTTTCAGGAAAGGGTGAAATGCTTGAGGATGTGCGGATAACACCTGTAGTTATGATGCAGAGCAGTTCAGGAGACAAAGATTATATATATATATATACACTGAGGAAAGGGGAAGAAAAGTCAGCCTGCTGGCTCCAGATGAACTGGTCCAGGCAGTTGACTGAGACACACCTGGAAGAATGCACAGCGTGAGTCAAGCTCTGCCAGCTGCAAGTTTCAACAAGCCAGATCAACGCAACAGGATAAACATTAGTTTTCAACGCTGGTACTGTGAAAAGAAGGAAATGTACCAGCGCAGGAACAAAAAAAAAAAAAAAGGCAGATAATACCCCGGACAGTGGGACGGGTCTGGTAATGAGAGTAATTGTGGGTTTATTTACAGACCCACCCAGTCAGGTTAGAGAAAAGGAACAAGTCAGATTTACCCCTTAGAAAAAACAGAAAGAGTGTGAAAGTGGTGACTTCAATCCAAAACAGTTCCAGGTTTTTAGATACGTGTGTGATTTGTGCTGTCAGGTCAACACAATGAAAGCACAGACATATGAGGAACACAAACCAGAAACTTTACTGCTGTAGTTAGTCTGATAATCCACAGACCTCTGTTAATAGTTTCCATCGGAAATACTGCCTGCTGAAATAGTGGTGTCTGTAGATGATCACATGGTTGTTTGTGGAAAGGCCCTTTGCTGTTGGAGTTTTTTTTAAATGTCGTCTTTTATTGCTTTGAGCAGTAAACATGATTTATTCAGTCGTTTTCAGGTGAAGGAGTAAATTCAGCAATCTAAAAAAATCTCAGATAACACTGAAAATGTCTGCATAGCTCAGAACCACAACTGGTTGACTTAGGAAAAAATGACTTTTTGTGCCATCCTTCAACTCCATGTCACGTTTTTTTTTTTTTAGTTTGTTATCTCAATGCTACATTTTTCTTATTATGCTGTGAAAATACTGGAATTCTCCATTCTGAAGCAGGAATGGAATGACGAATTCCTGCACTGGGTGGGTCCACACGTCAGCGTGGGTGAATCAAACTGAAGAGGGAGACTCCTCCTCTGCTTGGCTAAAAGTACCAATCAACCCAAACAATGAGGGTGCTGCTCCTAGCAACAGAGCAATCTACGGCCAGCGGGAAGGAAGGCTTTATGAAGCGCATGGAAAAAATGAAGAGTCAGTGAGGTTTTTTGTCTCTTTAAACCACAGTCTTGTGTAAAATCTACAAATCACTCACGGCACAGAAGGCAGCTGGTTTGGAAATACAGACAGTGGTGTTGCTTATGAGGATACGTCCTGTTTAAGACTCTTAAATAAAAACTGTTTATTGTAGCTGCTACTTATAAAGTTAAAGCAGTTTGCACTTCAGTTTATAAGCTTTTCTTTTTTTTTCCTCCTGGCTTTATGTCAAAAAAATAAATAAAAACCCAAGCAGAATTCAAAAATGAAAATGATCTTTAATAAAAAATTAAAAAAAATGAACAACCTCGCAATCACGCTGCATTTCAGTTTCCTCTAAAGTACACACATCCTCAACAACTGTTTACAAAACTGCATTTCAGCTTCATTACTCTCCGCTGCCTGTGAACAGAAAGCAGTTGAAACAGTTAACGACAGTAACATGCACAGCACAGTCTCTGGGGCTTGGAGATAAATTATATAAAGTACAGTATTCACAAAGAAGTCGATCTGAGCTGTCTTGACTATGAGAGTGTAAGGGAACAGCCTGTGTGGAGTAAAACCTTACACAAAAACATTGAGAGTCTGGGCGCAGAGAAGAGGGAAAATCTTAGACAGAAAACCACATGTGTTTGTATAACTCTCCTCGGCCGACTCCAGTAATTGATCTCATGGCTGGATATGACACACAACACACAAACTTATGTCGTTTCATCTGTAAATACTATGACCCGAACCAAAACCAGGGGCAACATTCTTGATCAATGATACATATGGCAAGCACAATGTTTGTTTCAATGCTCCTCTAGTCTTGCAGTTCAGTGTTCCCAGTTCTTTGACTATGACACAGGAAGGAACGACCACATGAAGGCTGAAGTCTCTGAAAAGACACATCTGCTAACAAGTCTTTTAAGGAAGTGCCTCTGGTTTGGGGAGAAGCACTTTCCTTTTTCGTGTCTTGTTTCTTTCAAAGTCATTGCCCGCTCTCGTTTTCTCACGATACTGCAATGCTGTACGAAGGAGCGGGTGTTTCTGGGGTGTTGGATTTGCTCGTCAGCTTTAGGTTGTTGGCCTCCATCAGGCTGCTGCCGCTGGACATGGTGTTGGTCATGACGCGATGGGAGCGTTTCCCCCCCGTTAAACATTCCCGGCAGCGTTTGCCAATCAAGTAGAGGATTTCAAAAACGGACAGCACGATGCAGGCCAGGCTGGTGACCACCATGAAGATGGTAAAGATTCGTTTTTCAGTGGGTCGAGCAATGAAGCAGTCCACCGTATTGGGACAGGGCACCTGAGCGCATTTGATGAGAGAGGGGAAGTCGTATCCCTCGTAGATGTGGTAGAGGAGGTAGACGAAGGTGGCGTCCACAGCTATTTTAAACACCAGAGTGAGGACGTACGTCCACCACAGACCGCCACGCTTCTTGCCAGTGTTTTGGTAGAGCTTGCGGCAGTTCTCGCCATACTTGAGCCGGTGCTTCTTCTCCCTGTCCTCCCTGTAGGCGACGTGCATCACCACCAGCAGTGAAGGGCAGGTGACGAAGATGAGCTGCAGGGCCCACAGACGCACATGTGACACCGGGAAGAAGTGGTCATAGCACACGTTGTGGCACCCTGGCTGGGCTGTGTTGCACTTGAAGTCTTTCTGCTCGTCACCCCATACCTTCTCTGCCGCCACCACAAACACCATGACCCTAAAGAGGAAAACAATGGAGAGCCACACTCGGCCAAAGGCTGTGGAGTACTTGTTCACCCCACTGAGGAGGCCCTGGAGAAATGCCCAGTTCATGACTGGGTTTGTTCACAGCCTGTCTTCTCTTCCTGCTGATGGAAGACAGAGGAAGCTCTCTACAGCTGAAATGGCACAGACAAACTGAAGGTATCTGCCAAACGCAAGAAAACAGACATTATTACAGTGGTGTTAAACATATGAGAGAACAATGAACTGTTGTGGAGTTTGGCCAGTATAAGTCACGTGTTTGGATCGCCCTAAAAATAAATAAATAAATAAATAAATAAATAAACAAACATGCAAACAAGCACCGAAATCACATAAACCTTTTTATTAAACCTATGGATGTATGGATATCTAAGCAGACCTCTTTGTGAAGTCGCTATGCTGCGATAAAATCAAAAAACTCTCCTTTACTTCACACTTTCACATCGACCCGACTTCCACAGTTTACACATTTGGTGCGTAATTGCGCGTAGCCAAACGGCCAACTTTAAAACTCACTCAACACAGATTTACACACGCTTAAAACACTCTGTCGTCCATTCCGATGTCAAACTTTACGTATTTATGTGCGTACTTACAGTTTTTAGACTTTTGTTCGCGGTTCCTTGTCGGAGCGGAGGCTTTGGATGAATCTCACCGATGGAACTCTGTTGGTTTCTCAACTCAACGGGAGTGGAGGGGGTGGAGTTGGTTTTTTTCTTCTGTCTCAGCCATGTCTTTTCACTATTCGACCTGTTCAGGTGTGGTTGCTCCGCTTCACAAAATACTTATTGCTCAAGGAAGGAGGACGACCCGTTCGACTAGTCAGCGCCGGGTGACTTGAAAAAAATTATGTAAAGCAAAGTTTGGATATATAATCATGGTTTACCTATATTCTTTTAAATATTGATATATTTTAGGTAGAATATATTATAGAAAAGAACAAAATATAACTTGTGGTTGTGTAAAATTTTAAATAATAAATATTTATCATGCGATTTCCTCTGCACAACATTTAATTGATAAATTATACGCCGGTTTACAAGTAAAATACCTCGGTAAAAGTAATCAAACTTTACCAAATTTGAGCCACTAAAAAAAAAAAAAAAAAAAAAAAAACTAAGACAAAAATGCTGGTTGGTTGTTTTTTCCATGATACAGTCTTGGGTCAGAATGTGAAATTCTGAGAATTCATGAGAGAATGTGTTTTACTCCAAAGGAATGTCTGTCTCTGAGCTCCCACATCTACTTCAAAACACTGTCTGCACAATACAATACATTCACTTTACAGGTTCTTTCTACTGGAAGATTTATACATATATTTTATAAATGCACACAATAGGCTATGTGTAATAACACCTCAATCATATACATTGAAAACGTCAGCTAACCAGCACTTATGTCATTAGTTTTCCAATTCATCTTGTTCAGCACATTTAATCTGAGGCAGATCATTTCTAATATATATATCTATATATAGATATATATCTATATACTGTGTACATAGATGCATAGATAGATAGACCAGTGAAACCAGCATGTCCACTAAGCTTGTCAACACACAGAAGCATGAAGTGCTCTAAATATTCTTGATAGTTGCATTGACTCAATAAAACATAGTGGACTAACACCAGCAGATGACATGACACCCCAAATCATGACTGACTTGGACTTTGTGCCTCTCCACTCATCTGTCAAACCCTGGAACCTTGATCACCAAATGAAATGTAAAATTGACTTTCATCTGAAAAGAGAACTTTGGACCAGTGAGTTGTTGTCCAGGTCTTCTCCTTGGTTCAGGGACAACTCTTCTGACATGGTTTCTGGTTCAGGTGTGTCTTGACATTGGGAATGTGACACTTGATGCCCATTTGCTGGACTCATCTGTGTGTGGTGGCTTATGATGCAGCCTCAGTCCATCCTTTGTGAAACCCCCTAAGTTATTGAGTTGGCTTTGTTTTGAGTCTTAATGCTGTGATTGTCCTTGTCTCTTGTCCACCATTTCATACCACACTGTTCCTTTCCAGTCAATGTTCCATGAATACGCTTTGATACAGACCTATGTGAACAGTCAGGCCTGTCGCCAGTGATCCTCTGTGGTTCACCCTCCTCAATGGAGAACATTATTGAGTGTCTTCTGGACAACTGTCAGGTCAGCAGTCTGTGGTTGTGTGTACTTGTGTGGCTTTTATACTGCATAAATAGTGATCGACTCAACTCAAAATCAAGTATCCTAATATTTTAACGTCTTTCTGTTTTTGGAGCTGTGCCTGTATCACTACTTCTAATACTATTATTCTATAATTACAATATAGAAGGCAGTTAATGGGCAGAGCAGTTTTCCATTCAAAGTACTTTAAAGTAACATGTATAAAGCTGTGGTTTCTTTACTTATAAAAGAGTTTATTGAAATATTTACATGGCAGAAAATGTTGGTTCAAAGTGAACAGCTCATGATCATACTCATACTGAGACATTCACTGCCTCCACACACACAAACATGCACACTCTTCTTTGTTAATCACGCATATTCTCCACAGTCCGAGATGATCACTTTCTGCTTCGGTTTGCCATCTTTTGTTCCCTGAGCCTGTAGGGCAAAAAAGGAAACAGATTTAAGTAGATGAACAAATAGTTTGCCAAAATATAACTGTTTTCTTTATATTTCACAACCACATTAAAACATAAGAGGCAAGATTTGTCATATTGTGACTACTGTGTGCAATACTGCACTAGGGTTATCAAGGAAAATGCACCCATTAGGAAATGTCTAGCCAAGCCAACTTAAACTAGCATAAAAAATGAGAGCTTAACAAATGACAAAATGTGACTTTCATTGTGCAGGTTTTACATGTTTTTTATGTTCTGTGCTCAGTTTCACTAAATGCGCAGTATCATAGACAACAGAGGTTGGATTTAATTTCATGATTTCTACTATTAGGTCCCCCTAAATTCTCTTAGATCGACACTTTAAAATTGCAGCCTTTTGTGATTATGTAATTACACAGGTTACAGTTACAATGTGATTAACTGTGCAGCCCTAAAAATGACATACATTTACTCAAAAACAATGTATGCAATTGAACACAAACTACTGTAAAATGTTTCACTTGCTCCTTTAAATACAGTGACAGCTACGACACATTTCTGAATAGTATACTCTTGCTTTAATTTGGATTTCTGTTGTACGTCTGCCTACTTTATCCAGGACAGAGCAGATGAAGAAAAGAGGAAATAGAAAGGAATATGGCTAAAGCGCTGTTTCACTAATAACCAGAACAAAAAAGTTAAGGGGATTGCTATGGCTCTGTGGTTAACACTGGATTCTGACATTAATTCTATTATTGCCTAAAGTATTTTTACTGAAAAATCTGATACAAAGCCGCAGTACTCGTCTTTACCTCCATTGCCCGAAGTACATCCATCCCCTCCACCATTTCACCAAACACTACATGTTTTCCATCCAGCCAGTCGGTTTTATCAGTGGTGATGAAGAACTGTGAGCCGTTGGTGTTTGTTCCAGAGTTGGCCATGGAGAGCTGCCCTGTGCACACAAGAGACAGAGTCTGTTATGTACAGTAGCTACTAGAACTCACATGATACACCTTAAAGCATCCATTAGACGGTAGTTGGTGTAGAAGACTCCCCACCTGCAGCAGTGTGTTTGAGGACAAAGTTTTCATCCTCAAACTTCTTGCCATAGATGGACTTTCCACCAGTGCCGTTGTGGTTGGTGAAGTCACCTCCTTGACACATAAACTGAGGGATGATGCGGTGGAAGCTGCTGCCCTTGTAGCCAAAACCCTTTTCGTGTGTGCACAAGCAGCGGAAGTTCTCTGAACAACACACAAGAAAAGACATGTTATATTTTGAAAGCAATTCAAGCAGCTAGAGCAGCTACATTATGTAGTTTTGACAGATTGCAACTGGTAACCACCTTTATAAAACCACTGCAAACACACCTGCTGTCATCGGAACAATGTCAGCTCGCAGAAGAAACCGTAGTCTTCCTGCAGGTTTATTTCCGATCTTGATGTCCATGTAGACCTGAGGATTAACCCTGCCCCTCTTAGCTGGGGGCTCAGCCTGAGCAAAAAGACCAGATTACAGTTGTTATTATACATCAGAAATGTCAGCGTCCACAATGGAATTGTAAATGAAGTCATTTCACCTCCTCTGTGGCAGTGCTGGCCGACTCTCCAGCTGCTGCCTCCCCCTCAGCCTCCTCCGCCGTCTTCCCTGAGAACTTCTTCAACCAGTCATCATCCGACCACACTAGTGGAGAACCAGGGTTCATGTTAGAAGAGGTGTTTCCATTTACAGTCCAGGAAAAGATGTCTGTGAGCAAGTTTTAATTAATTACCTGGCCGAGATGAGCCTTCTTTGATTCTCATGGGCTTGGCGATGTTGACCCTGATAGTCCGACCGAAAAGCTCAGACTCATTCTATAATAAAACAAATAAAACATAAGTCAACACAATAAAACATCACTTATCAGCAAATGCCATGCTGGCTCAAAAATAAAATTTCAATATGTTCAAAAATATGAACCACTTACCATGTTATCAATGGCTGCTGCTGCATCCTAAGGAGACCATTGAAAATTATATTATCATTAAAATATATATGGACCACAGAAGGTTCATTATGGCCAAACATCACTGTGTGTGAGCATGTATGAGTGTGTGCATGTATGTGACTGCAGCAGTCTAATATTTACCCTTATTAAAATAAAGACTGAATAAAGCCATTTACATAGGATGCAGATGAAACTATTGCATGTCATTTTCATTGACATGATAACACAGACCACCAACAACTGCTACTAGTAACATCAAACTCCACCTGTCTCATCGAGCCACTGAACACATTACGCGTCTGTGTAAAATACATGTTTTTATAGCTGGATGTAATTTTTTATTCTCGCAGCTCGACTGCACTGACTCGCAGTTAAGTGTTGTATTTAGTGTTAACAGCATAATGTGGACATACCTCTGCCAGTTCAAACTCAATAAAGGCAAATCCTCTGTGTTTTTCTGAAAAGTGAACATAAAGCACATTAGTAAACTAAAGAAAATCAATACAGGGGTTTAAAGCCAAGAATAGTCATGATAAGCAGCAGAAGTTGTGATGTTACCCGTTTCATAGTCTAAAGGTATCTGGATATCTGTGATGTCTCCAAACGGGATGAACGCTGCGTGTAATACCTTCTCATCCACCTCCTCTGCCAGGCCACCTTGATGGAAAAACAGCACTGAGACTGAGTTTGTGGATATTACAAATGTAGGGCCAATACGGAGAAAAGTCACAGGTAAACAGAGGCAGTCACACTATTATAAGGTCATTTACAGTATTTATAATCTGAGCAGAAACGAGGGATGTGAAGTAGTCTTACGTGTTGCATTCAAGAAATAACGGAGTCGGCAGCTACCAAAGTAAAAGCTTCAACGGAATTTGATGCTCATATTTATTTTCTCTCAATCTAACATATCTGTCACAATGTGTTTAATACTCGCTCTGGGAAAAGTGTAAGATCGATAAAGTTTAGACAGTTTACATATTTTTAGTTGGCGTGTTAACATTATGCCGGGAACACGGGTCGGTACAAACGCATCCTATGACTTTTTCTGTGTTATACCGACTTCAAGCATGTTAAATGATACCTAAAAGGACATACTATAATCTAACGCTCCTAGCTTGCTAGCAAGATATACTGAAATAAAATAATTTCAGCGAAAGTTTATAAAAAGTAGAATAAACTCACCAACATACAACACTCGTTTGTTAGCGGCCATGTTGGTTGTAACCTATCAACTCTGACCCCGGCAGCTTCTCATTGGTCCACTGTATGTAAAGCCCGCCCCTCTGTTTTAACCCGCTCTAGTGTCACCTGTTGGACAACCTCAGTACTGTCACCATGACCACAACGAAAAGATAAGTTTATGCACAAATATTAGTTTTTTGTTTTTTGATCCAGATCACTTCTACTCTGCATAAATACAGTTTTATTTCTTTTAGCCTGTATAAATACTTCCAAGAAATATTAGTGCACTTTGTAATAATGAAGTAGAAGCGATTTCATGTGGAGTATTTGATATGACAGGCTGAAAATAAGACTGATGTCAGCTGTAATAATAAATTATATTATTTGCTTTTAATTTACCTAGAAGTAAAATATTTGTCTGAAAATATCAGTTCTCAAGATTTTTGATCCCAATCATTTCAAAGCAGTCATTGTATTTATATGCAAAATTTATAACATCTCATCCATAAATAACATTTTGCAAGATACACATTGTCTTGTAAAGTGGATTTCCCCATACTTTCCCCCCTGCTGTTGTGTGTGTGTGTGTGTGTGTGTGTGTGTGTGT
>JAPQRQ010000016.1:12799454-12814366 GCA_037367365.1 Apogon talboti | reverse complement strand
TTCATTTACCCTGTTTCCTGTAAGTTCCGTGATGAGACTGTCAAGTTATTCTTTATGTAATGTTATTCTTTATGTAGTGTCCTTCCTTCTGTATGTCCAAAAAAATAAAACACACACACAAGCCATAGGTATGGTGATTCTGATGCAAATGACATGAGATGTAATCTGGTTTAAAAACTTTTAATGAAAGAAAAAGTCATATTTACATCAAATCACAATGTTGATAAACTGTATGTATCCATGCCTAGTGAGCTCTCGGTCTAACTGCATTGCATGTCATTAAACTCACTCTCTCTCTCTGTAAAGGAGCATTAAGTAACATTAAAACAAATCAGGTGCTTCCTCACAAAGATTTGTTTACACGAATTAACCTCAAATTTACTGACATATCATTATCATGTTTTACACTTTACATGAGATTTTTTCAGTCTAATCAGTAAGAGTACACCTATTAGAAGGGTTGTTTTATGCCACAGTTCTGCTCATTAGAAAAGGCAGATTGAGGATGTCATTCTACAGGTTTGGCTTGGATTATTTATTGATTGATTGATATATCACTGTTGATAAAGGAAAAAATACAACCATACACACTCAAAACTTAAGAAACAAAAGTATAAGCATTAAAGTAACACAAGGGTAGCAAACTTTATATTTCATCCCTTTATTTAGAATACCACACCCATGATAACATGATGGGATGGAGGATTTCATCATTTCAAATCAAACATGAAACTTCCAAGCAAAGAAAAAGAACAAGGCTCATTTTTCTAAAAAAGGGGCTTCTCTCCTTTGCCACAAAATGAAGGGCCTTCATTCAAGATTCATTTGCATTATTGCTTTTTGCAGTTTACAAGTATTACAGAGCTAGAAAATTATGAACTGTAATTTTTTTTTCAAAATGTTCAAGTATATTTTAAAATGTTCATTTTCTTTTTTTTTTTTTTTTTGTTTTGTTTTATCATTAGAGGACTCAGGTTTTTTGGATTCAGTGTAGTGTTTTCTCCGTCTCTGCTCATTTATCTGTGCCCTGGAACAAAACAATGACTTTTTATTAGTTTCATACAGCACAAGTAGTCAACATATGTGTATAATAAGTTTAATAATGCAACAGGTTATGTGGTATTATACCAATTTATTACAGCGGCAGTCTTCAGGATGTGGCAGCAGCAGTGGTAGTAGCCATACCACCCACTTTCTGTGTGGCATCTTTCTTAGCCTGGTGGGCCTGCAGCACTGCGACAGCTTCTTCCACCTGAACAAACAGTAACAATAATCAGAGAACATAACCTATAAGATGAGCAGATATTTTTAGAGCTGATGAAATGAGCTACCTTTGAACGGAGAGATTCATGGGACTCCAGCATGTGTAGTAACTCAGAGTTGTCAATCTCCAGCAGCATACCAGTGATTTTTCCTGCCAGGTTGGCATGCATGGCCTGAATCAGAGGAAACAGACGCTCCCCTGTTTGGGAAATAAAAGGCTAAATTAACCTAATGAAACGTGGAATGAATTAAGGGTTGCTCATTGTGGAAGGGGATTCTTACCTAGCATCTGCTTTTGCTCCTGTGGAGGTGCAGCAGCCAGCATGGAGGCTGTGAGAGGCTCCTGGCCCTGAACATGCACAGCTGGCTGAGACTGGAAGGACACATAAAGGACGTTTAGAGGCTGGATACAGCTGAATACAAGGTGATGTGATTAGCCTTTGGGTTCGTACCTGCTGTAAGGCAATAGGTTGAACCACCTGTGGGTTGGGGTTACGGACACCGCTGGCGTATTTGTAAGGAGGCATGGCTCTGGGACCGGGGACTCCCATTGAGGGACGAGGAGCCATGTTCTGGCCAGAAGCTAGCAGAAAGGAGAGAAAATAAGTTACAGAATGCATACAGTATCTTTGCAACCAGATCTACCACTACAATTAAATGGCCAAAGCCAGAGTAAGTGAGTTGCTGTGGATGATTTTGGTCTGGTGTAATCTGTGGACGCACCTCGTGGGCCTTGTGCGCCGCTGCTAGGAGTCATGTGTCTGAGGTTGGCCCGAGGACCTGGCTGACGCAGTGAGCCTGGGATGCCTTGGAAACCACCTGGAAGTTACAGAATGGAGCGGTAAAACACGAAAATTGGTCTCATATAGTATAATTACTAGATCAAGACAGATGTGGCCTCATAAACAGCTGTCTCCTCACCTTGACCTCTTCCTCCTTGTTGCTGCCACCGAGGATTGGGTCTCATTTGGGCCAGCTGATTGGGTGCATAGTACGTAGTCCTATTCTGGGCCTGTAAAATAAGTAAATATATTATTATATTAGATTAACCGATGGCATCCCTAATCTGAATTTGTGTTTTCTAAAATAAAAACAAAGAGTCTGTGAAATATTTTTAACAGAATCTCAAATCATTTTAATAATCTTAGGAACATGCAGTTGCAAAATGCATTTCCTAACATTCTAGAGTTCTGAGGTTGATAACATGTTAATATACCGCATCAAACTATGATTTTCTTTTATGGGTTTCTGCAAGTTGCGACAGGTTAAACCAAACACTTTTTCCAATCGCAATGAACATAATTTATGACCCATTTCACATTTTATTTCTGTTGTACCAGACTGATGGGGCATTTTCTAGTGACTTTTTATGGTAGTTTTATGGTTTTCTGATATACCATGTGACTCTAATGTCTTCAAACCAAAATCTCCTATTTTGTCAATTCTGTTGAAGATCATTTTAAGACCTACACTTCCAATTACTGGATTTTAGACTCCAGATTTAACAACACTGCTCACCTGTGGCACAGCTGGCATGAAGTAGCCACTAGTGGGCTGGAACTGATTAATGATGGCATTTGCTGGCATGGCCCTCATGCCAGCGATACGCTGCATGTACTGGTTGGTGAGATGGGCTTTGCGCTCTTCTTTCCGCTGAGCCAGAGCCACATAGAGGGGTTTGGAGCCAACAATACGTCCGTTCATCTCCGTCACGGCTTTAGTGGCCTCCTCAGGGGAGGAGAAGCAGACAAAACCAAAGCCCTTGGAGCGACCCTCCTCAAGCATAACCTAAAAAATAAATAGATATACCGTGAGCGCAAGGATAAGTGGAAATGCCCTGAGCTAATGTCAGATCCCTCTCACCTTGGCACTTGTAATGGATCCAAATGGAGAGAACTCCTTACGCAGTTTCTCATCATCTATAGTGTCATCCAGATTTTTAATGTAAAGGTTAACTCCCTGAAACCACAGACAAGCAGCCATGACACATTATCTTCCTTTAGAGTCCAAATACATGATTGACAGGTTCAGTTTGATCTGTGGCCTAGTTTCTGCAGACCTGATAACGGCTGATCCTTTCTTGCTTCAGTAGCTCAAACTTCCTCTTCAGCTCCGCCTGCCTCTCCATCTTTTTCTGAGCTCGGCCCACAAACACAGTTTTGCCGTTGAGTTCGGTGCCGTTCATGTCCTCCACGGCCTGAGGATGAAGAGACTCTGATCAGAGGGAAACTGACTGATTAAGACGGACTCCTACGGACACATTTTCATAAGGCTAATGTACCTTGTTAGCATCCTCGTGCTTCTCATAACTGACGAATCCAAAGCCTCTGGATTTGCCGGTGGGGTCTGTCATCACCTTCACGCTGAGTGTTTTTCCTGCGAATTTTACAGGTCAAACACACATGACTGTAAGGTTTTGAAGAACTACACAACACTGGGAGTTAGAGTCATCTAATCTCAGTTTACCATATTTGTCAAAAAGCTCCTTCAGCCGTTCATCGTCCATATCGTCCCCAAAGTTCTTGATGTAGACATTGGTAAACTCTTTGGCTTTAGCACCGAGCTCAGCCTCCCGTTCTTTGCGAGATTTGAAACGCCCGACAAACCTGAGGATGGAGGGAGAGCAAGCGACACACACTCTTACAAAACAGTCCCAAATGAGCTGGGGGAAAAAACAAACCAGGACCCGTTTCTTTTGACTTCCATTTTTCCGATCTAAAACAAGTAGACATCCGCGTTTCCGGGTACAGAACGTTTTTCCAACAGAGGACGACCTGACGCAAGCAAGTCATGTGTAAATGTACATTCTTTTACCGAAAACGAGGACAACATTCACAAAGACACAGCTACATTTCATCATGTGACTCATCATTCCTGGGATAAAAACAAAAACATAAAAAAAACATTGAACTGCTGTTAATATCACCAGAAGCAGGCAGATATGTTGGCATGCTAGACACAACACAGTGACAACCATCATAATTCTTGGTCCAAAACTTGATGAGGTGGATGGAGAGGGATGGAGGAACAGAGTCTCACAGTACAAAGGAAAGCTGAGGAGGACCAAATGATCTTATATACCTTGCTACGTGGACCTCTCCCCTTCTGCCATCCAGTATTGCATTCCTGCATTCGATCCATCACTAAAACACACAAGCGTGGTCATACACACACACACATACAAGCACTCGAAGATGGGTGACCAGCAAAGTGGACAAATGAGGCAACAGAAAATGCGACTGGTAGGAAAGATCGGATTGAGTACGTTTTTAGTTTGTTATCAGTCTTTTAGAGGTTTATCTTCATACTGGCCAGTGAGAGATGAGCTTATTAGTCATATTATTCACACACAAACTCAACCAACTGAAAAAAGACACGAAAAGTCAGTTCACTCAACAGAAGTGAAGAACAAACAGGTCAAGTTTACACATCAGACACAAAATACACATTATATCAAATAAAACACATCTGCTGCATGCTACATCTGGATGATATAAAGTCGAAATAACTAATGCCGCTATCGAATGTTGCGTTAACATTAACCGATTTATCTAATTAGGTTTTACAGAACAATAATAAACCCCAGAAGAAGAGCTCCAAGATAATCAGACACTCACACCTTGCGGTCATTCAGAAGCATGCCGTTCATCTTTTCAATGGCGCGATCGGCCGCGTCCTGCGTCTCAAAGTGGACAAATGCGTAACCTTTGGAGCCATTTTCATCGCAAACCACCTGGACCACAAGAAGACAACATGTTGGATGTGCACACAGTAGAAAGACATCACACACAGGTAATACTGTACACATTTTGAGGAATAATCTGATTACCAGTGGTGTATTCAATATAAAGCTAGTCAACAGTTGGTTCAAATAATGAGGATATAGGATTATCTTCCCAGTCCTTCTAGAACCTAAACTTTCAATCTGTACAAAAGCTACAATATAGAGCTGTTATGAGGAGTTTTTTCCCCCCTGTTAGAATGCCCTGTACGCCATCTCTAGGCTGACTGCAGTGACCCTGTGGTGTCTTGTCTGACTTCAGGAAGTCACTGCCCCCATGCACAAACAGTCCAGCACATAACACCCCTGTGAAACCACAAATTGTCACAGTAAACTCACAAAGAGAGTCTTAAATTAGAAACCTTTAATGGTGCCAATAGGTGTTGAACTGTTACTTTTAACACTGCTGCAAGTCTGCCTTTTCATCTTTTCACCTATGTGTAATTTAACACGTACATGCACAGCAGACGGGGGAAACAGCAAGGATTTAATTGACTGTTCTGTTAAAAAAACTGGAAGAAATATGTCTAGTTCCTCAGTTGGAAAGAGTGTAAATTAGGAAAATGCACGTTTTCATCTGCACAACAGCTTTAAAGAAATAATTAGCCTTCCTAATTCCATTGAAGGCAGCTCTACCTTGCAGGAGAGGATGTTTCCAAAGGCGGAGAAGGTGTCATAAAGGGCTTTGTTATCGATGGACTTATCAAGGTTCTTGATGAACACGTTGCCCACTCCGGACTTCCTGAGGGAGGGGTCTCTTTGGGACCACATGATTCTGATTGGCTTCCCTTTCACCACGTCAAAGTTCATGGTGTCCAGGGCTCTCTCGGCTAGTGAGGAAAGAGAAGGCAGGAGGGGCGGAGAGGTGGAGGGAAAGGTTACGGGTGTTTGTTTATATCAAAGCACAAATGTGAAAACATGGAGTCAGTGATGTACTGTACATTAACAGTGCTACCTAATTGGGGACATTTTTTTGTATTCTACAGGTTCATGGTGCAACAGCTGTTCTAACAACACTTTAAGGGATGTTTGGAGAGTTTGTTCTCTGCTGCAGTGTGGGCCACATGGAGACATCCCTGCTCCCACATACTGTACGATCTAAGCACGTGTGACATGGTTAAGATACTGCAGCAGACCATGTGGCCAGTGAGCTGTCTATGAGCAGCTGGGACAAGTGTGGCAGCTGCAGTGGGCAAGCTGGGAGCACATGGCCCTCTTCTCTGACTCACCACATGCTGCTAGGTCAGTCAAAGTAGCAGTGCAGTAGGCCATTATGTGTACTTTAAAAGAACACCAAGTCTATATGAGCCTTTCACTTGTTTTAAATTATGTCTGGCTGCAGTTTAAGGCTCGTTTTGTACCATCAGTCTCTCTTTCTATTGCCGTATTTCCAACGTAGCCTCTCGTGTCCAGTGTGGGCACGCATGCCAAACATCCTTTTGTTCGGTCACTCCACAGCAACAGACACACACAGGCCAGGCTTTCCAGCTAAAAGTGTCTGGTAAACAAAACGGAGCTGCCTTGCGTCTGCTGGCATCAGCAGTTTGGCTTGCAATTGTACTTCACAACCCGTTTGCTCAGAGAAGGTGTGTGATCAATGTCTAACATAAGGAATTCTGGAAGGTACAGAGGCAAGTTAGTTTAAAACAGGCAGAGTCATTTGCAAAATACGTGCCTCTTATTCATATATTAAGTGATATGTGGCAAGTTTAGATAGTTATGCTATAAAGTACAAATAACATTGATTTACATTCTGAATGATCATTGCTGTCCTGTCCTGTTAACTCATATTATTCATATGAGAACTAAAATGTATTGTGTGCAGGCAAATTCTGGGCTACGCAGACGTTCTAAATTTAGAGAGGGGTCCTGAGAGGTATGTGGAGTGTGCACTGTGAGTAGAGCATTCTCTACCATTGATGTGGAAGAGACACATAAAACAAGAATGCTCAGATGAGCAACACCAGGTCTTATGACATAAAGAAATCCAACAGAGACAGAAACTACATCCTGCCTTTACGTAGAATCTCTGGGATAAGTAACACGCAACATTTCAGGTCGGGTACGTTTTCAGTAAAATCCAGTATATGATCACTATTTGACAGAGACACGCTGGGACTCCATTTAAATACCTGACAACTACCATCCCCCCCAAAACCTACACCCCCAAAACTGCCAACAAATGGTGTCATGTCTTCTCACTTGTGGCTCCTCTTACATTTACTCCAGATCCTACCTTCCTGGATGTCAGCCAGTTGTAACCTATCATTACGTTTGGGTTTTGGTAACAGGCTCTAGCCGAGATAAGTTGTGACAGGTGTTTAACGCTGATACAAGGGGCAAAAAAGTCCACACAATGTAAACAGTTCCACTGGGCCTCCATACACAACCACAACACCTGCCACCATTGCTCAATGTTTTGGTACCAATGGAATGGAAACACTATACAACGAAGGCAGTTGTTGACTTGTGTGATGTAATAAAGGTGTCTTTTTGTAGTATTTATACAGACATGCACAATATATTCAAGACAAGACAAACCAATATGATTTAACTTGTCCCCCAAACTTATCTTTGGGATTAACCCAAAGTAGAAACAAGATGAAGGCATTAATATTCTCTCAGATACCAAATTGTACATTACTGGAATGTCACACACGGAGGGCAGGGGTTATTGTTCAGCTGTGATTGTCTCTTTACATATTGTAAGCAAACAAAGCAGCTGATGGTAATGGGATTTAGCTCAACTCAATGGCCCTTTAAATAGGAGCAGAAATGGGTCACTTTTGGTTGAACATGTAAGATGTGCAAAAGTTTACACATGCCTGCACAGAAAGTAAGTTTAATGTTTGTTAAACTTAAAGGTAAAAAGTCTGCATGTGGAATGGATTTGATTGTACTGGTCTACAAGTAAAATTCCTCCAGAATAAAAGTTTGAGATACTTATAAAGTAAAAAAAAAAAATTTAAAAATGCCATTGGCTGTAATTTCACGATACAGTCTTGGGTTAAAACGTGAAATTGTTAGAATTAAGAGAATGGGCTTTGCTCAAAAGAAATGTTTGTCTCAGAGCTATCAGATATACTTCACAACACTGTCTGCACATTACAGTACATTCACTTTACATGATCTTTCTATAAATGTATTGTATAAATGTACATAAATCAAAATATACACCTCATGACATACATTGAAAACATGAGCTAAAAAGCACTTTTGTCATTTGTTTTGCAATTCATCTTATTAAAGTGTGGATTTTGCACATTTCATCTCTGAAGCAGATCAGAGATTGTAGAGCAGTGTGTGATAGAAGTGACATATTTTATAAGGAGTATAGAAGAACTGGGGCAGGAGCCTATATGGGTCAAATGCCTCCTGAAAACTACCATCTGTCTTATGGATATTTCTGACTGGTATGATCTGATCCAGCACATAAGTGTCCCTTTAGTTGTGAATTGTCTGCGTTGTGATGTTGCCTAAAGCCTGGTTTAGAAGTGACATTGAACATGTGTGACACGGATGCATGCGTGTCTTTTAAAGCCCCACGTTCTGACGCGTGCCAGTAGCATGCACGAACTGTCCAGACACCGGCTCACATGTGTTCTTACCGTCAGCAGGTTGGGAGAAGTTGACATAAGCGTATCCCAGAGATCGGCGGGTGATCATGTCCCTGCATACCCGAATGGAGAGCACCGGTCCGGCGGGGCTGAATTTCTCGTACAGCATAGCCTCCGTGATGTCGGGGTGCAGGTCGCCAACGTAAAGAGAAGCCATCGGATAACTCCCCGTCGCTGTGTTCATATCTCGGACTTCGCAAAATAAATGATCGCAAATCTTCCCTCACAATAAAAAGGAAAAAAAGCCGATATAAAGTGTGATCCGTGTCCAAACTGCGCGTCGCTTCTCACCTAATGAAAACACGCACCGTGGACAGACAGCTGGCTGTGGCCGGAGTAGTTTCCACAGCTTACCGAAAAAATATCAAACCTGAGAAAAAAAATATTATAAACCCAGGTCTTCAAGTATTTCTTCCTCTAAAAGACGCCAACTTCGGGATAAGCCCGAGGCCTCCTGTTCTTATTTTTTTATAAATTAATATTTTGCGATTTTTTTTTTATAAAAGCGTTTTTCTTTCAGTAGTAAGGTACTTGTTTTTATGAAGATTTTCTGGATTTTATATTTTTTATATTATTTTTATTTAAGTTTTTCAAGAACAGTGAGTTAGACACTCACGGTTGTTTGTGGCCGGGGAAAGAGACTGCGTGAGGAAAGCATGGGCACTTTATAGACAGTGCGGTGCGGAGGAAATAGTGGCCAGGGTCAAACTTAGGAGAGGAAAAAAAAAAAAAAAAAAGGCAGCATGCGGTGTAAAAGGGAGAGCGCACACTAGTGTCCCAACTACAGAGCCCAGCTCCCTACAGCGACATCTGGGTGGGAATACAAGGCTTGAGTTGAAAACATTACAGAAAAACAAAAGAGGAAATACCCCTGAATGCAATGCGTAATCTAAATCAGATTGCAAGTTAAAAAAAAATACACTGCATCCTATGTGTCAAAATATATTTTATTCAACATCTTAAAAGCAATTATTTCACGTGGCAGTTATTCCGCTTTGTCCATCCTCCTAAAGATAAAGTAGGAAAGCAAATCAGTTGTACATAGTGTTATACAGAAGTCATTGAAAATGTAACAAATTAAGTTTTATTGACTAGTTACCTCAGTAAATCCAGGAAAGTTGAGAGAAGCCCCTCTTTCTTAAATCCATGCATCCCCAGATTTCTAATTTCACCCATTCCCTCTTCTTCCTGCATCATCTCCTCTTCATAGCTCAATGCCTGTGACCCATCCACGCCTCTGGAAAACTGTATTTTGGTGCGGATTACTGGTTGCACATCATTTCTCTCCTCATACACCTCTGTTTGCTTCTGTGCCAACTTCTCCATGTCGTAGATGTTGACCTCCCCTGGCAGAGGGAGGGCCTCAATTTTATCAAGTCGCTTTTTTCTCTGGGATTCCTCTTCAACAGCTGCCTCCTCCAGATGTGGAGGAATGGGCCGTCCACCAAACAGCATAAGAGCGTTTACATCCCAGGGGAGAGCGCCACCTTGTTCATTTCCACGTTTAATCTCATTTGTGGGTGCATTCAGTGAAATCTCCTGGTCTGTTGAGAGAGGCGGTAGTTCCAGAATATGATTCCATTCCATGTCACTTTGCAGCAACTCAGCTGTCAAGTCGTCCTCAGGCTCAGAATCAGTTTTGTGGTGTTCAGTGTCTTGTGCCTCTCCAGGTAACCAGAGGGTCAGGCGAATGACTTGGCCCTGGTTCACCGCACTCTTTGGGGTATAGAACTGTGATGATTCAGAGAACCTGTTTGTGAAGGAAGAACCAGAAGTGATTTTGTCCTCTGTTTGTGTAGGGTTAGACTGAAGGGAGTCAGCCACAGGGATGCTGGAAATTATGTCATCTTCAATGAGCAAAGGACCAGTGCTGACTGTAGCTTTGGCATCTGTAATAACACACCCAAAGTTACATCATCATTAAAAGACAAATAACATAATGCAGGTGTTTTATTTACATATTTTGATAAAATACTGACCATAAGAAAGGTGCTTCAGTGGAAGGCTTTTACATTTTGAACTACAACATTTGCACACATCTGCATTTCCGCTCAGATCCTCCCACCTGGGAAAAAAAAAATAAGCTTCAACTAAGGAACACGTTATGCAAATGGAAAACTGTAGACACACGTATGCAAACTAAATACCTGAACTGGATGAAATTGTAGTTGCATGATTTAGCCCCAGAGGTGTTGCTGTGGTTTGTGACAAGTACACTACAATGGATGTAGAACTAGAGAAAGAAGAGTTCACAAGGTCATACAGTTGAACAGTTGAGAATTATTGAAAAAATTAAAATTAAAAAGGGTGTTAAATAAAACACTCACCTCAGAAATAAAAAAAGATGTGTTCAGTGCTAGATTAACCACATCCTCTCTGTCAGAGTCCACAAACTGTGTCATAGCATGAGAAGAATCTAGAGGGGCTGCACACCTTGAAGACAATACATGCAAGTGATTAAAAACATACATGTTTAAATACTTAGATCTGACAGGCTTCTTACCCTTTATTCATTATGACTGCATGCTTTGGTCTAGTGTGAGGCTCAGGGGATGCAGAGATAAAGCAGGACTGGACAAAAAGATGTTCATCATCCCTGGTATTTGCAGAAAGCTGGAGATGGACAATCTGACCTCTTCTAAAGATGTTGGACTCTGTTGTGCTGGTCCAGGACGCTGCATTAAAAGCAGATGTATATTCTAATTTTGATGTTAGATGTGTCATTAAAAAAAAAAAATTCACCAATGTAATCTTCAGCCTAAAGTCATCCCTTCCCTTGAGCGATTTGATCAACTGTCAGTGGGATGGCCACCAGGGCCACAGCTCCAGGAGACTGTGAGGTGCCACACAGACGCACTACTTTTGGACAGACTACGCTCTCAGTCACTGGAACAGTCTACCACTCAACATAAGAGACTCATAATCATATGCCTCCTTCAAATCACAACTTAAACATTGGATGAAGGAAAACCAAGCCTGTGACATCAGTAGATTGTCCTCACAGTGTTGTTTTGTCCTTTACAAATGTCTTTCTTGTGATCTCCCTATAGGACTACAGATGGAAATTAACTCTGTTGCTCCAATCTGGCATATTTACGCCTGCAACTGACGTAGATGTTCATTTATATGCACTGTCCCCAATACATAAATAAATAAAATCCCTTTTCTGCTGTTATTACTCACGGTTCATTAGTTTTATGTTGAATCGTCTGCCGTTCTCAGGAAGTGCATCTGATACCAGGAAGGACAGATTATCATCTGACCTGAAAAAGAGGCATCAAGTTATTTTACAGTTATGTGACCAACAGAGTTAGTAAACTTTCACCATATACACACCTCTTTATAGCACAGGAGATGTGGACAGCAAAAGGATTCCACCAGGTAAAGGGAGATTTTTGGAGCTTGAAGTAGAAAGTGTTGGACAACACATCCAAATCATTCTGTACCTGTTGGATATAAGCATGTAGACGAACATTTAATCTGATCTGGTGAAATCAGACAATTATTCAGAATGAGCCGAACTCACCTCATGCGTCGTTCCACATTCATCTAAACTATAAGTGAAGATGAAGTGGTTTGGTAGCTCTCCGTTGCTGTAGCAGCCATCACCCAGTTGTATCTGTGTTCCATCCAGTACGTCACCATTGAATCGCTTTTCCACAAACAAAGTCAGCTGGGATTTATCACAGTGCACCTCTACTCTGGGAATCTCAGAAAATGCCGGCACTTCATTGATCCAGTGAAAGTCAGGATTCGGGATAGGCCAGGAGCTGAAAAAGGTGTCATCCGGAAACAAATGAAATGGAAAACGCAGGATATTTTCAAAAAAACCTGGGAAATTTGGGGAAAGGGCGTCATCCTGCTCTTCGATCAGCGACTGAGCAGAGATAAAATGTCCAAGAAAAGAAATGCACAGAATTATCTCGAGGTTCCCCATTGTTAATTTCAAAGTATAGGTCAACCACCCTGATCAGTCTGTGCACCAGTGCGTCATTAATAAGGTGTAGAGGCAGGTGCAGACAGTTAGTTAATGAGGATGATGTGGGAATGTGCTGCAGCCAAGATGAAGCTCCCACCTCAGGTCTTTACACCAGCAGCCACAAGTACCAAGATATGTGCAGGTAGCTATTTATTCTGCTATTCTGTTATTCTGCAGATATTTTTGATGGTTTTTTTTGTTTTTGATGAATGCACATTTGCAATAATAGCCATAACAGCAATCTGAATGACATCTTAATCTATTCAATATTTACGGTATCTCACATACAGACAATGTATTCTTTGACATCCCTGTTATGATATAATGTTTTTTTATTTTATATAACTGTAATATGGCCTATAACAGCGGTCTGCAGTTGTTTTTGAAATAATCTACTTCAGAGATAAAACCTGATAATTCTCACACAGTTTGATAAGATGAATTTGATAAAAGTGCTGGTTGGCTAATGTTTTTGAGAACTATAATAAAGTCTCATTACCTACATATATAAGATTAAGCATATTTATAAGTGGTTTTATCAATCTTACACTAGAATGAATGTGAAGAGTGAATGCATTCTAATTTTGTGAAGTAAGACTGGTAACTGAGAGAGAAACATCCCACTTAAGGCATTATTAGTGACTCAAATTCTTATTCTGAAACTTTTATTCTGGATGCTGGAGGCTCTACTTCGAGGACATAAATGGTGATTTGGCAAGTACATTTTATGTTTATGAGGAATTTAGATATAAAAAACAGGTTGACTTCAAGTTGCCTCAGTCTCTGTCTACCTTGTACAGTCTCATGTCAAGTACAGCCAGTAATTATCACAATTCCCTTTTTTTTTTAGGACATAATGTCAATACAAGGATCAGAATAGTTGACTGATCCCTGGGGGAAATTAGGTTGAGTACAGCTGCTCTAGTCAAGATCAGAAATATATAATATACACATGCAAAGAATTATGATAAAGTAGAATAAAGATAAACATAACTAAAATAGAAATATAAAAATGTGTGTAAAGTAAATAGTAGTGCAATGTAAAAGATTGTCCATCCAGCGCAGATATTACAGCACATGGATGAATAAGGAAACAGAGCGATCATATCTTTTCCACTGACATCATAGCGGTGGAATCAGAAGATAAGAGACATAAATCAACAAGTCATTCAAAATGGAAGTGGTGTTTGGTTAAATGTAAGTAGAAAAGAGGAGACAAATCATCTCATGATGCAATAATCTGAACAATATACTCTATTATAGAGAAGTAACTGTTTATTGTGGTCATATATGTGTTTGTTAGTTGCAGGAAACAGCATAGTGGAAAGAATATGACGGAGCAAATGAAAAGATTAGGGCTGATGGTGGATTTCATATCAATTATTGGTGGATTTCTCCCTGCTGATCAATAAAGTTAATCTGTATCTGTAACAGAAGCAGAAGAATGTCCAGTGACGTTGACGTGGCAGATGATGCTTCGAACTTTTTAGAATAGAGCTGATGAGGGAAATCTGATTTACTGGACTCTGACTGAGTTAACCAAGTCCAGAAGAGGGCAGTGCATACCCTAGTGAATCATTTAGGATGGCGTCAAAGCCCATAGGAAGTAGCGCCTGTTGGGTCTGATCCCATGTTGCTGTCTGGGATATAGATATGGGGGCGGAGCTTCCACACAGGTAGACGGCCGTGTGCGCATGCTCGTCCGCAGGTGAGCGGCGGCAAAGGAAGACAGCGACCCCGACGCAGGCACACTGTCCAAACAAACAAAATGTACAAGAAATGACGTTACTACGAGTTGTACTTTAATATGATCTAAAAGGACATATAATTCACCATGGTATCTTTAGGTAAGTGCACCGTTAAGAGTTTTTCACCTTTAACTGGAGGCATATGAAGGTATGTTCAGGTTGGGAGTTTTTAGGCGTGGCCTGCGCAGTTGGAAACGGATCTGAGGACAGGGTGGGAGCTGTAGAGGTCTGACTGACGGGACTTACACAAGTGTCTACTATGTGGTGTTTTATAATGAAATCTCATTCAGTTTAACTCTGCTTTATGTTTTTGGTGTAGTGATTTTTGTAAATGGTTAAGTTTTGGAGCTGCTATTTTAAGTGCATATCCTATGAATGTGGACTTCAACTCATAAAAACCCAAACATCCACTAATCATATTAATACATGTAAATAATTGGTGTAAAGTGCAGTTTGTCATCTTTTCATGGTCATCAGATATGACCCATTTGGACGTTCAGAGGCTCCGTAGTGAACGTGGAAAC
>JAPQRQ010000016.1:12780795-12799170 GCA_037367365.1 Apogon talboti | reverse complement strand
AGAGGCTCCGTAGTGAACGTGGAAACACCGTCATCTTCTACAACATTGATTCACCAGTAAAACCCATGGAGTTGGACAAATGACAGTGGATGGACACGGGTGTTTTAAGTTCAGTTAATGATATATTTTACTGAAAAAGTCCGTTTTTCTTCAATTTTCTGTTTGTTTTTTTTTTTAAATATAACCCTCAACTTTAATCTGAGTGCTTATGAACATCTATATGATCAGTACATTAAATGTCGGAAAAACCCTGATTTTCACTGGAAAAATGCAAAATATATAGGATTATTTTATAATAAATGGTAACAAATGACTTAAGAAATGTTAAGTGTAGAGAAAAAATCATATAGGAACTACAACAAAAGTAGCACTGGGTTTTTATGGGTTAAAGCGCATGAACCTAAAGAAAACAAAACCATCAGGAATTAAGTAGATTATGAAAGACTTTTTCTGCTTTAAATTACTAAATGAAGTGTTAACAAATAAGTAAGTTGTCTGCAAAATACTGGTAAAACAACCCAACCAGAAACAAGAAATAACTAAACTGCCTCTATATGTCATTGGTGCTTAAATAGCTGTAAGGAATTTCTCATTAAAGATATAGAACCACATGCTTTAAATGATTATTTTAACTTTTAGGGGAAAATAAGACATCTACTTTATTGAAGTGTCTTTTTTTGCACTGTATCATTGTAGTTAAGGTTCGCAAAAACTGCTTTGTCCTGTGCCACAACCTGTATTTCAACAGCAGCAAACATAGTGTTATTACCAAAAACACTATAGGCCTGTCTGAAGTACATATGTATGTTAGTTGGAGGAAATAGCATACATAATTGTGGTGGGAAAGAACTCAACAAATGAAAAGATAAGGGCTAACAGGGGCAGGAGAACAGAGTTGAGTGAAGTGGACATGGCAGAAGATGCTGAAATAACCTCTTGGCTGCAAAAACTGAAACAGACCAGCTGCACAATGTATTTGTTCCTACCTGTCGCCTCAGGCAGAGCGATTGTTTTTACACCCCACCCAAAGCTTTGTCCTGTTTGGCCTTTACGGATGTATTCTGCAAGAAATAGTGCACCACAGTCCCCAGACCCCATATCTGATCACCACTGTTTTGCAGCAAAACCTCCATGATATGAAGTAGAAGAGTCATCATCTCTGCAGGGGTTGTGGATAATTGTGGTAACAGCCTTATTCTCTAGTGTTGTCACGGTGCACTAAACCACCGGCCTGCTTCCTTTTTGCAATTCTGAAACCACAACGCTGCATTCAGTTTTGAAATTAACACCCACATCTGGTTCAACTTTACATGTAATGTTTAATAATCTTCATCTACGTGCTGGAATTTCAAGTTGTATTATATATGTATGCGCTATCTAGTCTGTTCATGGAAAATCCAGTTTTTATTATTGAGCACCTGTAAACCTGATCAGCATGCTGAAAAAAAAAAAAAAACTAAACTTGTGCATGTTGATCCCTGGGGCAATTTAAGTGTGTGATGTGTTCATGTTTCATTAGTATCTGTTCTTGTTGTAGCCGACATATTAGCTCTATATTTAATCACTTTATTTATTTTTCTAGAATTTCTGTTTTTCTTAATTGTGTTTAATTTGTATTATTATTGTTTATCCAACTTTATAACTATACTTCGTGACTGATGCCTTTGCGTACTCTGAGATTGAGGTTGAATGAATGAATACAGGTGATATTATGGACTGCTGCAAACACATGGCAGGCTATTTCCATTAGTTTATCATCATTTGCATGAAAGTAGATAGATGTTTTATTGTCACATCAAGCTGTATCTTCTTACTTGCTGTAGGAGTATGCTGCGCCAGCCTCAAGGACAACAAAGCCCTGATGAAGATGGGGCTGGGGCTGGTGCTAGTGGGTCACGTCAATTTTCTACTCGGAGCCCTAGTGCACGGCGCCGTGCTGAGGCACATTAACGTGCACTCCCAGGCACGCACCATGGTGTACGCCATCTCTAATGTCATTGCCATTGCGGCAGGCTTGCTGGTAAGTATTAATTTGCATTTGTACTTGTCTGTTTACATCTGGGTTGACTTGTAATATTGCATCATTTATAAATGGTTGTATTTGTAATGAAACTGATATGCGGCTTTTACTCACTATATGACATCTTGTTCTCCTCAGGGAATTATTGATGGAATATTGGCCATAGTACTGTCCAAAAACAAGAAAAACAGGATCTTGGTAAATACTCCTCCGCCTGACATGTGCTCCATTCACACCCCCACTGTCATTTGCTGTTTCATGTTAGAACATGCCCCTTGTTTTGAGTGTGTGGAGATAGTCAAGCACACGCTGGAATATGGGATGTCTTCCATTAGAACATGGATATGCTAATGCCGGCTCCATGTTTTAACTTTCCTTTTGTATGTGATGGACACGGTCAAGCACGTCAAATAAGAAAAAAACTGTGAGTGTTTTTGTTTGATTGAACATTAAAGACCTTCTGACATGCTCGTGTCTTGTCCTTTGCAGAAGTGGGTCCTGTTGGTGTTCAGCTTCCTGACAGGCCTCTTGGCTGTTGCCTCCACCATTGGCCTGTCAGTTTCCATGGTTCAGGCTATTGTTAATAAAGGGAATAGTCTGCTAACACACTGCAACTTCCACAACAAGACTGTTTCTTCCAGCATCACATACGAGTGCCCCTTCGACCCCACCCGCATCTACGTACGCAGACTATACCTGTAGTTTTGGGGTCACTTGAACTGAGTAAAAAAAGTACATGTTTGATTTTAATGTGTTTTGTCAACTAGGGGACTACAGTCATTCTGTGGATGCCTCTCATCTTCATGTCATTTGTGGAGACGGTGTTCTCTTTCCGCTGTTTTGCTGCATGTTCATCATTCCTCTACCTCTGTCCGTGCAGGAGGAGGCCGCTCCATGCGAGGAGGGTGAGCACTGCCATCAGGCTTAAGATTATTCACATGTATTTTGAACTATAACTTCCTGATTCCATCTTGGATTTTGGTTCCGTCTCATAACATTTGGCAAAAAAGACAATGTTGCACCATGACTATTTTCTGGAAATAACAAAGAAAGATTCCAAATAAATGAAGGCAACATTGAGAGACTTTTAGCATTTGATCAGAGGTTGATATTTCACAGCAAGGCAGCTCTGAGGTTCGGATGTGGTCAACATGTGATTAACAAACTGGCTCAAAGACAGAACACACAAGTTAAAACGGATGAACTGGATTTTTAGGGAAGTGTTAGCAAAAACTGGGACTTAACAGTTTATATTAAAACTCAAATTGTGTTCTCTCTTATGTAATACATCCTTTAAATAAAGTCCAGCCTTAGTGTTAAGACTGCATTGTCACTTTCATTTTACTGACATTGTCTCACGTTACATTTCAGGTACGAATCCAGAAACCCACTGAAATCCCACTACCTCCTTCAACTCAAGAGCCTGAAGCGGAGGCTGCAGAGCAGGATGAGTTGCTGGACGGTGACACCACAGTGGAACAGAGTGAATGGCTCTGAAGTTACCTGTGAAGCCGTCTTCACAGGTAACTTCAAACTACTACCAACTGCCTAAAAACAGCGTCTCATTGTATTGTGTTGTATTGAGGATTTGTTACATGCATCTGAAGATGTTACAGCACTTGAGCTTTTAATACAAGTGGCATTTTATTTCCCTTAATATGAAATGGGATGTTATTTTACCTGATAATGTACAGCCTTTGGTGTTTGTGTACTTTGTTTTGATATTTTTTTGGAAATACAGAAAACAGTCTCCTGTGTCTTCAACTTTAAACGCTTCATCTGTTTTTACGTTTCCAGTTTCTTAATCATTTCAGATTCGACGCATTATAAAACAACTGAAACTTTCATATTACAAAACTTTTTATGACAGTTTTATTGGTGTTCAAAGTGTGGTCGACACACACTTTTCACGTTTAAATGACACTTGCAAGCACAGTTTTCCTCATTGTTTGTAGAATATATACAACATCTGAATTCCATCATTTGTCGTGCTTCCCGTTACACTCTATGCTATACAGTACACTGAATATTGGAGTCCAATCTTCAGTGGAATCTAGGCCTGGCAATAATTTGACAGGACTCAACATCATCTGGCAGGATTAAAATTTTGCCACAGATGATGTATCAGTAAAAAAGAAAAAACACTAAGATATAAGGTAACATACAACAAGGTCATTTACCAACGATAGAAGTAAGAAAATATGTCCATACAACCCCGTGAGCTTAGCGGGCAAAATGAATGAGAAACGTTTTACAAAAAATTATGTATTGTACAAACATGCTTCCAACTACATATTGAAAAAGGCACAGGACAGAAGTGGGAATGAAAGCTATGAAATAAGAATAGCCAAAAATATCTATGATTTAAATAAATTAAATCCATAAGATATATAAAAGCACACAAGCACTAAGCCAATTTTTTTTTACAGAGGAGCTCCACAAAGGAAAGCATTTTAGCTTACAAAAGAGGAAAAAAGCAAACGAAAACAATACTCTCACTTGACTTGAGTCCCAAACAGCTGAAAGGTGTTCTAGAAAACATATGTTATTTGATTCCCCGTGTAATTATGAGGAAGTAAGGTCTCATTATAAACGTACAGTCCATTTCCATTCCAGCCAAATGGAAATGTTATCAAGGGGAAAAAAAAGAAAGGAAAACTTGGTTTAAAAGCAGTCCTGAACAGTTCCATCGGTGCCTCTTGACCTCAGGGTGTCTTGGACTCCTCTTTCGGCCTAAAGGATCCCCAAAAACATAAACAGTTAGACATCGCTGCTGACTGCTTAAAACATGCTTTAAAAAGTGAAAATATGTATATACTCACTTTGATGTGTCCATTTTCTCCTCCTCTGGCACCTTCTCCTCTTCTTTTACTTCTGTAATGATGCACATGCAGAGACATCCACATAACAACACAGTCTCTGGCTTATGAAAGATGCTCCGACTTAAATGTCACAGCATAATGATCTCTGTGTCTTATAATATGGTATGATTGTGCTGGAAATGAGAATGAAAAAATGAGTAGATACCTTCTGTTTCCTCCTCACCTTTCTTCTCCTTTTCTTCTCCCTCTTTGTCTCCTTCGGTTTTGGCTCGTTTGGGTTTCTTATAGCTGGCTGCATTTCTGCGGCCTCCTTCACCTTCATCCTCGGAGTCAGAGAACTCTTCCTCACATGCTATCCTCTTATCGTGAGCGCGGACTGAAAATCACATGACAGAGTTCAATTAAAACCCATAAGCTGACATCTTTGTAATACAGTCATAGGTGTTAATGTGGAAAAAATAGCTTTTATTGCAGAGGGTCTTACTTGAGATGCGCTTGTTGGGATCCTCCTCTTCCTCATCTCCACTGTCCTCCTGTATGGCGTCCTCTGGGATGGCCTGCATCTGTACTCCTGGGGCGTGGGGCAACATACGCAAGTTCTCAAACAAACGCTGCCTGGAACACAAAACAGAGAATGAATACACTTAACACTCACAAAAACACTGTAAAATGTTTCAAGGCATTTTAAGGAGCTCACTTGATCTTTTCCAGATAGTCATTGGTGTTTTGGTTGGTCATGTTGGAGGGGCTGATGTGCAGCTTGAAGTCCGGTCCAAAGTACTCAAAGTAGTCGTTGTATGGCAGTTCTGTGGAATTCAACAAAGTAGTAGTTTTTCTTAGTAATACATAATCTTAATGTTAGAAGAATTTTAGATCTTTTCTCATAATGTCTTTATGATAAAAAGTACTTGAGTATCTTCTGAAATACTGACCAAGCAAACCTGTTTATTTTTCCTATGATACGGTAACCTAACAAAAATGGTATTCAAAGTAACCACAGTCTAAAGCCATTTTTATATTCAGCGCTAAATGACCATAGAGCCTTACCATTGGGGATGGTGGCATCAAGGGCTACAGCTGTCTCATACGTCCAACAGCGTGCCACATTACGGATAGTGTATCCTCCTCCACCCAGCATTAACAGTGGCAGGTTGAAGCTTTTCATGTACTCCACACACTTGGCGTGACCTGAGTACACAACAAAGTGAAATATCGTTAGAAAACATGTTCAAAAGGTGAAAGAATAGTCAGAATAAACAACTGCTAACATCCTTTTGTGATGCTTTGATGATAGAAGTAGGAACTGACCTTTAATAGTGAGGTTGAAGCATCCAAGCCTGTCTCCAGACAAAGAATCGGCTCCACACTGCAGAACCACTGCACTGGGCTGGTACATCTCCATTACTTTGGCCATGATCTGCACACAGACAGGAGCAACATCCAGTCTCAGATGTTTACAGTCATTAAATTTGGCTATAAGTCAATAAACATTAAAGGATTTACTCACAGGTTTGAATATGGCTTCATATGACTCATCGTCAATCCCATCTCTTAGTGGGTAATTCACAGCGTAATATTTACCCTTCCCAGCACCAATATCCTGCAGGTAACAAGATCAGTGTAAACTCAAACACTGTATTATGGCTATCATAATGGCTGGTGTTTGTTAAATACTGTTGGAGCTTACTCTGAGGTCACCAGTGCCAGGGAAGTACTCTCCATACTTGTGAAATGACACCGTCATGACACGATCTGTGGTGTAGAAGGCCTCCTCCACACCATCACCATGATGGATGTCAATATCTATGTACAGAACTCTCTGATGGTATCTGAACACAAGGGAGAATATTATTCAACTCATCATTAGATTATTCGAGTGAAGTGCAGTCTACTCTTCAATGCAAACATGTTTAGTACTTGAGCAGCTGTGGTGGGGCTTAAATACTTACTTCAGTAACTCAAGAATAGCCAGGACAATGTCGTTGACGTAGCAAAACCCAGAGGCCTCTGACTTCTTGGCGTGATGCAAGCCTCCAGCCCAGTTGATAGCTATGTCTGTCTGCTGTTTGTTCAGCTTCACAGCACCAGCTGCAGCATTTAGAAGATGCAATAATTAACAGCCTGTCTTTCCTGATTTTAACAGATTACTGGGGCAATGATGCCCAATTACTGTCTGCCAAATCAGTCCATCTGAACAGTGCTTATAAAGACAAAACTTACCAACGGAGCCCCCCCCTGAGAGCTGGCAGAACTCGAATAAACCATCAAAAACCGGACAATCCTCCCCCACATTAACTGCAAATACACAACAGAGAATTACCACAAAGCTCCAAAGCCAGTTCAATGCAAAGGAAAACTATATTTAAACCAAACAAGCTTACATCTCTGCATTTGTTTGCTGTATTCTGACATGTTGTCTGGCCGGATGGAACGCAGGAATTTAATGTAATCGTCACTGTGATACTTGGTCATCTCCTCTCCGCTGGCTTTGTGTGGACGCTGAAAGAAACAGAAGTGGGTTCAGAGGATTAGATTTACACAGATTAGTGATTTAAACAACTAGTAATATTCTTGTGCTTTCACATACATATATCTCCATCTTCCTGTAGAGGCCATAGTTCAGTAACAGGTTGTGTGTCATGCGGATTCGATGGGGTTTCATGGGATGCCCCTGGCCATAGTAATAATTTCCAACATCACCTGAAACATGAGGGAGAAAAAAAAGACATCCATGTTGAATTAATGGCTTATTTTGCTTGTTAGAGCTGCAAAAGTGAATATAAAGCAGATAGCGATCAACTAGAAGAATATATGGCTATGTTTCTGCAGTGAAAAGATAACTTAAAGCCAAGAAACAATAACAAGCTACATATCAGTCGTGATCCTGAACAGGGAGCTCTCACTCAGCCACATTATTAGCTAGTTAAGCATCAAATCGCCTGTTCCGTAAAACTATCCGAACTCCTGACCTACAGAGGTGCTTTCCTGCAAACAACTCCTTATAACCGGTCGAAAAACCACTGGAAGCAAAACTAGGCGGTGATCTGAAATCGCATTATGAGCCATTTTAACGTTAGCTCAGTGTTAACGTTAATTACGGTGACAATGAAGTAACGCTCATGTCCGCTTTGTTAGCTTGCTAGCTAGTAAGGGCAACTAATTTAAATAAAAGTTGCAATGTGGGATGGACGAAGGCTTAAAGTAGTATGTTCAGCAGCATATCTTGAGAAAGAGCCCATGTATTATGAAGTTACTGTCGCTTAATGAGGAAGAGTCGGTGACGCTGTGAGAAGATGAGCGGCGGCCGCTGCGATTCAAGCTAGCTAGGTTTAGCTAACGTGCCAGGTTAGCAAGAGGTGAAATAAACTAGAGCCTTTGTTGGCACAAAGTGGACGGTTTAATTGATCGGTGCATCCATTGCCTAAAAAACAGAACCGTAAGTACATACCATCATAGTAGTAGCAAACTTTTTTCTTTGTTCCTTGTTGAGTAAGCGCCATTTTAGTCTTTTAGCTGGCTTCCACCACACCGCAGGAGACAACAGCGACAAGAGGCGGATAGTTTGTATCACGTCCCGTTCAGTCAATGAGATGCAGTAGCAGCGGAGTTCAACAGGGGGCGACAGAGACAACGTCTGGCTCTGTCTCAGCACTGTCAATGAACAAAAAGAAATGAATATGTTAAACTGTGAACACGCACCACGTACAGTATAATAAAAGCAAATACCTGATGACTTATCTTGAGTAAAAATGTATATGTTTAAGTACATCAAGCTAGCTTTAATGGCTTCTAATTGTTTTTTCTATACCATTCTCAGGTTTTTCCAGTTCCTTCAGTTTTGTGTGACCACTGTATTTTTTCATTATTTTTTATGGCACACAAAATATGAAAAAAATATGATTCAGGAAATGATTTCTACTTCATCAATGAAAATATTTGTTTCATTTTGTTCCTGACGATGTCTGAATGTAATGTCAAAATCTACAACCCGTGTGAAAGTGTGTATTTAAAAAAAATGTTGCAAAAGTAATATTCAAATATTATGAGGAAAAATACAGTTTTGAGTCAAGGAACATTAAACTCCTTTACTGCATCTGCCACAATACTTGGGGAAAACCCTGGATTATTATTAGAAATTCAGTCATGTGTAAACAATATTTTCATTTTGTAGTTGGTTGAGCATGAGCTAATAATTATGCTTTTATTTTATACTTTACACCATGCATCATATATGCAAATATAATATAAACTTACTGAATTTCCATATATAAAATATAAGAAGTAGGAAATATGAAGTGAAAACATACAGTAGACAAAAACTTCTTACAAATACAATGACATGTTGAGCCCATAAAATGTATTTTTACTGAGGATTTATGTTTTTAATAATAACAATAATGCTTTTCACATGACATATTTGGGACCCACTCTTTATACAGGGACATATAAATTTTCTATGCTGGATTATTGTTTTTACTACAATGTCATCTAAATATAGTTGGGTAAAATGTGTTGTAATTGCTGCAAAAGGCTAGAAAAACTATAGGTACTTGAGGTGTGACAAAAAAACAGTATAGTGATATTTATCCTCTGCTGCGGCAAACACTCAAGTTAAATTTTTGAATTCTTGTTATGTCTGTGAATCTGTTGATAGCATCACTCAGAGACAACAGTACAATATTCACATTGCAGGTACTTACTTTAATTCACATATTACATATATTCATAGCAATTTATAGTTTTTGATGGGTGAGTTGGGTTCTTCTGGATGTCTGAACAAACTATCTTTATTAAAAGCCTTTTTAATGATAGAGAATATTAAAACATTTATTAGAGGTTTAACACAGCTAAAGCAGTCAGACAGTATTTACATAAACACAGAGAGCAGTTTGTCATTCAGCGTTGTCATCCGGTTGCCAGTTTGGTCAAGCAGCATAGTGATCACTCATCTCTTGTTAGATCTGCAGTGATCCAGCTGTTACAGGAGTCTTAAATCAAGTACGTTGTCTTGTCTGTGTTAAAGTTGCACATGTGTTGGTCCCATCTAAGAGGCAAACAAAGTTGCAAAAGCAAAATACTCTCATTGGAATAATTTGCAGTAAAAAAAAAAAAAAAAAAAAAGGACTTGTACTCTTCAACAACTAGAAGTAAAATCCAGCACCACCTTCACAGGCTGTGCTTTTAGTTTGAGTATGAAATGAGTCTTTTTTTTTTTTGCCCAAGCTGGGCTATTCCTGGTACTGTCTCTCTGTAGATGTGAAGAAGTCCTCGAGTACGTTCCTCAGGTATTCAAACGTCGGCCTGTTCTCTGGGGTTTCATTCCAGCACTGACACATGACATCATACAGGCCATCAGGGCAGTTCTCTGGCTCGGGCATTCTGTATCCCCGCTCCAGGTTCTGGATTACCTCTGGGTTGGACATGCCTAGTACACAACATGTAAAATGAAGGAGTGTAAGCAATAAATACAGTGTTACGGTATAAACGAAAAAAGTTATGAACACAAACACTCAAAAAAAATCACTATTTTTATGGGTTCTTTTTGACTAGACTTCTAAACTTTCCTCAAGAAGCAAAGGAACATTACCAGGGTACGGTATACGTCCATATGTCACTATTTCTGTCAAGAGGATCCCAAATGACCACACATCAGATTTGATGGAAAACGTGCCATAGTTTATCGCTTCTGGGGCAGTCCATTTGATGGGGAACTTTGTACCTGTAAATGAAGGACAGAACATGAACATGAACACCTGATGGAGCTGCTGCACAGAAAAGTCTGAGTAATTCAGATTCATAGGGTTTTTTTTTAGTTTTTTAGTTTTCCATTTTGATCATTTCAAAACAACACTGCTTTATACACTGAACTCTGCAATAACCAAACACATGTAATAATCAAAAATGTACAATAATCATAATCAACAATGTGTAATAACTATCCATGTGCAATAATGGAAAACACCAATGTGCAATAACCATAATCATAACTGTACAATAATCACAATCAAAATGTGTAACAATCAACAATGTGCAATAATGAAAAATCTAAAATGTGCAATAACGTCTCACTGTCCTCTGCACCTTAACTAGGTATGAATGTGAGTGTGTGACTTGACCGAATGGGAGAGGGGTGGGGTGTGTGTGTGTCTTTTTTACTGTTTTTTAACTATTTTTATACTATTTAAATATTTTTGCATTGTATAATTCCTTTTTTTACACAAGCACATTAGAATTTCATTGTGTTCGCTCTGTGTTTACAATGACAATAAAAGGAATCTTGAATCTTATGATGAAGTCAATGAAAAAAATCTACACAGGCTGTAGTAAACCAGATAGTTAATGTAAGTCATCAGCAGCATCTGTAAGGTCTTTTTTACCTTCTCTGGCTGTGTATTCATTGTCCTCAATCAGTCTCGCAAGTCCGAAGTCGGCAATCTTACAAATGAGTTCATGAGACACCAAAATATTTGCAGCCCGCAAGTCTCGGTGGATGTAATTTTTCTCCTCAATGAAGGACATGCCGTCTGCCACCTGCAGGGGACAGCACATCATCAGAGCAAACCCAAAGTGTGTGTTTAAGCACAACATACATGATATTAACCCTTTCATGCATAGTGGTCACTACAGTGGACAGCTATTCTACAGCTGTTCTGTTGTATATTCATGGGTTTTGTTGTTTTGTTTTAGTTGCATATCACCCAGCAATTGTTATTAGACTTTAATTAACATTTTTATTAAACAAAAATAGTTTTTTTTGTATATTATCTCTATGAAGTGAGTAATAATTAGTATTAGAGTATAATAAAATGTGAGGAAAACATCAGATTAGCTGCATTAAAAATGTTTTTATGTCATAATTTTCACACAGTATATCACTTTATGATATTGTGTCTTAAATAGATGTTTCTTTGCTTTAAAAATTGAACACATGGTGTATAGTTGGGTTGACATTTTTGTAACTCCATGAAAAATAGGTTCATTAAAAAAATTCAATTGCATTGTTTTTTTTTCATGCCTAAAGAGGAATAAAAACACTCATGAAAAAAATCTTGACTAAGGTTCTCATAATTCATGCATGAAAGGGTTAAGCAACTTGTTAGGTATATTTTACAATTATGCGAGGATTGTGTGTGTTGGACTGATGGACAGCCAAATCAGGGTGTTTTCCACTTCCCCAGGTCAGTTCCCTACTCTCACCCTTTACCTCTGCACTCCACCCTGGTACTCCACCCAGGTACAGAGCCGTGCCAGCTGAACACCAGGCCTACTTCCTTAAACTAAAAGCTGCTTTAGTCCTGCCTTTGCTTCACCTCAGACATGTTTCCAGCTGCAATGTTTCTGAGAAATCAAATGCTACAAGTCATTTCCACACGGGCAGGAAAATTATACACCACACCTAATGCTTGAAGAAATTTATGTTTGATATATTTCATTCAAGACGATGACAGTTTCTGCAGAACAGGCCACCCACAGTTTCTAAGCAGCGGTGTCATCAGATAAATGTGTCTTTGTGTGCTTTTGAATATCTTGCATTTTGCTGGGTCAGAGGTTCATATTTCAGACTAAAGAATCTGGCACAGAGGTGTCACTGGCCTGGGGTCTCGTCAGAAGCCTGAGATGCACATTGTTTGTGTATTTCATAAACTTCTGCCGTGGCCATGGCAACACGTTCAGGAAACTTAACACGTCTTTTCTCTCAATCACTTTGAAAGCTGTGTGGGTGAATCAAAAGTGTTCAAACACTATTCCGCTTTCATTTAGGCAGGTATTTTTATTTCCTTCCATGTAGCTGCCATTAAATCAGAAATCTGAGGTTCTTTTCTCGACAGATCTATGTAGATTTTAAGCACGAAGCTTAAAGACGGAGTCTCCAATATTGCGGCAAGAACAGGGTCATTAATCACTTAAATTTTATGATGGTTAGAGTTACTCTCACCACAAATGCTATCAGTGCATGACGGCTGGTTTGGAGGCATCTTTCTATGAAATTTGCCCACAAAGCTCCTTATAAAGTCTACTCCTCTGTGGGAAACTCAAAGGCGTCTGAGAGGATTTGCATACCCAGACTGAAGAATCTTTTTCCTTTTGTATATTTCGTACCTTCAGTTTTATTTTCTTCCTGTGGTTATATTTTCCATTCCCACATCCACAATACATGTAAGTTTACCAAGCCTACGTCAACCTCTTGAAAAACATCGTGAAAAAAGACTTATGCACTAAAACTTACTATGCAGCCTGTTTTTGGTTAAAGGTACATGGTGTTATCAAATGATGGTTATCACTTGTGGCTGACAACGCACTTGAGCTGAGATGAATTTACATGGAAAATCAATAGTTTCAGGTTTCGTCAGCTTAGTTTTGCAACTTTGTCAGTACTTGCAAAAATATTGTTATAAGACATGCTGATCTATTTGGCTGTGGTACACACCTGACGGAAGACACACACCCTGATCTTTTGTAGTTTTCACTGCAACCCTTAATACAAGAGTTGTAATGAGGAGGAGGATGGTAGAATATGAAGTGAAATAATAAATGAAAGGGAATCTGGGATACAGACTGAAAAGAAAGAAGAGATAAGAGCTCAGGTACAAAAAAAATAGTGATGTCTTGCCTGAGATGACATGTCTATCAGTGTGGTCATAGCCAAACTGCATCCCTGTGTTGTTTTTAGGTAATCCACGAGGCTACCTGTAAGAAAAGACATTATGTTAAAGTACATTAGAACAATTATTAATGTTATCTGGACAGGAAAAGTAATACCAGCTGAAAAATGAATTCATCCACAGGATTAATGGGTACGTATTTCCTTGGTTAAAAATACCATGATTCCCCAAAGACATAAATAGACACAGCTGGACCAGAAGAGCGGCTCAAATCAGGGAACGTGACTCTGTGAGGAAGTACACAGAGCATCAGTCAAGATGATGCATAGTATGCGACAACAGACAGCATGTCCTGAGACTTTCTGTTGTGTTTGATTAGCGCAGAACAATACCTCTGCACACCGGCCAACCGGGTAAGACCAAAGGAAATACTTTAGGAGGAATGACTGTGCCAGGAAAGAGGAGGCATTTGCTCCTCTGCTTTAAGTCCGGAAGACTGCTTTTGAAGTCTGAGAGCCAAAGCAGCGCTCTTTGTCAAGGTCACAAAGGGAAACTGGAATGACACGCCTGTTATTTTCCATCTTTGTTGTCTTCGATAATAAAAAAGGGACAGATTGAAAAGACGGGGACTCCGAGCCATCCTTTCTGTTGACAACAGAGGCAGTGATTGTGTCCTGTCCACACGTGGAAGTCAGACAAAGAGACAGCCTCATGTAGGGCCACTGTTGGTGGTTTACAGGCCGCTCATAGAAGACCATACAAAGGCGCAGCATTCAGTACAGCTGTAAGGCTGTTGCTGCATTTGTGACAGCATCTCTTTATGCATTTTTGTTACTGCATTCTTATTCCAGAGAGGGAAAGAATCACAAACACTTTTAGAGGTTAAAATGACAAACTGGATGAATTTGGGAGGTTATTACCTTTGCAACAAACATCTTAAGCCATAAAGACCCAGTGCTAATTTTGTGGCAGTTCCCAAATGAATTTTTCTCTCTATTTAATCTTTAGTTAGTGATATATCACCATTTAATATAATATATTCCTCTGGATTTTACGTTTTTCAGTGTAAATTATGTATTTTCCTATATTTAATTGCCTATACTGAATGTAGATGCTCATAGAAACTCAGTGAATTTAAAGTTTATTATATTAAAACAGAGAAAACTGAAGAAAAAGTGACTTTTTCAGCAAAGATTTCCATAACTGAATGTAAAAACAAGCGTCTACAACCACTGTCATTTGTAAAACTCCATAGGTTTTATTGGTGAATCAATGTTGTAGTAGATGACGGTGTTTCCACGTTCATTATGGAGCCTCTGAATTTTCAAATGGGTCATATCTGATGACCATGAAAGGATGACAAACTGTGTTTTACACCTATTATTTACATGTATTGATAGGATTAATGGATCAACAGGTATTAAACATATTAGATCAGTAGATGCTTTTGGTCGCCGGGGGATGTTTGGGTCTTTATGGGTTAAATACAGGATGTGTCTTATTTTATTGCTCTCCTTTTTTATTTGCGCAGTCATTTTATATCCACAGTTATGTAAGGAGGAAAGGTACAAGAGGAAGCTCCAGTTCCAAGACACTGAACAAACTGTTACTGTCAAAGTGATGTTTGTTTACTGCCACATAATTTGCCAATATTTATCTATAATACAGGAGGTTTTGCCTGTGTCTGCATGAGTGTCTGCGTCTGTGGATACATGTGTGTAATTCAGACACTGGAACACAGCCAGGCATCATCAGGGGTGTTGCTGAACAATAACCTGGTGAATCACCCTCTCCTATTTTAACACCCCTCCCCTCAGACTGGCCAGGACACTTCCTTTCTGTGAGTAAACACCAGAGCCCCGTCTCAATGGGGCCCGGAAAGCAAGTGAAAGTTCATGTTTGTGTTAAAACATTTCAGCACAGAGCGGCGAATACACCAGGATCATGTGGAGAAACTGAAAATAGCCTATCAGAAGGCGGAGCAAGTAGCTCAGGGAGGCTCACACAGCTGTATTTGTGGTGAATGCAGCGTGTAATTGAATTCATTTTTATCTCCTAGCTTATCAAACACAAATAAATAAGAAAGCAGCTGTGATCAAAAGGTGTTCACTCAATTCAACAGAATCACTGAAATGGAAACCTGTGAGTCACCAAAAGGGTGAAGTGCACACGGCAGCCCAGTCTTGTGTTCCCAGTGTGTGTTTCGGTTCGATAACAGATCAGCATGTTTGATCCTGAAGGTCTATGACACAGTGCTGACTATAAAATACTGTCTTTGTGTTACCTCCAGGCACCGCGCTTACTTCACCTGACGACGCTGTCTTTTGTGTTTAAGATGGGAGATTAAGGAAGTCTGATTCATTTCTTTCATTTCAGACAGGTTGAGGCACGTTTTCGTTGACTGAAATTAAACAAGTCTATGTGATTACAGAGGGATTTCTTGATCATTTATCTTCAAATTTTATGGAAATACCCAATGACCCAGTTTTATTTTCGCTTTGATCATGTTGATGCAGACAGCTCCTATTAACTTATTAGTGAAAAGCCATTACGTACCATTTTCCATGTACTCTGTTACAATACAGATGGGCTCCTGGCTAACCACAGCAAAGAGACGGACAAGGCGAGGATGCTGCAGGTTCTTCATCATGTTGGCCTCTGCCAGGAAGGCTTCCACTGACATTGTACCCATCTTCAGATTCTTAATGGCCACTTTTCGATCATTATTGTAGACACCTGAAAATACACATGTAAGATTAACTGAGTTCACCTTATGTATGAGTGAATGCATTATGTGTCACATAATGATAGAAGAGCTTTAATCTCGGCTTGAGTTCCAAATAAACAGTTTCCCATGACACTCACTCAAACAGGATCTCATTACAGCTCTGAACACTCCCATCTATCATACCAACCAAACTCACAACCAACCAGTTCTATAATAAACACATCATGCACTGTGCATGAAGGATATAGTGCTAGGAACAGATTATATTGCTATTCAAAGAATTCCACCATTTGTTACCCCGCAATGGGATTTTTCTCACTGTCAAGGATGTTATCATACATTTTCTATTAAGTAACATGAATAAACATGTCACAGCAAATGACAGTCACTTACATTTTCAAGCCAATGTTTGGACGAGGATAGAGAAACAAACATTGTGCCCAACGCAACATGCCACATTCAGATAGATGTTGTATATAGAAAGTGGCTGAGGAATGAGGATAAGTCCCATGGTTGGCACTGTTTGGATCAAGGGTGGTTTGTTTGGCATGTTGAATTATGCTGGCGGATGAGGATGGAAAATAGAGGGGAAAGTACAACCCCCACCTCCTTCATCTGAATAATAAGGGGTTGTGTCACAGATTACTGATGTATACAAAACATCATAGTTCCTTGTTGTTTCATTACTTCATAATCGCAGTAAACATTCATGCAAGTATTGTTAAGAGATAAATAATCCCATCCACAAGTTTACTGAAAAGGTGGACTCATGTACCCTGATTGATGTCATATAACAATGTTAATGCCTCACATCATTCTCTGCTTAACCAGCTCAAGCAAGCCTACAATTAAGACTGTGTTAGGGAAACGCTTTTGCATGCTCTGCACAAAATCCGTGGCCTTCCTGGCATCCACAAAGCCAAGTCCACAATTAGATTAAACACCAACTAAATGTGATGCTTCAGAGTACAAATTACTGTATTCACGAAGTACGCTGTGAAAATTCTATATGCTGTACTGCGTTCATTGCCTCATACTATCTATAGAAGTGTACTATTTATCTTGTCAGCCCTCAGCCTCTCTCCACACTCACCCATCCAGACTTCTCCAAACTGGCCAGCTCCAAGCTTACGCTCCATCTTTAGAGACTCACGTGGAATCTCCCACTCATCCTGCCACCAGGGTTTCTGTGGTGCTCTAGACTGGCACGACTTCACCAGCTTTGTACACAAACCGTCTGCATCGCCTGAATAACAGAGAGAATCTGGTGTGAAAACAGATGCCGCAAATTTCCATTGATACTGTTGATGTGATGAATCCTTACGAAAGCCATACTTACGTAAGTGATGCTGGACGAGCTCCTTCAGGGAGTTAAAGGATATCTTAGCGGTGATGTAGAAACCACCATTGTCCATCTTGCGTATCCTGTAGTGCTTGACGCCCTCACCTGTGTTGTGGTCCAAGTCTCTCACTGATAAAGAGTATGAACCTGGAAGAATGAAGAGGCATAATCTAGTGTGAAATGAAGCATATTTATATTAAATATTTGAAGAACAAAAGTCAAAAGTAGATTCAAACTATAACGTAATATGCACTTAAACATTATTAAATCCAGTGGTGGAATTTAAAAACACATACTCAATACTGTATTTAAGTACTCCTACTCTACTACATCTCAGAGGAAAATATTGTACTTTTTACTCCACTACAGTTATTTTACCCTTATCCACTGTTGTGCACAAAGTTGGAATAAAATATTTTAATCTCTTGTCATGAAATGATCGTGACAATGTGATTTATTCTTGATAGATAAAGTCTAACTGGGAATCAGTATGTAATCACTGCACCTAATCAAATGTGATTACTAACTGTAAACTGTGTATAAATAGGGGAAAAAATGAATGAAAACATTCAGAAAACATTTATCAGCAACAGTGTAGTTATGTCGTATTTTTTCACATAGAAAAGCATATGATACACTTCTATGAAACAATACTACTTTGCTAAAGGTTTACACAGTATGTGCCTTTACTTCTTTTCTTCATCTTTAAAGTATTTTGCTGACTTTTCTATGCTAAGAAGGTTTTATTTCTACACACTATTTAAAAAAATGATCTGATTCTTCAATCTGAGATAGATAGATAGATAGATAGATAGATAGATAGATAGATAGATAGATAGATAGATAGATAGATAGATAGA
>JAPQRQ010000016.1:12762482-12780695 GCA_037367365.1 Apogon talboti | reverse complement strand
AGATAGATAGATAGATAGATAGATAGATAGATAGATAGATAGATAGATAGATAGATAGATAGATAGATAGATACACACACACATACATAGATTTTAAAATATCAGACACAACATACATCACGTCTGCATGATAAATTTAAGAATGAATAGTTACAGGAACTATTCAGATGTGATGCTTAGTAACACAGTGAGAAACTGAAATGCTGATCAGGTGTGTGTGAGTCACAGGATGAAGGGGCTCAGCTCACCTGGGTTTGTCTCGCTCTCTCGGATCAGGAAGGATCCCTGCGTGTTCCCAGGAGCGAGCAGGAGCCTCATGGCATCATTTCTAGAAATGTTCTTAAAGAACCACCTGCAGCACAAACACACAGTAAGCTTCACAGTGCGCGCTAACCACTTCCCTTCTCTCAGGGGCACGGCATGCTTTTATGAGATGGTGTTGAGATTGAGTGACATGATGATGAGAGCGGTATCATCATGTTTCCTGTATGACGTACGGTTCTGTCTCCACTGTGTTCATTGCGACAAAGTTGTATGGGATGTAGCCTCTCTGGCCTGTGGTGAGAGACTCTGCCAAATACCACTCTGGATCATCCCTGCAGTCAGAAGAGACAACAATAACATCATGAGGGAGTTCACATATCCATAAAGCCTCGCAGCAGTCTAGACTGTTAATGGGATCAATGATACTATCCAAAAGTGGTTTCATCAGCCCCCACTGGCAAGTGTTTGTCAGCTGTGTAAAGGAATAACGCTTAATAGGAGGGGAACATCTTGTCTTACATATCAACTATTGACAGACAGGAGAACAGAGACTCACTGCAGGCTTTTTATTCTTTGTTACAGTGTGTAAATGTTTGATGTTTAGCGTAGGAATGTTTGGTACCAAGATCAAATTTAGTCATCATAAATTCACTCCAAATGACTTCACAGGAACACGAAATAAAAACGAATCAGCCATGTTAAGATTGAATTTCTCACTCTCATATGCAATTACCTAAAACACTGCTATTAAATAGCACAAAGATAAAATAAATAAATAAATAAAAAAAACATTCAAATTTTTTCCCCCTGTTAACATACTATTTAATGACTGTGGGTCTGTAAGTCCAACATATACAGTATGGTTTTCATGTTTGGATGGTAAAATCACAGTGTAATTATGGTTGTTTACCATAAACTGTGGTCTTTAAGTTTGCCGGGTCGATCTGAAGAATTTAAGTTTGCTTTTATGCAAATTTCAGAGACAGGACAACATGTAACAAATGACACACTAAAAAATAAGTTTCACCCACTGTTGGGGTTAACAGCCAAACTGTGAAATGTGTCAATGTCTTTACCAAAAAATACCATCTGTTCATCGGTGGCTTACTTGTTGATGATTTTGAGTTTTTCTCCCTTCTCAAAGCCCAGATCGCCGTCATGGTTGGGTTCGTAGCTGTATATGGCCATTACAAGGTTGTCTGCACAAGGAATAATGTGACTATTAGATATATGAAACAAATATCTAAACTATAGGCATCATGCCGGATGACAGACAAGAAGACCTTGTGGTGCATGCTGTTTGATTGGATTTCACCCTTTGTGTGCAATATCTTAACCCAATTAACAAATTATTCCAAAGCCTTCTCAAAATGATCAAATCCTTATCTGTGTAAATACATGCTCGACCTGTTGTAAGATTTATGTTGATCTGGGGATACATAGTTTTATTTTTATAGAAATTCACAAAGGCCTGACCCAGATTTACAAAAATATACATTTTCTTATGCATAAAAGAGTATTACACAGGATGTAGACATGAACCCATGAAACTCGCATGTCAAATAAGTCATGTCTTAAATGTAATCTGCATTTTGTAGAGTAAAATTGATGAATAGAATTAAAAATATAATCTGTCTATGACCATAGTAACAGAAATATAATATAGGATATATATTATATCAGATATTTTAAACCACAGGAAGATTTTTACATGTAATCTTCTCATCGCTATATTAAAAATAAGGGAAGAACAAAACTAACAACACTGAGGAAATAATTTGGCTTCCATTTAATACAAATGACAACTTCTCACAGTTATGTAAGCTGCCAAACTTTGCCTGGACCCTAAACACAAGCAGAATATCCATGTTCTTGTTTGTAAAAAAGTATTACACATGATGAAGACATGTGATACAAGGGGTTGTGAAGCCCCGCATGTCATATATCTCATGTCTTAAATGCATTCTACATGTCGAATAAAACTCTAAAGAGATTTTTCTATAAACAAGCAATGTGTAAATGGAAATGAAAGATTATAGACATAATCTTCTCAAAGTTATGTTTAAAATAAAGAAACCATAAAATATCGCAATCGCAATGGAAAACAATGTATGGGTCAAATATGAAGCAATACCTTCACCATTTCAGTGAATTAGTAAATGGAAGGCTTGGTAAAAAGGAAAATGAAAGTGCTCATGAGAGACACAAAACTAAACTTAAATTTAACTAGAGCTAAAGGGAGCTTGAACATTCAATCATACATTAACTTATATTAACTTAAAGCCTAATTTTATTTATCTAATATTGTCCTTTTTCTACAGTTTGATCAGTATCATGTTATATATTTTCCGTCTGCTGTCATATTTGCAGAAAAAAAAACCAAAAAAATAACAGTACACTCAACCCACCTTTATATTTTAATGAAAATAAAAGTCCAGGACACACACAATGAGGTGTTTTATATTATGATTTGTGCAAACTGCAAAGAAGATACACACAAAGAAAAATTAACTGTGTCTCGTTACCTGATAAAGGAGACATAGGTGGTGTATTCTGTGATGGGTACGGAATCAGCTGATCTGTGTACTGGTGAGAGGACACAGGATAAGACATGAAAATACATATGCCGACAGCACATATGGCATTCACTGTAAAAGCTGTTTACTGTTGTGTTTTTTGCGACCAGACTCTACGTCTCGTGGTATTGTACCACACACAGGTTGTTTTGTCCTTTCCATCTAATCAGGTGGAAAATCTACAGAAACCAACAACACTGAGGGAGTAATTACTCTTCCATTTACCTTCACACACAAAAGACAACTTCCCTCACAGTTATGTAAGTCATCAGACATTTCTGGACTCTAAACACAAACAGCTCAGACGTCCTCCTCCTTCTCCTCAAAGTTCACACCTTTTCACTGGTGTCCTAAAAGTGGTCAGTCAACCACAACAACCAAATATGTTCACAGTAAGGCCACTTACACGCAGTAAAACCCACATTCACAAACAACTGTAAACAAATAAAAACATCATCCATTAATAGAATTACCCCTTTATGTTTAACCCATAAAGACCTGTTACTTTTGGGTCAGTTCCCAAATGAAATTTTGTCTATATCTAACCATTCTTAAGTGATTTATGACCATTGATTTATAATTTTACCCTTGTATTTTGTATTTTCTGAGTATAAATCATGTATTTTCCTATATTTATTTTACTGACCATGCAGATGTTCGTTGAAGCTCAGATTAAAGTTGAGGGTTATTATATCAGAAACCCATAAAACTGATGAAAAAGTGACTTTTTCAGTCAAATCTATCATTAGCTGAACATAAACCCACTGTCATTGAGCCAACTCCATGGGTTTTACTGGTGAATAAATGCTGTAGAAGATGACGGTGTTTCAGCGGTAACTATGGAGCCTCTGACCGTCCAAATGGGTCATATCTGATGACCATGAAAAGATGACAAACTGTATTTTACGCCAATTATTTACATGTTTTGATAAGATTAGTGGATCAATAGGTATTAACCAGTTACATCAGTAGATGGTTTTGATCAGTGATGGATGTTTGGGTCTTTATGGGTTAAGGTGGACATTGATACTTACTGGATTGCATGACTGGGGAGGGATCGGACAGTTGCAGTGTTCACAGATTTCATCCAAGTTCTCGATCCAGTCGCTGTCTGAATAGTCCGAACTGCAGTTACATCCCATTGTTTCTGCAGTCAGAAAGTTCCGGTTGTTATTTTTAACAGTTTTGTCAACGTTTAGGCAACATGTTTAATGCACACTGTTACCTATACAGTTGGAAAAAGTTGTTGTTTTTTTTTTTTTGTTATTTTTTATTCCTTTTTTTTTTACACATCAGTAATCACCTTTGACCAGATGCAATGATTACATACTGAGTCCCAGTTACACTTTATCCATGAAGAGTACATCACATTGTCACAATCATTTCATGAGCAGAGGTAAAAATATTTTATTCCAAGTTTATGAGCGACAGTATATAAACATCTGAAAATGTAAAAATTAACTGAATATTAAATTTATCTGAAATATACTCAAGGAACAAGGAGTGGCCTCTTGTAATAAATGTTTCTTAATCTAATTCAACACATTTAATTTCATTAATGTTAGATGTTTTGAATGACTGAGTCAAACAGTGCAATAAAAGGCAGATGTTTTAGATGTGATAAGTAAAAAACACGAAAAATGTCTCTCGAAGGTTGTTTTGATCGATTGTGAAGGAGGCCTTTGACTCAAAATGGTGGCTGAGTAGTGAATGTTTAACACCTTCGAAAGCTTTTATTTCCGACCCCCTTCGAACACCATAAACATCATGTACTTCTTACTATTGTAATAAAGAGCATGTGTCGCCAGTGGGTTTTATTTCTTTGGTCTTAGTGAGACTTAATGGCCTGAGTCTAATTCAGTAGCCGCAGTGAATAGGAGACCTGATAAAAATGTACAAATGCTGATCCTGTTTAATCCAGTGTCTGCACGTGCTTTGTATTATGGTTTACACTGGTGCAAATGTACAAACTGGCTTTCTCAGGCTCACTTGGTTCCCATTGGACCACTCATGTATCAGGGTCAGTGGGCTAATCACAGCAGCCGCCTGTCCCAAAGGCCGAGAGCCGTGAGAAAAATCTGAGGTGATCTGACCCGGCAGTAACAACCCACCACTGTATTTTGGCCTCGCAGAACAAATCACAGGAGGATTATCAGGGTACCAAAATTTTTCTCTCTTTTCGTTTTTTTTTTTTTTTATCGTTATCAGCACTCCTACGCTTACAACTAGCACTCAGAGTCACATAAACAAAGTCAGCATTTTCCATTGAGGGTCTTCCCTTTTCTTTTTATGATCTGTAGCTGAAACCCTTAATAAACAGACACTGTTTACAAAGTGTGATGGGAATATGGAGGAAAGTGAGGTCAGTGCGGATACATTAGGCTTAATTCGCTGTAATTACTGGTAGAGACAAATAAAATAGGATATATTTTCAGAAGTGGGTGAGAACCATGAATGAAGAAACATATTAACAAGGAGAAGAAATAAAACATCAATGACAGTCTATTGTAACAGAACAATAAGAATTCTTATCCGGTTGCCTTTACCGACATTAACTCCCACATTTAGACACGTCTTTGTCACATGTATGAACATACAGCACACACGATTTCTAAAATTTCAGTTGATTTTGTTGAAAAAATTATGAAAACAGTTGTCAGTGCAGATTTTGTTCTTATGTTGGCTGTATTTTTCTTTCCTACTCATTTCAGTTAGTATGTGTCTGAAGGTGCGTTAATTTTGACCTTCATGAAACAACGGAAGAGAAGAAATTAGATCTCTACATGTGCTGTAACTACATGTGGACTTCACTTTTCAGAATGCATTATATGACAAAAACATGAAGTCATCATCCAAACTCTTCTGTTTACTTAGTGAATTTGGAAATCTCAAAGATATTTTACTATCCTTCATAGCCACATGTTTTTCTATTCTTTTCTGGTAGAATCACAAGTTTGATACTCACCTCTTAAAATATGAAACGTCTTCGCCTTAAGCACCCAGTAAAATCAGATCTGTTCCGCCATAGACTTTAAAAAAAAATGTTGAATTTTAATTTTTTAAAAGAGTAAATGACTTTTCACAACTGGAGCTTGGGTGTGAAGATGTCATCATCCGCTTCTCTTATAACTCATTGCTACGGGTGTTGATGTGCGTCCGCGCTCGCACACAAAAACACACACACTCTGGAGGAGTAGAGGTGAGCGACCCAGTGTGTTTCCTGTCGTTGAAAGGTTGAGGGTTGCTCTACAGGCTTCTAACAGGTGCTTACCATGCAGCTGTGTGTTAGTTGGCAGGAGGAACGTTATAGGCTCCATGATAAGGGGGTCAGGACAGCACCTTTCCCAAAGTGGAAGACCTGAATGTTCCAATACAGTTACAAAGCCAGACTATGCTCAGAGAGGTTTGTGTGTGTGTGTGTGTGTGTGTGTGTGTGTTTATTTTGTGTGTTGCATCTGTATGCCACTGATCGCAACATCAGTGTGTGGTAGTGATTCAGTGTGGCCCAAAAGAACGACTACATGCAAAACCAGAATCAGAGAGGAGGCCATGTGTTTATGTACAAGCAAAGGACTCATCATACTGTATGTCATCAAATCAACATGATTATTTAACATTTAAAGTGATTAAACCCTATTTTGGCAGCTAAGGTCAGTTGTTAACTTTGTAGTGGTTACAGGCCTCAGGTCAGTGTATTTCAATCAACAGTCTTTTTTTAGTCAAACACGTATGTGGTTAGTATCTGTTCTGTTTGTGGTCAGTGGACACTTTAAAAATAGACTTTGGCCTCGGTTTTCACAACTGTGAAACATGACAAAACAAAAAAAGTCTGTGGAAATATGTGGATGTCTCTGTGTACCCAGATGTTAATTCATCCAGAGTCCTTTGTCAAATTAGCCACCCCACATTAAACCCTGAGAAGAGACGTGAATTAACATGTCTCTCTGACTGTTAACGTGCTCCAAGCCCATACTGTAGCGTTTTTCTACCGTTCAGACAAATCTGCTGTGGACCACATATCTTCTCTTGTGGTGAACGGCTGCTGCAACAGAGCATGCACTGACAGGAAGTCAGTCCAAACTTTACAGGAAGCGCACAGACATATGTGCTAAGACTGCCACAGCATAGAATAAGTCTCACTCGCTATGTGTAACCACCTAAGTTCACTCTTTTTCCGTTAAAGTATATAACTGAGAGACTCTAAGGGGGGAGAGCTCACATAATGTGTCGAAACAGTTTCACTTTTTAAAAGATTTATAGCGACATTTACACTCGAATAAAAATAAGATGATGCAAAATGATTATATGCACATTTATAGTCTTGTATACGTTCCTGAAAGGGTGATCTAATCAGACACAAGTTTCTTATTTATGTGAATAGATGTGCATCACTTGGTAGGAGGTTCTATCTTTAACCCTTTCATGCATAGTGGTCACTACAGTGGACAGCTATTCTACAGCTGTTCTGTTGTATGTTCATGGGCTTTGTTGTTTTGTTTTAGGTGCATATCACCCAACAATTCTTATTAGACTGTAATTAACAGTTTTCTTAAACAAAAAGGATTTTTTTTGTATATTATCTCCATGAAGTGAGTAATAACTAGTATTAGAGTATAATAAAATGTGAGGAAAACATCGGATTAGCTGCATTAAAAATGTTTTTATTTCATAATTTTCACACAGTATATCTCTTTCTGATATTGTGTCTTAAATACATGTTTCTTTGTTTAAAAAACTGAACACATGGTGTCCAGCTGGGTTGACATTTTTGTACCTCCATGAAAAATAGGTTCATTAAAAAAACTCAATTGCATTGTTTTTTTCTTGCCTAAAGAGGAATAAAAACACTCATGAGAAAAATCTTGACTAAGGTTCTCATAATTCATGCATGAAAGGGTTAAGTAGGTTTATTTTATTGTGTTGTGGGGTGTGAAGGGTATTCCTATTTTCCCCTCAGCTTTGTGACCAAATGTGGTTGGAAATCATATTCTGTTACGCAATCAAAGTGAGATGCTATCAATATGTAGACAGTTTTCCAACCCTCTTACTGCCTGTTTGAAGATGCAGGTGCTGGCTGCTCCATTTATGAGTGAGGCCTTTGTTCGCTCATGTACGCAGCATTTAACTTAACAAACTATGACTTATGTGATCAGTTCTATAATATATACTTATATGCTCTTTAATGCAATGGAATGCATGTCTCATAACGATCTATTGTTTATTTACACAAACCAGTCACTCACGATGCTCACAGTGATGAAGTTATATAAAATGGGGGCAAAGGTCAAGAGAGAATCTGCAGGATAGGCCGGAGGGGCAGAAGTCAGCAGTGTTTTTTTGGAAATGCTCTAACTAAAGAATGAGCCCTCAAGGTACCTCTGTGCATTTTTCATGCCATAGTAATTTTCATGTTCCTTTCACTATTGAGGCCTAATGTCACATGAGGTCACGGTAAAGTTCGCCAGTTTATGATCATTTCTAGAGTCCTAGCTGTGCTCTCATTTCTCACAGTGACCGCACTCTGTCAGTGCATATTGGGTTTCTTGTTCGACTAATTACGTCCAACAATGTCTGCTTCTGCGCATCCCTCTGGGGCCCCATTCATATGTTTGGATATTACACCGGGAAGGAAAGAAGGAAAGAAGAAGCTGTTGGGTAGGGTGGCTTCAAGAGTAAGGATGGATGATAGGTTGGATCGAAGTAAGTGGTGATATTAACCCCCAGATACAGTAGGACTGACTGGACACATGTGCAGACACACACACACTGTATGTCTGAAGGTGGATGCTGAGTTATATGCTGACAAAATATAATGTACAAGTACAAATACATTATTGTATAGTTTTAATGCTGTGTTGCATATTCAAGAAAAATATTGCAACATGTTTTATTATGGAATTTTACAGAGTATACATTTTTAATCAGTCACATGACTGAACAATCTGCATATCAATAATGTCAATGTCAATAGATGCTTTTTTGTATTTTTTACATGTGATGCAAATAAAACCAGTGTCAACTCTCATATTGTCTTTTTGATACCATCAACCTAAAATACAGCTCTGTTTAACCTAAACTGCTTGAATAGGAACATAATACACTTGGTTAATATCCAGACATATATAGTTTATAATATGGGCTCAGCGGTATCTGAACATAGCAGTGGAAAGTATAACACTTTATGCACAGCCTCCTGGGTCCTGTCACAGCACTGTTGAGGCAATAGAGATATTTTTGGTGTGTGAAGGAGAGGTGTAAAAATGCTGGTGAGAGTGACCTCCCACTTTATGACTACGAGGAATTAATACCCCTGTGAAGATTTCTATAGCTGCAGGAGAAAATGTTCCGTATACTCTTATACTTATTTTTTTATTTATTTTTTATTTTTTAAAAGACTCACATTTTCTTTCTCACCAGTCTTCGCAGATATGAAACTGCTTTTCAACACCAAAAGACCCAGGCAGAAAACATATTGAACGTAATGCCCATTATTTAAAGTTCAGTCTGGCTTTTTTCTCTTTACAGTGCAGTCTGTACAGAACAGACATTGGCTGAACACCTCAGGCTTCTTCCAGCAGAAAGGTGCGTCAGAGTCACGAGTATCTGTTGGTTCAGGTTTGCAACACCCTGTGAATGTCAACAAGGCTGCACATTAAAGAATATTTTCATTTCACACTCATGGTACTGTTACCCAGCAGCCACTGTGATGTGAGAACATCCCACGAGGAGGAAAAAACCCTTTTAATAACGCTACATGAACCGGAGGAGGAGACGGGAACTTGGTCGACGTATGAATATGTGATGACGTTAACACAGAGAGAAACGTCTGGAGTTGATGTTCATCTTGGTGAGGCCCAGGTGTTTAAGGGGGGTGGACAGGGCGAAGGCGGCCTTCATGGGGATGTCACACAGTAGATCTGACTCCTCTCCACACTCCTCCAGCTCAAACGACGCATCGTCCAGCATCTCCTTGTGACGGTCACACACCTGTTCCACTTTCAGCCGGTGGATCTCCCCCCGTAGACGGATGAGCTGACAGGCCAGACGGTTGTCCTGGAGCTGCATCTCCCTCTGAGGACGGAGCGGAGGTGAGGATTTGGAGGGGAAACAGAGAAAGAAAGTTAGTGGGACATGAAAAGTACGTGGGCATTAGAACATTTAGGAGCAGGAACTTATGTATTTATCTGAATTTCTATCTTCTCAGCAAAGGCATCTACAAGCATACGGGTCTGCAGCTTAAGAATGTGAGAAGACAGGCATCATATTGTCTCACAAACTGTTTGTTTAAGCTACAGGACTGCATGAAGTCAGTCACGCAGACTTCTAATTGAGGTCAGGCGTTCATGCAGAACACATCCTGACACCTGAAGATTTGACTATCAACAAAAAATGTTCTCATAAGTAGATTAAAATCAGTTTGAGCCTTCAGATGGGAACTTTGGATATTTTCTATTGTTTTCTTTACTTGACAGAATGAAGTTGTAAAAGACACCTGACTTAAATAGTAGGACATTTTGCAACAAGTCAAACTTTAATAAAGAATACAGTACGTGAGTGATCATGGTTGGAATTATTTAAGTCAAACAAAATCACTCACCAGCTCTTTTCTCAGAAACTCCAGAGCATCATCGATTGTATCAAAGCCACAAATGTTTCGCACAACTAGTTCTGAGTTCTCATTTCTCAAAAGTGCAGGCATGGATACAACTTGTCCTGCGCTGTCCGCTGAATATCCGTCCTTCCACGGTCTGCTCCGAACCCTCTCCTGCCACTCCAGATAGGATGGTCTACGAGTCTGTAACTTCAGCTTCTCTGTCAGAGCTTTCAAACTGTCTAAATCCTCCGTGTCTCCCTCCGTCGACTCATCTGCAAACACTTTCGAATCCATGGACACTGTTAGGAGCAGACTTGGTAACTTCTCGCGTGGTGCGCTCTCTGGATTGGCAGCTCAATAAGGCGCAACAGGTCCTTGCCTCCTTTATAGGGAGATAAGGAGCAGGGACTGCCCAGCCCACGCAGGACAGAGAGGCTGGACGACTCTGAAGGCGTTTTTGTATAAAGAAGCCTCTGCCTTCAAAACCTTCCATCAATGTTTGGAAGACGCTCTGAAAATAGCGCGTTGATTGGATTTAGCGTCACGTGCATCATGTGTCAAGGAAATAAAGTAAACATTGGTTTTAAGGAGTTATGTCTGTTTTGTTGTGTGCACACACTCTATTATAACTATTAAACTACATTTTATACAATTCCATCGTTATTTTACTCTTTTCTCTGCGTAAGACTGCATTTAAAGGGATATTTACAGCATTTATGAATGAATAAATGAATGAATTAACTGTTTTTTGTCAACATTAATATTACATCATTACATGAATTTACATCAGCATCACCATTTAGGCTATGTTGCTCGAAAAGGGGCAATAATCATCTGATGATGATAATTTACACCTAATGTCATATCTGTACAATAGAAACATGTACATGCTTAACTTAATACAGTAATTCAAGCATCCAGAACAATATGACAGTATGTCTAATATCCAGACTGACCACATCTTTTTAATAGATTGAAGATGTTACATAATATATGCTCATTCCTCAATAAAAAATATGTAATGTTTATATCCAGCCTACAACTTAATGAATGTGTTTCTATTCCAATTTTACCAAAGAAAATTTGATAGCTGCTTAATGCACCAGTAATAATAATAATAATAATATAATAGCTTAATATAATAGAGAACTCCATAGTAGTTTTTTTTCACTATTAGTATTTAATTATTTCCGATGGTTTTGTAAATTTTGTTTTGTTGAGCAGATTAGGTATGTGATTCTGCTACTTTAGTGCCCCCTGCATTACCATAACCTAAAAGAAAGTCCAACATGTTCATGCCTGAGACTACTTTTTGTACTTGAGTATGCTGCCATCTAGTGGTCTTTTGTACGTACACCCCACTGGTGCTGCTGTCCCCTGCACCCCCACAATGTACAAACTTTCGCCAGCAATAGGCCTACGTGTGACACATCTCTTGAGTGAGTGTTGCTGAGTCTCAGGAAACGTGCACTTCCGTTTATTTTGTCGCCTCAAACAACACATTTTATTTTGAGCAATCTCGTTTCTCTGAGAAGGTTGAGCTCCATTAGCACCTGGTTGCCTTCACACTGAATTGAATGTAGATCGGGGCTATTTATAGGCTCCTTATCGTTCAGCAAACAGCCCAACAGTAGTGCAACCCAGCCTCTGCCTTATGTGCAAGAGGAGGAGACTTTGCTTTCATTTTCAGTCTTAGAAAATAAGAGGCGAGGAAGTGATTTATAACTACTTGAGGGCTGGACCACTTCTGTAGATTGCACGTCCAGGAGCAGGGGTTTCTTGATTTTCTTTTTTTTCTTTTTTCTTTTTTTTTTTTGGTCTTGTTTTGTTTTTGTTTTTAGGGGGAACTGATGGAGTTTTCCGAGCACATTAAAACCGCCAATGTGGAGGATGTTGTGCTCCGTCAGCCGCTGCACCCGCCGAGCAGAGGCACCCTGTGCATCACCGGCCACCACCTGCTTTTCTCGGACAGGGAGGAGAACAGCTCCCGGCAGGTCCTTCTGCTCCTAAGGAACATCGATGCCATTGAGAAAAGGTGAAGGGAAGGGGAATTTCTATGAAAATTTAGAGGGTAATAACGCAACTGAAAATTATACCCAACTTGTGTTATCGTTCTAAATATAGGGGAGACTGGGTGTAGTTGTAACATGGGGGGATTTATGAGTCATATGATCACTTCAGTGTTTACACAGTGGTCATGTTGTAGAGGGGAAAATATGTTGATGCAAGAAAGCACATTTACCTCCCAAGAGATCATTATTTAATTTCATGCACAGCTCGAATTATATAAATTATATCACAATATTAAAAAGTGACTGACATCAGTGTTGTAACATATCTTTAAAAGGAGTAAAAACCATCCTCTAACAAACAACACACAATGATTGCTTGACTTTAAATCTATACACAGACACAAACATATACACTGTTGCCCATAAATTTGGAATTAAATAATTTTTAAAAAAATTTCCTCTTTTCATGAAATGATTGTGACAGTGTGACTTATTTTGTAAAAGAGACTTTATGTAATCATTGTACCTGGTCAAAGGTGATAACTAATGTGTACAAATAGGAATAAAACAGAGGAATGTGTCTGGAAACAAAGTTATTCCAAATTTATGGGCAACAGTGTACCAATACTGATATTATTTTTGGACCTCTGTTTTTTCTTACAGAGGTACATTGTAGGGCAGAAAATGAAATCTTAATGTGTAACTTAAAAAATGTGATACGGCTGAGGTTTCTGATATTATTATAACTGGCGCGCTGACACAAAGGTGCTGCCTATTCTCCAAATATAAGAGAACATGTGTTTTTTGTGGGGGTTTTTTGGAGAACCTCCACCAAAAATCACATCATCATCACCTATATATATTTAATTGAAAATTAAATGGAAAAATTACCATTTCACCAAAATTATGACTCGCTCAGCCCTTGTGTTAAACCTCTTTTTGAGGCGTATTGCACCATGTGACCTTGCATTTTACTTCATTTATTTGTACATATCCAGATATATGTTACAACCCTAGTGGAGCAGGATGTAGCAAAGCAACACTAAGTATTTCGCTGTAACTCATATGGTCTGTGATATTTTTGCAGAGGTTTGAATAGATGTGATTTGTAGACAAACGTGGGTATTTTGCATGAAAGTTTAAGTTCTATTCAGTGAGTTACAGATGCCAAAGCAAAAAGATTTACAACCATACCCGGTCTCCCTTTCTTTAAAAGAGCTCAATCATCAGTTTTACTCATACACTTGAAATACTAGGGTACTTACTGCATGTTTAAGTCATTTATGGATCTCCTACTGCTGATAGGTCTGTGTGTTCATATTGAAACAAAGAATCACATGAATCAAAAATGACTAATCTAATTCACATCTGTCTCCTCTCCTCCTCCAGTCTGTAATTTATATCTAATTTCATTATTCCTCACATCTTTTTAACTAGTGTGGAAAACCTTTTGGGCTATTCCAGCCTGTTCTCTAATGCAGACTACAGTAAAAGGTTGGACATCATCTGTGCTGCAGTGTCTTGCTACAGTATGTGTGGTCCTAGTTGACCACAGAGCTCAGCAAAAGGAAATTTGCTAATTGTTTTCACAAGATTCAAGCAACCCTCTACACTTTTCAAGCATATTGCATGTATTGCTTGCTATTAACAGCTTTTTTTGTAATTAATTAACACTGAAGCTTAAGCATTGCTGAAAACAGTTATTCATAAAGTATAGGGCTGTGCACTTGCAAAAGAAAGCTGCTTCCCATGTTCAGGACTCAACCCAGCTGACCTTCTATCACTGCTGCCAGTAAAACTTTCTGCACTGCTAGAAAACATTAAGGGGGGGCGGGGAGTGTTTCCATTGTTTTGTGCAGGTTTCATAGAGATGTGTGTGCATTTGTAGGATATCTGGGTCCTCAGGGACAATCACACTTAAGTGCAAGGACCTGCGTGTGCTCCAGCTGGATATCCCAGGAATGGAGCAGTGTCTCAACATCGCACACTCAATTGAGGTACGAAATGAAAGCGCGTCCTGCTGAGTCCTGACACAGAGCACACATGATTCAGGAAATGCTATATTTATGCGTCTTTTCTCTGATAGAAGCCTCTGTCTTTGTTCTCTCTAGACTCTGTCCTGTCTCGATGATGTGACGGAGATGTATCCTTTCTTCTACAGACCTTCTGATCTCAGCTCACAGGACCACTGGGGCCTGTCATCCCCTGAAAAATATTACACTGAAAATAAGCAGCTCGTAAGCAACACACAAAACTGTTTATACGGAGAAATGTGCTTGTGTCTGCGCTCTCTCACATGCATAAAAACATTACTGGGGTGGCAACCTTTCCCAACAGTGATCCAGCAGCCACATGACAGGAAAATGGTAGGGAAGCTGAGCACAGAGGTCATGATTCTGTAAAGCAACAGGATATCCCTGTTGCTGGGAGCTCATTCTGTCACTGCACCCCCTTTAGCTTTTTTAATTTCTTTTTCCAATACTTCAGATCGTGGTACATGCAGCTTGATTTGTGGTTAATCTACAAATGTCCTCCTCTGGTGATGAAGGGTGATGGACCCAGAAACCGCCATAGTAACATGTTTTAAAGGCACAACTTTCCCACAACGTGTGTTATAGTTCTGCACATTTCATCATTTCACTCCACTGACAGTTCCAGTGAAGCTGTGCTGCTCTGAAAACTAGCCTAAATAGCAATGCGGTATTATTCATTTCAATACAGTATATTTTAATGGCATAATTTTGGTCAATTTCAGTACCGTTTTGGCATAAAAATGAAATACTCATGTACACATGTACAAAGTAAAAAGGTCAGCAAGTGCAGTGTGCAGAGGAAGATGGGTCCGCCCATGTGTGAGCTGTTTCCTGTGATTTTAGTGCCATTTTACACAAGTCTTTGCGTGCAGAGTTAGTGACAGCAGGTTTTCCACTGAAGGAGGAAGCATTTTTAGTATATGCATTCTTTGTAAAAGCACCAATCTATCACTGTTAAAATATTCTATTTTAAGTAAAAGGCCTGCGTGAAATTTCCAGGTAAAATAAAAGTGCCTGAGTATTTGCAGTATTTAAATTAAATTGGTTTGGTTCCTGTGACGGATATAGTAATCTGTATATCTGTGGTTTACTGATATTGAAACATCAGTTTTGTCGTGCTATGTTACTGTCACAGCTACTGGAGATAGAGGTTGTTTGAACTAATTTGTGTCCAGTTTTTTATACAGGGGTATATGATGAACCTGAGGGCTCATCACATGATAAATGAGAAAAGGAAAAAGAGCTGAGAAGTCCTGATACGCAAATCTGTTTTCAGTGTAGGAGTCTTATTTAATCTTTGTTATTTGGTGAGATACTAGTTTAAGGTTAGAGATACTCCAGATTCCCCCATTGTCCATTGGCATCACTTTAATATTTTAACTGGTCAATTTAAATCGTCCGTATGTGATATATCAGCCCTGTTTTGAACTGGTGATACATTCAGGGTGTACCCCACTATGGTAGCTGGGATGGTAGGCTCCAGCACCCCCGCAACCCTTCCATGTATAAGCAATTTGGAAAATGAATGAAAAACAATATTTGAAATGAAACTATGTCCTAAATTTAGAGGGAAAACTCACTATTGATACAGAAATCATCAGATGAAACTTTAAAAATGTCCTGTATTTTAAAAGCATTTTACTATCCATTCTATAAAATCCTGATCCTCATTACCTTTGTGTCTGAGATAAAATGTAGTGAACGTATCAAGTCGCAGGAAATGTTCAAGTAAAGTACAAATACCTCAAATTGCACATAGCTACAGTATGTGTGTATATAAACTCGGTTACAGTCCAACACTGAGGTTCTATGATTTATTAATTTGAAGGTTAATCATTTCCAAACATTGGCCTCCTAGTGCCATGTCATATTTTATTCATTTTTTTGCTGTGATTGGTTTCATCAAATTGTCTCTCCTCTGTTTGCAGCATAAGGAGTGGAGATTGAGCACCGTGAACAGAGAGTATTCAGTGTGTCCATCCTATCCTCCAGCCGTCATTGTCCCCAAGGACATAGATGATGACACCCTGAAGAAAGTGGCTAAATTCAGACAGTCAGGCCGTTTCCCTGTCCTCTGCTACTATCATCGTAAAAATGGCATGGTGAGGTGTGCAGTTTACAGTAACACAAGGGTGTCAAACTCATTTTAGTTCAGGGGCCACAAACAGCCCTGTTAGATCTCAAATGGGATGAAACAGTAAAATAATGGTATAATAGGCTATTATTAATGAGAACTCCAGATTTTTCTTTTTGTTTTAGTGCAGAAAAGGACAACTATATTATGAAAATGTTTACATTTACAATCTATCCTTTCACAAAAAATGTGAATAAACAACCTGAAATTCCTTAAGAAAAATAAGTGCAATTTTAACAATATTATGCCTCTGCTTATCATTTATACATGTGCATTACGGATCACAGTGGATAAGAAAGTGTAAAGGTGCAAAACCTTTAGTAACAGGGGCGTCCCTGCCTATCTTCAAGAGGCTCTTGAAGACCCAGCTCTTCAGAGAATACTTCCTGTCCTAGCATTTTACTGCGCTTCCTACCCCATGCCCTCCTCTATTTCCTTCTGCACTTGTCTCCATCTCTGTACTCTCACCCTCTGGAAGCCCCGCTTAATTAGTGGTCTCCTTTCATATGTTCCTCTATGTAGCTTAATTGTTAAACCTCCCTTTGTAAATTGCTTTGGAAAAAAGCGTCTGGCAAATGCATAAATGTAAATGTAACAAGCATAGTGTTGTTAAAATTATATAGTATGGAATTTGGAGTTGTCATTATTTATAGGTAATTCTGTTATTATTTTACTGGTTCGACCCACTTAAGATCAGTCAGGGCTAAAATGAGCTTTACACCCTTGACTGTTAATACCTTAAATGTAATTTTTGCACTTTGCAAATTCATCCCAGTGGAGCGGATTGGAATCTGTGGCGGGCTGGTTTTGGCCCACGGGCTGCATGTTTGACACCCCTGCACTAACGGATCCACTTTTCAGGTCATCATGCGTGGTGGTCAGCCTTTGACAGGAGCCAATCGGAAGCGCTGCAGAGAAGATGAACTCCTCCTCCAGGCTGTGATTGACGGTTCAGACAAGGGTTACATTATCGACACCCGCTCCAGTCAGCAGGTGCAGCAGGCTCGGATGACGGGTGGAGGGTTTGAGTCCAAGTCATGCTATAGCTGCTGGAAGAGACTGCACAGGCAGATGGAAAAGTATGTGAAAGGAGGCAATGAAAACTGAATGGCAGATTATTCAGTATTTAAGTTAATAGTCTGCCCCACATAGTGACATTATTTTGCTTTTTTTTTTTTTTTTGCATATGAAAATGATGAAAATATATCTATGTAATTGTGTGTACAGGGGTAAAACACTCCAGGAGAGTCTAATTAAACTGGTGGAGGCCTGTGGGGACGAGTCCCAAAATATGGACCGGTGGCTCAGTAAACTTGAAAATTCAAAGTGGCTCTCTCATGTCCAAACTGCTCTGTCAACCGCTGGACTGCTGGCGGAGTGTGTGGAGAGGTAGGAACTACATCCACTATGTGAGTCACAAATGAGTGACAAAACGTTTTCACCATACCATAGGCTGTGGCCCGGCTGCCCTCCTGCCTCCATCATCATCACTCATTTATCCATATGGACACGTTGCATGTTACTGTTTATGTCCGGTAATCCCGCACATGCGCAGTACGATGGAGGGCAAAAGCACCGCTCCAGCTAATAACAAAACATA
>JAPQRQ010000016.1:12738543-12755001 GCA_037367365.1 Apogon talboti | reverse complement strand
ATAGATAGATAGATAGATAGATAGATAGATAGATAGATAGATAGATAGATAGATAGATAGATAGATAGATAGAAATTCACGTTACACACATTTGTGGTATTTTACAATATAAAATGATATGGCACATCTAAAGGTGTTTGCATTCTTGCTGTTTACTATCAGCCTACCTTCGCCACATGGAGTGTATTTAGATTACTAGTGCCAAAACACACGTTAAAATGTCCTTCCCTCTATTAACAGTAGATGTAGTACTCACTGCTTCCTATAGGGGCGCACCTCTCATTCGTCTCGACCATAGCTATATAAACTAGATGTCGCGTTCGGCCTCTCAGTATGCGTCAATATCGCCGCCATCTTGGTACGGGGTAGCGCTCCTTTTAAATGAATGGACGTCACTCAGACCGACCCAGATGCGAGTAAATCTTGTATAGGTTTGTAGTGAACTACAGACAATTAACCAACTATACAATATATACAGCTGGCAGTACAGAGGCTGTGTCTTTCCTAATCTATTGTATAGTTCGTTCAATGCTTATATGCATATTACATTTTCAACATAAAGTAGGCTATATTGACAAAAACCGTTTTACTCTATCATTATCCTCACGACTCGGTCTTAAATACAGGTCTGACATTTGTAACGAACGAAGACATGAAACACCACTTCTCAAATTTGCCGATCTATGGCGATTTAATTCTGTATACACCTTGGCCCCAACTGACGTTCATTCATTTAAAGGAGCGCTACCCCGTCCCAAGATGGCGGCTCCACTGACGCATTCGTTCTCATAGACCGCAGTTACCAACGCCATTTCTAGTATTTATTTCTATGCGACTCGACTCGCAGCATTTCACCGGAGCCACACGTCTCTCTTAACAGCGCCTGCAACTATCACATTTCTCCGATAATGGACGCGGGATTCTTCCGCGTAAGCTCTTTAATATATTTTGTCATGTCTAAGTATGTTCCTGTTTAGTTACACAATGCTATATTACATGTTTAGACGGTCAGTTTTTGCAAATGCATTTAGATATATGACGAACCAGTAGGAAACGGTTCGGCCAGGACTCCGACTATCAACTGATGAGTCCCGAGTTTTGTTGACGATATTCGTCATGTTTTGCAATATTACCGTGGGCCATAGCTCTTACCCAACTTAGTTTTAGTTAACCTCTTTCTGTGAAGTCTTTGGCTGTGTGCATAGCATCGCATATTTACGTATATTTGCTGGTAGACACACTTGCAGAAAATAGACAAGCCAATTTAGCTAGCTAGCCATTGCTAGTTCGTTAGCCTTAGCTAAAGATGGCGCCCGGGCGGTGCTTCGTTTCTGTATCTGAGCTAGTCACGACCATTACACGCCAACATTAATATAAGTGTGATGTTTAACATAATGACACTTGTGAATTTTGGTTATATACCCATGCCAGCGCAGTTGCTGGCATGGTTAAAATTAGCCAACGAACTGTGGCTAATATTAACTTGACGCTATCAGTTTCCTTGGCAGGATTAAACGGCTAGCCTTAGCTCATTAGTATTGCTGTCGTATCTGAGTCACTTTGACGGTTCAAAATGTGCACACCGATGCTAACATTATGGAACATGTTGGCATCTAGTAATTAAAGCTAATGGCGTAGTTTGTGTGTAGTAACAAATCTGTGTTTACGTTTGTTGTTACAGCATGAGCTAGTAGCAGCGTGTTACTTCAGTAACGCTGCGCTCTACGCACGTTGTCCGGAACTTAAAAAATGTTGTTTCAAGCTACGTACATCTGTAGAATTATTTTATTATTTTTATTTCATTGCAGGGCACAAGTGCGGAGCAAGACAACCGCTTCAGCAACAAGCAGAAGAAACTGCTGAAGCAACTGAAATTTGCAGAATGTCTGGACAAGAAGGTATGCTATTATTAACTTGAACAATATTATATTTGGTTGAGTTGTTACTGTCCAGACTAATCTGGATTTTGGTTACTTGTTTGACTCTCAGGTGGACATGACCAAGGTGAACCTGGAAGTCATCAAACCCTGGATTACCCAACGAGTGACAGAGATTCTGGGATTTGAAGATGATGTCGTCATAGAGTTCATATTTAACCAGCTCGAGGAGAAGGTAATGTCTTTAATTGTGACTATTGTTTTATTTGTACAAACTGCTATACAATAGAGGGCATTGTTTACTGCATAAGAAGGAGAATAAGAAAATAATGCACACCCTAGTCAAATTTAATTTGAAGGCTAAAGTAGCAGTGGGTGTAAAACTGATTTTTAATGACATAGCCATGTTTTGCTGTTATTTGACAAAGTGCCTTTATTCAGCAGTCTTCTAATGATGATGTGATTTATGATTTAAAAGGCCTGAACCAATATGGATGTTATACCTTGCATCAGAAGTATAGCACCAACACCTAATTAGCTCTCTCCTGAGCCCAAAGTCACTGAGTCCAACTCTCCCTTCATGATGCAGTGTGTGGTTTGAGGTGAGTTGTATACAGGGATCACCAGTATCATGTCAGTGAAAGACACACCTGATCAATGCCATATTCATATTCTTCGTAGATAGCTACAGTGCATCAGGTCCAGATCCCTTTAACTATAGCATGAATAAGAGGTTTAAAACGGGATAGATATAAGATATTATCGTAGCCCCTAGTTAAGAGTAATTAATTAATATTTTAAAGAGCGACTGAGAGCAATAGAGCACCAAGCTTTAAACCATAATTTCCCCTCAGCGTGAGCTATTTTGCACTTCTGTCAGGCTTTGTCTGCTGTGCCTAATCACGTGTAACAGCGATATGTGTACCTCATGAACAAGCTGTAGTTGTCTGCCTATTTTAGAAAGCTGAGAATTTCAGCTTCTGCATGACAGTAAATACAAGATTTTACTGCTTGTGCCATCGCTGTTGTGTCTGGTTAAATAGGCAGCAGACAAATTTTTTTCATCACTAGGAAATTATGCTTTTCAGCTTGGTTTTAAGTTGAATTACTACAGTAGTAGTCACATTTTTAACTATAGAAAATTTCTTGCTGTAAGTAGAGCTGTAATGTTAGTCCCACAGATGTTATGGATTTTACTTTTGAAGACTGAATTGCGCATGTTCCTTAGGGCCACAGGCCACTTTATTTAAAAAGCTTGATTATGTCCAAGGTTTTCTTCCTTTTTAATATACTCCGCGCCCTTCTGATATGTGAAGCCACTTGGAATGTCTGGGTAATGTGCAATTACACAGCCAAGGTTTGGATGTAGGAAAATGTTACTTTAAGAACTGTAATTCTCTTAAGATGTTGAAGGCCATTATATATATGATAGCTGGATTAGACATTAAATTTATACTGTTCATTCACATTTTGACACATTTTGACCTTTTTTTTTTAATGCTTACTGTAGCTTTTGAGGAAAGGGCTGTTAAAGCTAAATTTAAAGATTGCATTTGCTTAATGACAAGAAAAGGTAATTTAATTGAGATTACGGTATCTCATAATAATTCTATCACTTGTTGAAATAAAACTCTTTTCTTGTGTAACTGTGTACTCATTATTGCTTGTTCGTCTCTTGCAATTTAGATAAATGATATAACATTAAGCTCAAGGTGGTTGAGTCTCAAGCAGTAGGGAGGCGGAAGCAAGCCAAGGGAGCTCCGTGCCCACTGATCCCACGGGACTCACTGAAGACACCGGAACTGTACTTACAGTGTTGGGTTTTAACGCACTCTGTATTGTGGATCTTTGTTTAACTCCTGAAGTGTAGACTGTGGGGAGACTGGATAAGAATGGGTGGGCAGGAAATGTAAACTAGTGGGGTTATCATCAAGGAATTCAAATAATGGAAAACATTGAGTTAAGAGATTTTATGATTGTACTTCTTGGGGATAATCAGAAATAAGCAGAAGAGCAGTATTGCATGCATTTTTATAGTGCTAGATATGTCTCCCTTCAGCTAGCTCGCATTCTCAGTTTCATGAGTCTGTGAGTAAAGTTTAAAAAAAAAAGTCACATTTATTTTGATAGGTTATTGATTCCAGTATTGGAACCAGGGATGTTAAATATTCTAGTCAGTATCTAATTATTTGAGTATGCTTAACTACAGTACATAGTCATAGCTAAGTGAGGACTAGAAGGTAGGTAGTCCCATTTGAGGGACCCTACCTCCCCTAGATATTCTGTGTTCCATTATTTCAACGACCCTACTGTGTTTTCTCTCCCCCCTTCGTGTGTGTGTTGCAGCATCCGGACAGCAAGATGATGCAGATCAACCTGACAGGCTTCCTGAATGGGAAGAATGCCCGGGAGTTCATGAAGGACCTTTGGCCCCTGCTGCTGAGTGCCCAGGAGAACATTGCTGGCATCCCATCTGCTTTTCTTGAACAAAAGAAAGAGGAAATCAAACAAAGACAGGTGAGTTTCTGCATAAGCTAGAACGAGGCTTACGTTGTCGAGGGCCGACAGCAAGGGTGTGTCCCCGAGATCCCCCCCAATCCTCTGCTATATAATAAAGCAAATAAATGACACAATGGACAAAAGATATCAACTGAATTTTGGATGATCGATATGAACCAAATTTGAGCTTGATTGGCCTACTATATTAATAATGTTCAAAAAAACAGATTTTTCAACAGAAGCGCCCCCATTTGGACTAGTGATAATATTCATGGAACACCTAAAATCAATAGGGTTCTTCCCCTAGGGGTCACCTATGTTGATGCTAAAGGGGGGTACTTATGAGGTTCACACAAAGGCTATCCGGCCTGAATAATGTCAGAAAATTATTTGCTGAGTAATGTCAGAAAAGATATTAGATATTTGTTGGACATTGAATATGAACCAAGTTTGAGCTTGATTGGCCTACTATTTCCTTAATAAAAAAACCAAATTTTTCAGTTGAAGCTCCCGCAACCATTTGGACAAAACACACCACCTGGTGTTAAAATATGACATCATGTAAACTCAAGGTAGTGTGGCATGAAGAAAGAGAATTGTTAGACAATCGATATGAACTCAGTTTGAGCTACATCGACAGGATATTGGCAGAATAATGGTCAGAGAACCAGTTTTTCCACACAGAACTCCACCTAATGAATAACAGTGACACCATATGAACTCTGGATAGTAGCGAAAAAATGGACATTTGTAAGACAATAAATATGAACCAAATTGTATCTCATTCAGCCTATTATTGCTTGATTTGTATCCAAAAAACAGATTATCAACTAAAGCACCCCCATTTGGATGACTTACAATACTCATAGAGTAGCTGAAATCGATAGGATTCTTCCACTAGGGATCTCCCATTTTGGTTATCAAGGGAGAAGAAATCCAACCAAATCTGTCCTAGTTATGTCGTTCACACAAAGGATATCCGGTGGCAGCGTTCGAGGTAAAACCGTTATATCTCCAAAAGTCCATTTCGGGGATATAATTAGGTCTCAGAATAAAAGAATGTAGGCCTTATTTACAGATAAACCTAAACTGAGCAGAAATAATTTTTATTTACATGAAATACATATGTCTGAGAAGGCAAAGTCAATGACACGAAATTCTCTTTAATTGGAATTAAGTGAAGTTTTTACTTGTCAGTTTTAAATGTCACTCTCGCACCTGTACTGTTGATATGCTGCCCCGGCATAAAAAGGGAAAATGGTACCATGACTGCAGATAAAGATATCTAATAGTGATGACTGATACTGATGCAGTTGTTTCATGTCCTGCAGATTGAACAGGAAAAGCTGGCCTCTCTGAAGAAAGTGGATGAGGATAAGAAAGAAAAGGACAGAGATCGGGCTCAGTCTAAGAGCCCAAGGAGGTAAATCCTCAGATGAGTGGAGGATGCTGGATGCCTGTATTTTCTACATACTGTGGAAGCTTATGCTGTCTTTGCTCCGTTTTCGGATAGGCGGAAGACAAGATCCCCATCACCTCGACGAAGGTCACCGGTAAAGCGGGAAAGGAAACGCAGCCCGTCACGTTCTCCAAGGCGCAAACCTAGTCCTGTTGGTGGCAGTTCACCCCCACCACCTCTAATGCAGCTTCCCACAAAACCTTTGGAGCAGCTCGTGGAGCCAGACACATCAGGAAGAGGCATGCCAGACCCAGTTGTCCAGGAAGCTTCTTCCACATGGTTAGTTTTGTTGGTTTGCATCTGTAAGATTGATTTGATAACTACCATGGTTGATGGGTGGATGATTTAAATGAAAGTCTTACAATTTAATATAGTATAGGGGACTGCTCCAAAAGCAACTACTTTGTAACATAACACATGTATTATTTGTAATAATAGAATTTTTTTCCAATACTTTTTATGTCACAATAACTTGTTTATAATGTCTATTGCAGTGATACAGCGGTAGAGGTGGTGAAAGCAGACTCGGTAAGTGAAGTTAAAGAGGCCTCTCCAGAGAAGATTCACAAAAAAGAAGACAGGCCTAAGTCTCGGGAAAGGGAGAAAGACAGCAGGAGGGAAAGACCTCACCATCGCTCCCATTCTCAATCCCGCTCTCGCAGGCGACGCTCCCGTTCAAGGTGATTTCTAACAGCTGTAGTAGTATACTAACCCAACTAGTAATGTGATAGAATCTTTTCCTTTGCAAGTTGTCTTTTTAAATTATTTTTAAGTGTATGTGTTAAGGATGTGGAAAGGGCTGAGTTTCATCATCATATCTCTGTAAAGTTCACATTTTTCACATTGAATTGTCTCTTGTACTCTTCAGGTCGTACTCCCCTCGTAGAAGGCAGAGTCCCAGAAGGAGAGTGTCTCCTCGTCGCAGAAGCCCACCTAGACGTGGGGCCACCAGCTCCAGACACAGACATAGACGTTCCCCTGTGCGCAGGTTAGTGACGTGACAGGCCTGTTTTAAGAAGCAGTGGCTTATGAGCTAACCATGACTGAGTATTAGTGAGTTATCTTTACAAATAATACTATACCAATACAAATACCATAATATTATGGGGTCATCATAACCCATACTTACCGGTGCTGTTGAATTCAGTAAATTCCACCTCTGCAAATGTTGAATTATTTTTCAAAGTGTTATATTTGTGTCCTGCAGGAGGCGCTCTCGTTCTGCTTCATCATCTGGCAGCAGTTCTTCTGGTTCTCGCTCGCCTAAGAAAGCAATGAAAAGGATATCAAGCACACCACCCCGAAAACAGGTCCATCATGGTGACACTTCCATCAGCCCTGCAGGGAAAGACAGACGGTCACCGTCTCCAAGGGCCAGAAGGGGCAGAGGCTCTGCTTCTCCACCCAGATCATCTGGTGAGAGCTTTACAATGTAGTCAGTGTTTATGTGTGGGGCATCAACAGCTACTCAGAACTCTCAAATCAGCACTTGACTGCGGACTGAGAGGCCTACAAATGTTATTTAAGCAGACATTCTTAATGTTTAGTAACTTTTAATAATAACTGTAAAGATTCTACTTAGTTGCTTTGTATTTATCTGTATGATGATTTGACTAAACCATTATTGTGGTCTTTTTAAAAATTCATGTTACTTATTTTTCAGGATTAAAGCGAATACAAGGAGGCAGGAGTGATTCTCCACCTGATAATACTAAACCCAGACCTTCTGAAGGCTCTGAATCAGGTCAGTGTTTGTCTTTTTTCTAAGAACTGCTGTTGTCTTCCGCCTCAAAGCTCTCAGCCACCTCTGTTTTTAGAAGTGAACACTTCTGTCCCTTCAGATACAACAGTCCTCAAAACACAAAAGACTCAAACAACATAAAAAAGGTCTCATAGCAGTAGTTGTATTGACTGATTGTTCTCGGTATTCATTGTAGATGAATTAAAGTAAATAATGGTCAGGAAATGTCACTCAAAGATTGATTGGGGAAAGTGCTTATATATTACTTTTATATAAGTGCTTAACGTTTAGAAGTTTACAAGTGTCTTAGTTCTCTAATCCGATGTGGACAACGGTTCATATTTTATGATTCGGACTCGACTAATTCTTGACCTTAACACAAAGGAAATGTTCAAGGCTCGAACAAATTGAGACTTTTTTTTATGTTATCAACTGACTTTTCCATAGCAATCAATGTCTCATTGGTTTTGCTAACACTGATCGGACACTCAATGCTCTACATTTCAGAGGAGGATAAAAATGAGAAAGGGGCTACAGCAGATTCGGTGCAGCAGCGACGTCAGTATCGCAGGCAGAATCGGCAGTCGTCTTCAGGTTAACAGCGTTTTTATCTCTGTCCTTACTTTCCCATACTCAACCCTTCTCTCTCTAACCAAGTCAGTCAATGTCATCTTGCACTCATCGTCTCATGGAAGCTGTGCCCTATCCCCAACCTTGGTGTTTTTCCTCAGCGCATACACGCAAGATTACAGTTAAATAGTTGGTGATGTACTCTGTCTCTGTGATTTCAGATACAGGGTCATCATCCTCAGAAGATGAGGGACCTAAGAGGCCAATGGCAAGACCAGGAGCCAGAAATGGTGACGTTAGAAGACGACGAAGCCGTACACCCTCACCTCGGAGACGACATCGGGATCCCTCTCCGAGGTCAGATATTTTTTGCAGCTTAAATAAGTCTAACCTGTTAGAATGTAAGGTTGACCACACTTAGCTTTGTTGATGTATATTTATTGGCACGTGTGTTTTTAGGAAAAGACGTTCTCCATCTCCTGTTGGACGCAGACGTCGCTCTCCTTCTCCACCAAGACGTCGGAGATCTCCCTCTCCCCCTCCTAGACGCAGGTACATGTGCGTTTCTTTTCTCGTTTTATATCCAATGCTCTTACTCCATGTTTCAATTCATTAACTCATTTTGTTTTTTTCCACAGGTCTCCTTCCCCACCTCCTCGAAGACGTTCTCCATCCCCCAGACGTTACTCTCCACCTATCCAGCGTCGCTACAGCCCCTCACCTTTGCCCCCTCAGAAGAGGAGATTATCTAGCTCTCCTCCAAGACGCTCCTCTCCAGGGGCCAAGCGACGACTCTCCAGGTCACCCAAGCGCAGAAGTTCCCCACCTCAAAGGAGACGCACCCCTCCATCCTCAACATCTCCACCCAGACACAGGAGGAGCCCACTGCCACCCTCTAGCCGACCAAGAAGGGATACACGGTCACCTATTCCAGCTGCCAGTCGCCTCTCTCCCTCCCCAGCAAACCGTGGTCGTGCTGTTAGGGGTTCAGCCAGTCCTCGCGGGCGTTTTGAAACCTCCAATACATCCCCACTGGGCCAGCGAAGACAGCCGTCCCCTTCTCACAGTAGTAAACCCATACGCAGAGTGTCTCGCACCCCTGAGCCACGCAACAGCCAGAGGTAAAAAAAAAAGTACCTGATTACACAATATATTTCACTAAAACATGATGAATGTTCACGTTCTCATTTATGTACATTATTTCCAGGATCTAGGGCTTGTTCTGTGTATATACTTTTTTTTTTTAATGTTACTTCTGTCTTTTCCACAGAGGCTCTCTAAGCCCCCAGCCTATGAGGAGAGCCTCATCCAGGTCTAGATCTGTCTCCCCTCAACCAGCAGCTCAGAAACGTCCTGCCCCAGTATCTGCCTCCCCCTCACCTTCTCGCTCTGCTAGCGGGTCCCCACCGCCAGCCAAGAAGGCCAGCAGTGGCTCTGCCAGTCAGTCACCAAGCAAGGTTTGTTTGCTTTATTTTGTCTAAGGTATGATAAATAAAAGACTGTGGTGACCCCTTGGCTTCTGGATGTAGGTAACAGTTGGCAAATCAAATTAGTCTGCACTCACACTGCCAGTGGTTACCTGGTGCTATAAAAGAGGATGAAAATAAGAATATATCACTTCTCTATTGAGTCATCAAGCAGATTAACAACCATAACATTTTAGCCAAAATCATATACACAAGGGGGCTTCAAAAAGTTTGGGAAAGACACAGTTGGAAAAAACGGTTTAAGTTATGATGTTTATTTTTCAACATATGCTCCATCTAGGTCAATACACTTCTGCAAGCATTGATACCAGCCTTCAAGTCCATCTGTGTAAAACTGAGATCCATCTGAGTTGTTGAATACGCACTTGGACAAAAAACATAGGGGAGAAACATTACCTGTGTGTTAAATTCTTGATCATCTGAGAATCACTGCTGTCAGTGTAGTTTTGTGGTATTAATATTATGTAAATAAAGTATATAATTGCTTTTATTGCAGAATTCAGATGCTGATGGCGTTGGAAAAAAGAAGAAAAAGAAGAAGGAAAAGAAACACAAGAAAGACAAGAAACATAAGAAGCACAAGAAGCATAAGAAGGAGAAAAGTGGCATTGCTGGAGCTAAAGAAGGACATGAGAACCAGGGTATGGATGAGGATGCAGAATCTAGAAAGGTGATGTGTGTTTTCTGGGATTGTAACTGCCACGGCTTCTTTTGAGCTTCAAATCATGACAATGTACGGTGAAATTCATGTGCTTCTGTTCTTTAGGAATCTGACAGTGAGGTAGAGGACAGCCTTGATGACCTGGAGAAACACCTAAGAGAGAAGGCTCTGCGCTCAATGAGGAAAGCCCAAATGTCTCCATCACAGATGTCCTGAAAACAACTGTTGATTTATTTTTTTTATTTTTTGTTTTTCACTCACTATTGATGTTTGTCATCAACCTGTTTCAGCTTTAGAATGTACAGATTGTTTAATTGGAGGTATCTTGTTTTCTTTTTACTGGTTTGGTACAATCTGAAGTGTTCAAGAGCTTGATTTGTGGGTTAGTGAATTATCCTAACTGTAAAGATGCTTGTGTTGTCCATAATTTTAAATTGTTGAGCAGGGTAACAGTTTAAGTTCCCAAGGTTTGAGTAGGGCAGGTTTTCACAGCCTACAGTATATTCCATTGAGATATGATTGCATGTGCAGTGATTGTCTCTAATGTGCATGAACCACTGATCTTATGGAGTGTAAACCAACCTATGGTAACATACTGTTACTATCGCCTTTTATTAGTGGAAACGGTGGCACAGCTGTGCACTGTCAAAGAGGCTGTAACAGAATGTCTTGTCCCATATTGTAACTTAATAGAGATGTTTGGCATTGTTTAACCTGCTGTCATTTCTCACTTTCAAGTTGTCTTATTTGAGACTAAAACGATCTGATCCAGTACTGAATATGCTTTAATTTTTCCAGTTTAATTGATATGCATTTTTTGTTGACACCCTTGCACCAAGCTCTGTTGGACTGCTATCTGATTTGTATTAAGTACCCCTGGCTCATGTCATCCTGTCATCCTTTAAGAATTAAAACCTTTTTTATAGGATCTGTGAATATTTCTTGCTGTTACAGTTATTTGGGGGAAGGGGAAAACCTTATAGTTTCTGGTGGAAAGAAAATACAATTAGATTTACATACAACAGTTAAACAGATTGTTTTTTGAGGAAAGGTGTTACAATCAGAGTCGTTTAGTTTATTGCTTAATAGAAACAAAAAGCATTACTATATTCAACATTTGGTGAAAAGCTGGAGATAAAAGTAAATTATAGGAATGAACAGTAAAGAAAACTACAATAAAAGTAATCGGCATAGAAAATATGACATGGGAATTCTGGGAAGTGTAGTTTAATAGAGGATTTATAAAACAAAACGTAGCACGAGTACAAATGCAGAGAACAGTCGTAACTTCCATGACCAGTGGAGCTCCAGGCTCATGAAGACTCCTCAAACCCTCCCACATTTCTGGATGTTTGCGCTGCAGATGACATCACAGCTTTAAATATTCCCGTTGTTTCTTCCCACCCGTCCTCACATCCCGGTTCGACCAGCAGACACAGCCCCACGGCGTTAACCATGTTTTTGTAGCCTAGCTAGCTTTCTAACTCACACAGCAACCCTTATATCCACCGTATCTGGCGGACAACCGCTCCCCTCGTCCGTTTTGTACCGCAAGACTTCCACTTCCAACACCGGTCCTCCTCGGGGAGAAAAAGCGCCGACTGGGCTTCGTTGCGGAAAATAAGGGGGTAGTGGAGAAGAGGACTGGACTAAAGTCGGGCGTGGTAGCAAGAAAAAAACTCATCTTTTGTTAGTAAAACTTCCAAAAGTAGCAGCAATAATGTCGCTGTCGGTGCCGCAGAACGGAGTAAAGGCGGATAGTGAACCCGTTATCGAGCTGTTTGTGAAGGTAAGACCGCATCACAACCCGCATGGGAGAAGTTTGATATTAAAACCACTTTACTGAAGCCAAATGGGACACTTTGGGAGATAACTGTATTGTTTTTTAGTGTGGAAATGAAAGTAATGTCCGCTCTTCTTTGTGCAATTTAAGGTTTTGTTTAGCAAAAACCGTTAAGCTAGCTACAGTATTCACATGGTTTTCTGCATTTAATACAGCATATACGCGGAAAGAACAGAAACCATGCATTGTAAAGGCTAAATTTTAACACTATTTCTTTTTCATTTATTTTATTTTATTTTTTAACTATAACCTCTTTGGTAATGTGGCCATGTGGAGCCTGCGGTGTCACAGACAGGGTGGATGCAGCATAGCCCCCGTCGTGGGGAAAACCTGCCATGCTTAAAGCTGGGCGCTAATGGAAAACAAAAGCTCTGGAGTTTTCTCGACCCGAACACTTATATTTGCTTACTTGCTCTTGTTTTTCTTATTAAACTCTGAAGAAAGTTATGGACAATAAAAGCCATGAAGATGAGTAGACTCTGTGGTACTTAGACTAATCATTTTAATGCCACTGTGTGTGATGTTTAGGTCACCTTGTCAACAGTCATTCATCTCCCAATGACATCCAACTTTCATCATTCCAAATAAAGTCTTTCAAGGTTATAAAAGGCAGGAAAATTATGTGCTGCTGCATCTGTATGTTACAGACAGTTGTCAGTTTTTTTTTTGTTTTTTTTTGTTTTTTTACGCTGTTTGGTCCAGGGCAGCTCAAGGCATTCAGTGTGAGGGATGGTGTTGTACCACTACACTTTCACACTGCCTTCACTAAAACTATGAAAATGGCTCAGTTGTGAGGATGAGGATGGTGATGGTGATGGAGGGTGGTTTGTAAAAGGCTGTTTTCCTTTCTTCAGCCTGTTGCTTTGCAGGGCGGGAAAATGGCAACTGAAAGGAGGAAAAAAAAGGGGGAGCATGGATGGGGCTGGGACACAAGGGGCAGGGGAGGGGTTTATGGGGGTCCTGGCTGAGAGAGTGATGGGTGGCAGTGGTGACCAGAGCAGGACTTAATCGCGGTGGTGACAGTGGATACGTTCGGCTTTAAAAAAATTTGTAAATGACACATAAGAGTAGTAACTTAACTGTTTTATGCGTTTTATATTGCAGGATAGTGTCATACCCAGAATCAAGTTATAGTGCTTGGTATTTCAGTTTCCTTTTTTTTGTTAGAAGGTTTCAAGTCTGTCACACTTATATTGCTGCCAGTAAAGATGGGCATTTATAAATGAATATAAGGCTTTGATCTTCAGTGTTTAAGGTAGAACCAGGGGAGACAAACTGGCTGTTTCTCCTAACTGCCTTTCACAGCCTGTAGGGGAGGTTACATCATCCCCCAGGCCTGGAAGGTTTACACATGTGGCGAACTCTTCTTTCTCAACCCCTCCCTTATTAGACTGCGCAGCCTGCTTTACACAGGATTTTCTTCCAGTGTGTGTTTTCTTGACGTATCCGTGTTCATGCTACGTTTTTTGTCCCTGTCACTGTCATGGTTCTGTTCTGTACCACCATCTGACATGTCCACATCTATTATTGATGCCGTTGTTCTTACTGTGGTGCATTAAACACAGTCATGGGAGACAATGGCAGGCATGCAGGTTGCCATAGGCACACTGCTGCGAGCCAGGCCTCTGGGAACAGCTGATAACAAACTGTGTGCTCTTGCCACTCAGAGTGGTGTCAGATCTGTTAGAGCACTGCCACATATCAAAGCTGACTAATTATACTTGCGGAAAATGAGTCCCCTCTGAGAGTGTGAACCGAGAGCTGACAGTGACAGTTTACCCATTAAAAGCATCTGACTGTCCCAGTTCAGAGGATTATGATGATCCTGCAACTTTTAATTCCACCAGCTGTGTTTATAGCAACAGTTGTCACCTTACCATGAGAACACTGTATGTTGTGCTCATCTTATTGAGTATGGAAGTGATGCTTGTCATTGTATGTATGTTTATTGCTCTCAGTTGCAAATGAGCCTGTCATTATGGCTTTCTCGGAAAAATAAACCTTTGACCTCATCACATTACAGCAGATTAGATATTGTTTTGCAGTCATACCTGGTCATCTGTGCTGATGAGCTATGGAAGGTGACTTTATAGTAGAGCTGGGTGAAAATATAATACTGATATTTCCCAATATTAAGGATACAACTTTAATCAAGTGTGTTTTGGCTCCATGATCTGAAAACAAAACACGATTCAGAAATACTCTTTCTGCACTAAAACGATTTGCCATATACTGTATGAACATGACCATGGGGAACATCAGTTGCAGTCAATAATGTTGTGGAAGAAAAGGTGATGTTGCAATTAAGGCGTTTTTCATGATTTACAGAAAGCCAAACCTTGATTAATTGAATCACTTTGATAGATTGTACTGCTCTACTTCCCTGTAATCCTCCCTCTCTAACACATAAATACCGTACAGTAGGGCGGGGCAATATATTGAATTAATTCAGTTATTTGAGATTTTGCCTCCTGATCATCTTGAAAAATACCTAAATCGCAAAATTAAGATTATTCCTCTGGAGACCTTACTTGCTCAACCAGCATTATAAATGCAGCCTCTTTGCTTCATGTAATATATTATGAATTGTTTCCCAAGCTATATACATTTCCAGAGACATATAGGTTTAGTAAAGAGAGTAGTTTTAATCGAGTTTTGTCTTCAGTTCATTTTTCCAGACAAGAGTTAAGTTTAAAATCATTAGTCGTCCACAACATTGATAAAATATATACAATATATATATTTTTTTATTAAGATGAGCCAACTGTCCTGTATAGTAGCCAACTGTCAACTGCCAACTGTCCTGAATAGCAGCAATATAAACCTCACAGTCTGACCGTAAAGGACTCCTGTACCACTCTATTTGTCCTACTGTGCTGTGAATCTAGAAAGTCTGGAGAATGAAGCTGCATATATTTTCACTGGCACACCCATCCCTCTCCATTGATTATAGAAGCACCATATAAAATCAGAGTGAGCAATTTGTGTGTGAAAGCTGCTCTTAATCCAGTAAGGGAAGGTGACTTCTCTAAGATGGTGAAAGAGATGTATTAATCTTTATACCATAAAAGTGTAGTTTATCTCTTGCGTTTCATTCAGGCATGCCACAGACTACCTCTCCAGCAGTCTATGACCTGACTGTAAAGCCTGCATGCAGAATTTAGATGAGTTTTCAGAAAAGGATGATAATTATTTCTGTTTGTATTTGTGTCTGTTGGCTACGCGTCTGCCAAGGTCACACTACTGTTTGTGACGCCTTCTGCTGCCTCCAGACTTCCGTATGCTTGCCAGTACCGACAGCAGAGCCAGTAACATGTTGAAGTGCTTTTAAGTCTAGATGGCATAAGGGTCTGTCTGTGTTTGTCCTTCAAGGCAATCTCATGGGAATCATGAGAGCCTCCAACACACTAGAGAAAGGCCCCACAAAGCTCACTTTGCCGTAGCCTGTCATCTTTTTGTGCTGAAAATGGAAAAATCCATAGTTAATGTTTCACACCCAGTTCCTACTAAGTTTGCATCTTTTTATGTTTTCAGATGGCCTTGAAAGAGCTGTGCATGTCATATTTTCATCAGTTGCAGCATGTGACAATCAGACTTGTGCCTTGTGATCCTCCATTCTAATGAAAACAGTGTAATCTTTTTTTAAATTTATTTATTTATCGTCCACTGTGCTTAGTCAATACAGTCCATTAAATTACAGCTACTGTACAGGCGAAGTGTGACTGAGCAGCTGATGCAAAGCCAACCGTAGGTGATGATGATAATAATGGTAATTTGCAAACCTTAATCTAGTCAAGAGTTGGCACGCAGCTTGCTTACTGTTTGCATATTGCTTTTCATCTTAAAATAAACCAGTCCAACCCCCCTTGGGTGGTATTCCAGGCAATTGAGTGCTGCCTTTTTATAGGAAAATCAATAGAGCAGTTTATTTTACCCAAGCATTGTAGCAGTGCTGCAGTCAGCATCATGACTTAGGGGACAAAGATTAATGGCTTGTTACTGTTGTAGTGTGCTGTTCTGTTGCAGTTTACTGTTGTTTCTATGGTGTGAATTTGCTTTTTCAGCACCTGGTTATTCACTGTCTCCACATCGTAACTGTCTGGTTGACTGGCTCTTGGACACCAGCCCCATTAATTTGGCAGCGTGCTATAATCCCACTTAAAACAGAGGGTTTCTGATTAATATTCGCAAATGCATGAGAATAATTACACTGCAGTTCATGGAGTTAAGTTGAAGCATAGACTCAGTCTTAAGTATGTCTGAGTACATTTCTTCTGTCTCATTTATGCTGCTTGACCAGGAAGCCTGTGGCTAATGAGGC
>JAPQRQ010000016.1:12723357-12738443 GCA_037367365.1 Apogon talboti | reverse complement strand
GTGTGTTTCAGACTGGTACTGAGAAGCAACAGAGCAGCAGGTCAGAGTTGACACAACTGACGGGCAGCCAAAGAGATGCTGTGTTTGCTCAGAATTTCTGATCGAGCCAGTTGTTTGTGTGGTCATGGTCCAGGCTTTCACTGCCATGCATATCTGGCATGTGTGGCAACAGCATTGTGTTGGTGCCAGAGGGTGGTTTACAGCTGTCTAGACCAGACATTTGTCCTGGAGAAATTGCAACAGGGTTCATTTCAGTTCAGGTTTTCGTTTGTTTGCAGCCCTCTACAGAGACGTGGGAGAGCTTAAGTTTCATGTATCTTTTAATATTTTGTTCAGACAAATATGAGAAATAAACCAGGCAATTTAGATGGGAAAATAAAGGAAGCAATGAGACAGAAGCTTGGGTTAAAATTGTGTATGCAGGTGTGAATGCATGTGTCTGCCCTCGTCATCAGTCTGGGCTGTGTGAATGAGTGGAGAGTCGAAGCTTTCGCCATTGTTTATGTTGGACACTTGAAACAACAGTGACGGTGAGGATGATTGTAGGTTGATGCTGATCTCTCACACAGCTGTCTGTTTGTTTTTCCATCACTTTGGATCTGTATTACTCATCACCAAACACTGAAAACCCAGCTTCCCTGTTTATCTCCTCTATTCTGTACTGAGGCTAGATAAAGCAGTTTAAACATTACTGACTGAGCTTACATCACTGGCATACAACGGTTATGCAGTAGCCCTACTTTAGTCCTCGTCCTCCAACTTTCCATAGAAACTGATGGTGCTTAGACAACTCTCATGCACTCCAGCACAGTAGGCCTGTGTCTGAGTGGAAGTCTTGAGTTTCCACTGAATGATGTAAGCCTGAGTCAGAGCCACACCAGGGAAGTGATGGCGTTTCCATGTTCCACTGGGGTCTGACTCCTCTGCACACTCAACCCTGACTGTGGTCAAACTTCTATTGGCATTTACACTGAACTTTTCATAATACCCTGTCTGTACTCAGATCTATCATCTTTAACCTCTTCTTCTTTTGCTGAAACCTGACATCATGAGTATTTAAATGTTTTTACTTCCATATTCATCCCTTAAGGAAGGTATCGTATACCTCCAGAGCTGTAGTTCCATAGCTCTAACCTTTGACCTTATTTGGGATTGGGAAAAATGACACAGTGTGTGTCAGTGTTATAACCGAAATTCAGGCCAGAAAAGGTCACAAACAGCCATGTCCAAAAAAGCCATCTTTAAGCTCAGTCTCAACTGGTCCCAGTCCTGACTCCAGCCCAGGCTGTGTACTTGTTAGCAAACAGGGAGAGGCATTTCCATGATGTTACCATGGTGGCGTTGTCTGAAACGGACATTCCTGCCGTGTGTCAGAGCTAGAGGAGGAAAGCTGCAGCGCTTGTTAACATCGTCAGTGCCTTATTCGGTCAAAGTGTGGCTTGAACTTGCTGAGCAGCCCACCCAATTTAGAATCTGAAGTGTGTTAGGGGGGGGAAGGCTTGTGCTGCCATGTTACTAAAATTAGCCTTTGAGCAGAGACTGGGAGGGCCGTGACCAGGCTGAACAAGATCCATTGTCTGTGGCAGTTGGTTACTGTAAGTCTGGTCTCATCACCAGTCTAAGAACAACCTCAGTTTTAGAGGACTGTCATGGGGGAAAAATACTACATGTCTGTGGGAATGTCAGTGAAAGTGGGGAGTAGTGGTTGAATCACATCTAAAACCTTTTTTATGAGGCCACCCATAAAATGTTTTAGTAGAGGACTTGTGAGGAGGTTACCTGGTGTGCTTGTTAAAGTGAACACTCCCTTGAGCAGTATTCCTTTACTTTTTTCTGGGGACCCTTTACAAAATGACAGTCCATCGTGACCCAGTTCCCAATAGGACTTGGCTCCTTTTCATAACAAAGGACTTTATGCATAACTAAACATTCATGTTCATATATTTCCCTCAGCAATCTTTAAGAGACCATACATTTGTAAGAGATATATGTTGACAAATTAGCATTTACTCAGACTTATCTTTTATTCCCCTGTCATCAATATAACAAATAATCTACTCTAGCCTTTTATTCTGTATTGAATTTTGTGAGTGCATTTATCATAATGGTAGCTCAGAATGAGTCAGAAACATTATTCTTTGTTGAAAGTTTTAAAATGTTTCAATGTCGATTTTATTTTGTGACCTGAATTAAAACCTGCTGTGACTCAGCTGTGGATCATTCATTCATCGATTCATATGTGAGCTTTTTACTTTTGTTTGCATTGTTTCACTGCAGAGGTGTGTGAAGGTGGTCATTATTGCATCATTGTCATCATGAGCGATGTAAGAGGGGAAGTGATAGAGCTCCAGTATGACCTCACTGTGTTTGAGAGGTGATTGTGTGTTTCCTGGGCAGACCGAGGTCTCATTGCACTGCTGCAGGCCCCTCACAGTCCTGAACAGACTCCTAGATAACATCCGATTTCAGCATGACTCACACCCTCCACTGGGCAGCTGTGTGTGTTTGGCATTAAATAAATAAGCATCTGTTGATTCACCATCCATCGAGCCTAAATAAAGCGCCAGTCTGTTAGCAGTAGTCAGCTGCTGCTGCTTCTGTGCCCCAGAAGTTATTTTCGCTGTCTCACATGAGGGGGAAATCTTAAATCTCTGAGAAAGACGGTGTAACGGTCTGCAGGTTGTGAGTCACATTTGACACAGGAGACAACAAAGCAGGCGGGTCCAGCACTGCTTAGTGTTTCAGTGTTCCAGTAAATGTTGGTTGTATTTATAATTGAGCCATTGGTTTACTTTTTGGAAAGTGTGCACCTTTTTTCGCCTAATGTGCTTGGCCTTATAAGGGCCTACTTCAGAATAATTTCTCGCCTTGCTTGTGTGTTTTATTGGGTGCTTTTTTTTTTTTTTCCCCTCTTCAGCAACTGGTGACGTACTTAAAAACAGACAAAAAGTGCTTTGTTGTTGTTGTTATAGAAGGGTCTCCAGAAACCCTTTTCTGAATGTCACACTTTAATGGAGGCACTTTGGCAAAACCTAGCTGGATGGAGGACAATGTTTGAAGGAGGGCCCTGAAGATCTGTAGATGCAATTTTAGGTCTTTGTTCTGATTTTAATTCTGGTTTTCATCTATCTGCTGAGGTTGCAGTTTGTTATTCTGAAGGTGCAGTGAGTCCATACAGACAAATGTAGGACAACCCTTCCTGATGCAGATGTATGTCACTGGCAGCAGAAAGGCAGCTTCACCAGCATCATCACTTAAACTAAACAAAGCACCCTCTTCGGCGGGAGTAACAGGACATTTCTGGAATAGTTTCTCCCTCCTCCCCAAACGCCCAGCCCCCCTCTGACTCCACAGAGGGGCCCAGGATAAGGGGAAAGGAATAGAAGGGGGAGAAGGAGGAGGAGGAGGAGGAAGAAAGAAGCAGCATGCCAAAAGCACACAACCTCCTCAGCTTGCTGTCTTTCAGTTTCTCCTACTGAAAGCATCCATTACGGTCTGTAATGCTGTTTAGCACTACCTATGATATCTTATTTCCTCCTCATTTCCTTTAATAGCTCCCTCACTCTTGCTGTCTTGACTCTGCAGCAGTTCCCTGTTATCAGTGTCTTTAGTGTAGAGCTGCAGTCTTTTCCGCATTAGACTCCAGAGGGTAGGAGGACGGAATCAGCTACCACAGCCCTCAAGTCTTACTCCTAACCTGAGATGAGCCATAAAAGCTGCTCACTGATGAAGTACAGCAAACATCTATTGACTTGTAAATGGTTATGCATCATGAGATTTGCATTTTTGTCTCTGCAAATAGCTTGCTTTTACCTGTGAATTGGTAATCCCCTTTACTCTGTGTGCTCTGCTTTTCATGTCATATGTATCTGGCCATTGCCATGGGAACAGTTGCTGTGCTGCTTAGCCACCCTTGATCCGGAGCTGAATGGGTCTCTGTAGGTGTAACGCTGTGGGGAAAATGGAGTAATCATGCACTGATATCTTTCTGATTCTCTGAGGATGTGCTAATGCTAGTCCAGTGACAGTTCATGATGCCCCCCCTAGACTTGATGGCCAAAGCCTCACTTCAGAATTGAATAATGTAAGGGGAAAAGGGGACTTTCATTTCCTGAACAAAGGCAGTGATCTAATCCAAGCTTTTCAGATATTGAATTCAGAGGGGTAGGGAAGGGAGAGAGAGGACAGCCGCAGTACAATGGGAGCCAGCAGGCAGATCAAACAGAGCCATCCCACTGGGTGTTACCCAGAAGACAACAGCAGCTGGCCTGTCCGAACCAGCAAGGATCTGTCGGGCAGACTCAACACTCCAAAACAAAGTAGTCTTTTGAGGACATTTCAGAACCTGCATCACCCATTCTTATTTGTTAAGCTAAAACTTTGAATCCTCTTCTGGTTTCAGTGTTCTCTGGCAGAATCTAAGACTCAGCAAAGTTGTGTATGTGTGTTATTATACAAATAGACACATCTTGCATAATACTTCTGCAAGGAAGTATTGGCAAATAAGAAAGAAAAGAGGCTGATACAGAGGCGAGAACTGCAGTGAATGGAAGTGTAGAGTGACTGCAGACAAAAAGAAACCATATTCAGCCATTTTACAGAAGCGCTGCAACAGTAATACATTGAATGAAGAGGTGCATTCCAGAGCGCCGATACTTGAATGACCTCCATGCTTGTCCTTGTGAATAGATGAATACAGAGTATTCTTTTTTGGCCTGCCTTGTCTGGAGAATGGCATACCACAAAAGACTTGGTGTCCACAGAGTTACTTGTCTTTGTCCTTCAGTGTGCACCTGATCTGTAATAAAGGCACTGATATGTCTGTATTTAACATTTTTTAGACATAAGTAAAATTGAGATGACTTTTTGCTTGGAAAATTGTTGATGAGTAGAATTTCAGGATAAGAGTTCTCAAGATTACATTGCAATCTAAGTAGACTGCATTGGGGAGGATGTTGTGTGTGGTAGTCACCATAACAGATTTCATTAAGATGCTGTTCAAAGCTCTGGTAATAAATGAATTGGTAATTCTTTCTTCTAATATAAAGACCAAATTAAATTTATCCTTTGCTTTTCTCTGCTCACTCCCTGTGTGGCTCTGTGTTGAGGAATGCAAGAGATAATTTAGAGCATTAAAGAAAGGCCAGCGCATAACAATGAGATGGATGGGAAGACCAGAGATGTCTCTGACAGTTTGCAGCACTCTCCCATATCCATGTGATTACTGAGACAGAGAGAACCATCGCTGCCATCTGTACTGTTTTTTAAAAGCTGTTAATCCTGTCTGTTGCAGGAGGATGATCATTCACTTTCAAATTGAACAACACACGTCAACTCCATTGATCTCATTCCCGCTATCACTACATAGTGTTGTGTTTGTGCAGTCTAGCAAAAGTGAACACAAGAAGCCATTCTGGTCTTAATCACGTCAGAAGTTTCCTCTTACTCTTAGACAGTAGTTCTGCAGATTAATGGAGGGGAAGTGTGCTGAAGCATTTAAGACAAGGGGGTCGCCTCTCTACTCTCGCCCTCCTCTTTAAATCTTACGAGGGCGGCCTGTAATGTGTATGAAAGACTCATTGTTGGAAATGGCCCCTCTCTGGGCGAGCACTGTAAAGTGCCCTAGGCCATAAAGGTTGTGCAACAGAGATGTGATCTCCGTCAAGATAACCAGGGCCTTTTTCCCATTTCAGCTGTAACTATAAGCCACCTGCTATCAGTAGTAGAGACCTGTTTTTAGATAAACAGTGTTTGCCTGCTATCTTGCATTTTGGGATTGCAGCAATTTTATCTCTTTACTTATTATCTTTTTATGCAATAGGAAGGGGTGCAATCATTTGTGTACTTAGACTTAAGGAAATATGATGTTGGATTCACTCAATCTGACCCCATTTGTTTCAGGCTGGAAGTGATGGAGAGAGCATCGGGAACTGTCCCTTCTCACAAAGGCTCTTCATGATCCTGTGGCTCAAAGGAGTCGTCTTCAATGTCACCACAGTGGACCTCAAGAGGTGAGCACCGAACCCATCCCACATCCTCTACTTTCTTGCCCTCCTCCTCCTCTCTTCCCTTTCATTGGTTGTTGAACCAGCATAAAAACATCTTTTCCTCCTCCTGATAGCCTCCCACAGCAAATCTGGGCGTTTCCACATAGGTCTACACAGCTCTGATCTGCTTTGATCCAGCCCCACCTCTAACACGCTCACTGCTTCCCCACTGCTTATTTGGTTTTCCCATGACCCTTTCCCAGACTGAAGAAAATCTGAGAAAAATAAACACACAGACTCTGGAGAGGCTATTTAAGGTTCTTCACTTTGCTCACATCCTGCCTAGAATTTGGTGAGGAACATGTTATTTTTCACCACCAAGAGGCTCAACACTGGGATCACATGTACGTTCCAGTACCAGGAGCTCTTTACCACAGTGTCTCTGCCTGTATGATTCATCTAAATGTTTTTTCCACTGGCTAAGCCATGCAGACAAGTGCCAGATTATTTTCAGGCATGGTCAGATGGATGTCTGGTTTCTATGGTCTTTCTTTGTCATGTGTGTTTGACTCAGGGAGTCAGGATTTCTGATGTTTGGTTCCAAAATGTGCTTCACCACCCGGTGTCTCCTCCTCATAGCAACTGCTATTCTAACAAAACACAACAAAGGTGTATTTGATAAACCCTTTGCTTTTATAAAGTGCTCTAAGGGAAGTGGCAGTGCACAAGTTTGGGTTCATTTGCATGTATGGTTTTTCCCTTGCATACGTGGGCAGAAGCCATGTAACATTAAACAGTGCTGGCTGATGTCCTTTAAAAGGCAATGGAGGATGTCCACTTACTTAGCAGTGTCTCTTTACTCCACAGTCCTGAAACACGACCATTCTTCAGGTGGAGCTAACACTTGCAGCTTTATTTATTTATTTATTTATTTATTTATTTATTTACAGATCTTTCTAGATATAAATAATTAATTCTAGCTTTTTATATTATATAATTACAATTTTATGTGAACTATAACTTTTTTTTTCTTTTATTCACATTTTTTAATCATGAGTCAACATGAAACAGCTGTATTGTAAAAGGAGGTGTGTGTTTGCCATATTTATTGCTCTTTTTTATTGTCACTGCATGTTGTTAGGGTTGTAGAAGGACATGAATGTCACATGTCACTACCATTACTTGAGTTGTTTTATGTTCCCTGCCTTTGTCTTTGCTTGGAACTAGGTTTTTTTTGATGAAACGTTTGTGATTTTTGGGCAATAACTTGCCCACTCCTTGCTGATATGGGGTGAGGGTGCTACTTCAACTCTTTGGCATGTAGACAGGAAGTGATTTCCTTTTGTGACCTTAAATGGCTTGTCCCACAACTCCATTGTGTTTATTGTAAGCACCTTGAACAAGAATTGTCTTTTTTTTCATTAGCTGTATTATATAAATAAGGGTTCACACAGTACACTGCTGACTCATACCATTTAACAGTTGTTGAGACTGTGCTGTGTGTGTTTGTATGTGTTTTTTTTATTCACAAGATATTTAAGCTTTAGGATTGTGTGGATTTCGCAAGTCGTGTTCACACTAACCTTACAACACATGCTCTGTTTTTTGTTGTTGTTTTGTTTATGTGTCAGTGTCATCTGCTGCCCAGAGACATCTGGTACAAAATGTGCTGGTTTGAAGGCTGCAGAGAGATGGGAACACACAAACACACACAGAGATAAACACACAGTTAAAGACAGAGCAGCTCTGGTTTTTAGAGGAAGAGCATGGCTGGATGCCTCTAGAAAGTATAGGTTTGCTTTGGATGTCGAAACCACTTGCATACAATTTTTGTTCTCTATCATGGTACATCTGACCAGTAATGTCTTTTGTCTTATTTATCTTAATCTCTTGATTATTTGTGGTTATGAAATCTATTTTTACAACAAAATACTATAATTTTTAACATGTTTGCTTGATCAAAGGTGAGTTCATTTCTGTTTTTTTTTTTTTAATTTTGATTTCTCCATCTTCCTAATAATTCCTTACTGTATCATTTAGGAAGCCTGCTGACCTCCAGAATCTGGCTCCAGGTACACACCCACCTTTCATCACCTTCAACGGCGAGGTCAAAACTGATGTCAATAAGATAGAGGAGTTCCTTGAAGATGTTCTCTGCCCACCCAAGTGAGTGCTTTTCACCTCTGTGTTAACAGTTTGCCACACCCAGACAGATGCACTGTGCTGCTGTCGGAAAGCGTAGACATTAATTTAGATAAAAATATTATATATCTACTTAATAAATGTTTTTCCTTGTGTGCTTGATTGTTTGCAGGTACATCAAGCTTGGTGCACGGCACCCCGAGTCAAACACGGCTGGTATGGACATCTTTGCCAAGTTTTCAGCTTACATTAAGAACTCAAAGCCAGATGCAAATGAAGGTAAGCTAGCGTCTTTCACACACACACAGCAGAGTTGTGTGTCAGTTAAAAGCAGAGATCCACAAACCTTCCTATTGTGCAGGCAGAGTTGTTTGGTTGCTAGGTGACATAGATAGCCCTGCCCCGATTGGTGGAATACAGCCCCACTCAGGAACACAGAGCTTTTGTTCTGCTGCCTCCTCCTGTCCACATGCATTTTTCTTCTGACACTGCTCTTCACCTGGTAAAGAATGGCTATTCTAAGAATGAACCATTCACAATATCATCCTTCCTGTCAGTATTAATGTGTCCTGCACCCTGCTTGAAGAGAGGGTCCATATCACAATTGTTACAGATAGAGGTAAAGACATATTCAGAAACTAAAAAAGCACTCAGAGAGCGCAGACGTCCACCAAGGTAGCTCTCTGTAATAACAGCAATATACAAGTCTGTTGCCCTATTGTTTGTCTGTTGCTAGGTAACCCACTTCAAGGGTATTGGGCCATATCGCAAAAAATATATGTTCATCCTGGATCCAGACGATGATCTGGATAACCCCCAAAATCTAATCACTAGTTCCTTGTCCCATTTCAGACATTTCCTGAAAATTTCATTAAAATCCGTTCTTAACATTTTGAGTTATGTTTTGCACAAACAAACAGACAGACAGACAAACAAACCCTGGTGATTACATTAACCTCATTGGTCCGGAGGTAAAAAATATATTTAATCTGTTTTCTTAGTGATTATTTTGCATCCTGGGTAAGTGTTAATTTTGTCACCCATTTTTCCATTCAGTCTAAGTCTTAGTCTTGTGTCAAAGTTCCTTATTAGTCTTAGTCATATTTAGCCATTCACATATCATTTTTTGTTAGTCATGTTTTAATCGACTGAAAGTCTCAACATTTTAGTCTAGTTTTAGTCAAACAAGAACTCAAGGTATTTTATTCAAGTTTTCGTTAAAACATTTTAGTCTTTTTTGTATTTTTTATTTCAGAGATGATTTTTGTTTATCATTCCAGTTGAATTGTGTTCCACACAGGCTGATCACACAGGAAATTAAATGCACAGAAGATCCAGTTTCGAAATAAAACAGCGAACAAACATCCGATCGTGACTCATCACTTTGTCAACCTTAGTTTTTCCCGCTGCCACAGAATAATGTGTTGATCAGCAAATTAACCTAAGATGCAACACATGCAGTACGTGAGGGTTTGATCTGTCAGACGGAGCGAAATCGCAAGGGGAATTGCTATGTGGAAATCTGGGTCCACAGCTATGCTATGCGATAGCAACGTCCTTAGCAACCATAATGTTGCAGTTTCACATTATTCTGGCGAGATCTGAAAAATCTTCGCAACAACCAGCAAGCGATTGATTATATACCTTCACTTTAAATGAGACAGGGTTGGCCTGTAAGGTGACTGATCCAGATGCAGTTCTATTTGAATCAGGGGATCCATGTGTGGACCACGGCTGATGCCTGTCTCTGACTTACATTGGTATCCGGAATTGTGTAGATGAAAACGAGGAGGGAGTTTTTGTTTAGTTTTATTCCATGCAAAACATTTTCATTTTGTTTTTTTTCATCAACAATAAGGCACGTTAACACAGTCTTAGTGTTTTTAGAACATCGGTACAGTCTCGTCATCGTCTTGTCTTAGTCATGGGAAAAAGGGACGTTGACGAACATATTTAGTCTCGTCTGACGAAATTAACACTGATCCTGGGTGAAGCCATTCATTGGATTGTTTGCTCTGGAGGATGTTTATGATGGTCATAAAATACCAAGATTTGGTATCATGTTTTAGTTGGCTGCTCTCTGGCTTGGGAAAATATTGAACAATGGTGGGGTGGATCTGAAATCCAAGCGTATGCCAACAGAGTTTGAGGTAGAATCTCATGGTTCAGTGATAAGTGTTCTCCAAAGCCAATCACACGTCAAGTCTACCACAGGACTGCACTACTGAATCCAGCCTGAAGCTACATTCAGATCATATTTTCCAACAGTAAACTGCGCCGAATCTATTGTTAATGAATAATCTGTATAGATGGATAGATGTAAGGAAGGGAACACAGTTTAATGTGGGCTTGGCAAAGACAGGGGACAGGGTTGTATAGAGAGCTTGTTGTATTTAATTACTATTTTAACAGATTTATGTATTATATAATATAGTATGTCATCCATCCATTTTCTGAAGCGTTTAGTCCTTGTGAGGGTTGCGGGGGTGCTGGAGTCTATCCTGGCTACCAACGGACAAAGGCTGGGTACATCTTTGGCATGTTGCCAGTTCATAACAGGCCTTACAGTATGTCTGCATTTCTAATGTACAAGCACAGACTTTTTGTCTATTGATAACATGCTGCCCTCTTGTGGGCGATTCATGTATTGCACATGTCTGAACAGGCCCCGAGAATAAATCATTCCTCAGGAGAAGAAGTTGATTATATCCTAATTTCTGGACCGTAAACTTCATTTGATTGATCTTGACCATTTAAGTGATGTTCCACATGTGTCTTTGCAGCTCTGGAGCGTGGACTGCTGAAGACTCTGCAGAAACTAGATGAATATCTTCGCTCTCCACTGCCTGATGAGATCGACCACAACAGCATTGAGGATGTCAAGGTCTCCAACCGCAAGTTTCTGGACGGAGATGAAATGACCCTGGCTGACTGTAACCTGCTGCCTAAGCTGCATATTGTGAAGGTCAGTGAAGAAAACTGGATGTAACCAAGTGGACACATTCACTTTTAATGATGTGAAAATTTTTTTTTTTTTTTTGGACAGTTTTTGAACTTTGGTATTTCTTTAAAGCTTTTATTTCCTGATCTAGATAATGGTCTGTTTTCTTCCTTCCAGTTCAGCCATTTTAAATGACTGTTCTTATTATTGGGTAAAGCTACAATATGAAACATTTCCACAATAAAATGTCTGTGTTGCATATTGTGCAGACTTGTCTACTTGATATCGAATGTTTTTAACAATCTTCCAATATTATTGACATTTTATTGATGTAATGAGCCACTTCATTTAATCACCTGTCAATTTCTTCTTCTTCTTCTTCTTCTTCTTCTCATTGTCATCATCAACTTCATAAATATTTCATAACTATTATTAGTTGATGCCATTTCATTTGAATCTAATTACATAACATGAATTGACTGCACATCACTTTAAGTAAAGTCGATTATACTTAACCTCAAATAAACCAACCTTTAATATATTTCCTCAAATAATTATGATTTCCGTCTTATTTTCGCCAATGCAGAAACAACTATTATTCTACATGACCTCACAACATCACTAATAGATATCTTCTATGTGAACTGTGACCCCTTCAGCAGAAATGAACACACTGTGTTTTTACACCTCTTTGAAAGTGGTTTTCTTGTTATATATTTTTTTTTTTACTATTTTAGTAATTAACTCTAAACTAATGCAATGATAACTTTACTTGGGACGTTTCACCAAAATGTAATATGTAAAATAAAAGAAATGCCCTAATACTCTTATGGCTCTGAAAGTGTTTTTATAACTTGATATGTGTATTCCTTCAGGTGGTGACCAAGAAGTACAGAGGGTTTGACATCCCCAAAGAGATGACAGCCATCTGGAAGTACCTGAACAACGCCTACACACGCGAAGAGTTCACCAACACCTGCCCCAGTGACAAGGAGATCGAGATCGCCTACGCAGACGTAGCCAAGAGGCTGGTCAAATAAGCTCCTTTTTTCTGACCTCCTCCCTCCATCCCTCGCTCCGTAACCCCTCGCTACACCTCCACCTCTCCAGCACCTGGACTGATGTGCTCATTCACAAGAAAGACTCTGGACTTCTTTCCTCCCCTACTCCATTTAGAGCAAAACCCCAATGCACGGTCATTTTATTTCCCCTCAGTCTCCGGTTTTGATGAAGATTTCTTTAGCCAATTCAGCAAAGGTCACCGTTGTCCCATCTTTCTCAATAATTGCCTTTTTTCAATTTTCGATGAATGTTGTGACATGTTGAAGCAAAGAAAACCAGTCAGATATGAGCGCCTGCATGTGCACCAGTGCTTATCAGTGTTGGGGGTCTCGTCAGATGCGCTCCCCGATAAGTGACCTTCGAGCTGGCCTTTTCTTTGCCTGCAGAGAAAAGGCCATAAGCTGGTAATTTTCTGTTGTCTGTTTAATATTGAAGTTGCTTTTTCTAGGAATACTATAAAATGAACACTGAGAAGCTTTGTTTCCCTGTCTTTTGGCTTAAGACACATTGTAAACAGTGTTGAAGCGCCGTTGCTTCTGGCTCAAGTATTGCACAGGTTTACGCAGAAGCTACAGCTAATCCAAACCTGAGTGGCTGACATATCAAGAGAGAGACGCTTTATTTTAATGTTGCTGTTAAAAATAAATGACATAAGTTTAAGTGCAGGTAAGGCTACCCGGTGTACCTGCTCTGATTTCCTTCTTGCCTCCGACAGGCAAAAAGTCTTGTAGCTCAGCTCAGTAGAAATGTAGGAAAATTATAACTCTAGAAAAATAAAACCAAGGTTGATGAAAGATCTATACATATGTAGCTTTCAGATCTGCTTTGGACTGACCTTTTGTTAGTTGTCACATCGCCAATAACGGTGTCCATGTAGAGACACTGACACACTGAGCACCACTAGCAGCCAGCCGTCTCTTCTGTCATCCAGCATGTGTTTTCTAGCAGTAGCAGTAGTTGGGATTACATATTGCGGACCAAAAAGGGGCACATTATTCTGTTCTCACTGTGCATAGGAACTAGTGAAATTAAAAAAAATAAACAGTCTCATTGTCATTTTCTCCATAGTATACAGATGGAGGGACGCTAAAGTGCGGTCAGGCACCAGGAAAGGTGACACTAAAGATATTTATGACAAATTTCACTTTCTCTTCGGTATGTAGATCGATTTCTAAGGTAGTGAATGTATGTTATGATACAGTAGCTCCAAAAGTGCTTTAGTACGAATAAAGCAAAACCACATTTTGTTTTCTCCTGTTTTGTTATGAAACAAATTTGATAAGAAAAAAAAAGGAATTGTAAATATTTGTTGTGATTGCTCAGAATTCAATGTGTAAAATTTATACATTTCATCAGAATTTTGAGACAAGGGGCCATTTCTCGCCTGCTTGGATTTTATTTGGAGATAAACACCTGCTCTTTGCCTTACTTATTTTCTCTCTGCTGACGTTTTGCAGGAAGGATTTTTCAAGAGATCATTAAAACATGAGTGTGACGTTGTACAAAGAAAAATATCCAAGCTATGTCATGGCTTTCTTTTTTTTTTTTTTAATTATTATTATTATTTTAACATTGACTGAACTGAAATAAACTTCTTATTGGCACTCAGATTTGTGTTTGACTGGACTCAGTACTCACATTTTCAGGGCTTATTGTTCAAATCTGTTGGGGTTTTTTTTCTGTTATTTCTTAGAATTTATAGACTTGTTTTCATTTTACAGTATCAGCAATGGTTAAAATCTTCCATAGACAAAAGTGATGGGACACATTGAAGTCAGGTGTATAATATGAAATGATAAAGACAAATGTAATATAATTTTATATTGGGCTAAATATTGCAATAAACATTTTTATTTTGTCTGTAAGGTTAATTTTGTTTACTCTGTCATCTACCATTGAAAAGTTCTTCAGAGCTTGTCTACTTTATCTTACTTGTTCACATTTTTGATTATTATAAATGTCTTAAATGTTCTGACTCACGATTCCTTAAATATTTATCACATTCTGATCATAAATATTGTAAACCACAACTGTCTGCTGTATTCAGTTCTCCCTCAGGAGGAAAAGTTTGTCTCTAAAACTGAAAGAAACATTGACATTTATTGTGATAAATATTGACAACTGACATGAACAAGACGTAGATGTGATGTGTCCCAATATTTTAGGTTAGATTGAACTTAATTATTCACAAAGTGAGAATTGTCTATGGTTCCACCCAAACATATACATGAAACATAATTTACACAAAAATCAAAATCAACAATAAAGAAAGAAAGTGAAACAAAAAATAAAAAATAGGGACCTCGGGTTTAATTATACTGTGGGCAAGGTAATGCATGTGCAAAACATTTCTTGTGGACTTTTTAACAGGCACATCCAGGCCAACTGAATTGATTGACAACTGACAAACTACCGGGGTCCTAAACAATGCGGATTGCGGACACCTGTCCTCACGTATGAATATAGTTCATCATTTAAAAAAAAAAAAAAAAAAAAAATAGTTCGGTTCTGAAGCCCCAGACCCTGAATAATTAACTATTATAATTGACTTATATCCGTGTGCTCCGTTGGACTTCGTGGGATCACCCGCGTCCACGTTTGACCGGGGAGGCGCCCCCCCCCCCACACACACACACACTCACACTCACACCCACACACACACACACACACACACACACACACACACACACACACACACACACACACAGATCACACGTTTGTGTTCATTCACATGTATTTTTCTAAATTCTTATATTTATCTGACTGATCATCTGTGCCAAGTGAGCTGAGCCTCTTCATCCTGTTGCATTATGACCCACACACACACACACCTGATCCACATTTCAGTTTGTCACTGGCGTGATGTATGTTGTGTCTGATATTTTAAAATCTATCTATCTATCTATCTATCTATCTATCTATCTATCTATCTATCTATCTATCTATCTATCTAT